>OZ021721.1:103132365-103557365 GCA_963978545.1 Linyphia triangularis
GCTTTTTAATTAATAGACCACAAATATAATACCATGAAATCTATTTTTAGAATTCAACTGAGCATTTCATATATTTCTTTTGAGTTCCATTTTTTGAATTTTTTTCAGGTGCTTAAAAGAAATTAAACGTTACTCTTGTGTATTTTTGTGCTTCCTGGTTCATGTGTTCGAAAAATGTCTCTTGACAGTCACGAAAACTAATTGGTTGACAAAAATCATAGAAAAATAAGTAAATCGTCAAAAATATAATTTTTTGGGGTTTTGCTATTTTTTCTTGGTTGTTTTTTCTTCTTTAACATGGTTGCACTTGATACTACACAAAAGCTACTGAGTAAATAATTTTATAAAATATATTCCGCAAATTTTAAAATTATTCTCAAAGAGAAAATTAATGCATGATTATTAATTGACTTTTCGTTTGGAAATCCAATCAACATGTCTGAAAAATTATCGATTTAAACAAAAATTTAGGAGTTTTGAACCCCCCCCCCCCGCCGCGCAAATAATCCTACCGGTGGCACCCATGTAAACATTTTCAGTTCATTTACACACCTGTGAAAGTACTTAATTACAAGGATAGTAATGTCACTGATAAAGTATTTTTTACATCTAAATTTATCGCTAATTCATTTTCAACTTTTTTTTAACCTACCTTTTATATAAAAAATTTTTAACTTAAGGCAGGGCCGGCCTAAGGCTTGTGCGACGTATGCGATCGCACATATGCTGTTTTGTGAGGGACGCCGAAATGAGAAAAGTATAAAAAAGTAATATGATTTAAAAAGTAATATGAACAATTTAGGAGTTTTGAACCCTCCCTCCCGCGCAAATAATCCTGCCGGTGGCACCCATGTGAACATTTTCAATTCATTTACACACCTGTGAAAGTACTTAATTACAAGGATAGTAATGTCACTGATAAAGTATTTTTTACATCTAAATTTATCGCTAATTCATTTTCAACTTTTTTTTAACCTACCTTTTATATAAAAATTTTTTAACTTAAGGCAGGGCCGGCCTAAGGCTTGTGCGATGTATACGATCGCACATATGCTGTTTTGTGAGGGGCGCCGAAATGAGAAAAGTATAAAAAAGTAATATGATAAAAATTCAACAGCTTTACAATTTTGTCAATTGAAAATTATATTTTATTGTTATTAGGGGGAATATTAAGCACTGATAAAAACATTTTCGGCTGCTAAAGCTAGGAAGATCCACTGCTAAATCTGAAATACAGATTATTTTAATAAATTTTCTGTAATATTTTTTTATTAATATAAATACATGAATATTAAATGAAGGCAGGGTTTTCCTGTAGTTCAAAAATGTGTCTTATTTTCTCTCTGATAAAACTGTAAACTGATTAAAAGAATTTAGGAGTTTGCTCTTTACACAAGAACAGTACAGCACGTATGTTGAAGATTGAAAAAGTCAGTTAAAAGAATTAGTTCTAGAAGTCATTTAAAAACAAACAAACAAATAATGGAAAGGTACTAATTACTTTAATATTTACTATTGTTTACTACTTATTAGTTTTAGTTTTTGGTTTCAATCCCTTTAAAATGTCAATTTCAAGTATTAAGTGTTAGCAAATTTCAGTTATGGAGCACCCATACCATTTTTGGAGGGTTTTCTATACTCTTTTTCATTGTAAAGGGTGACAAAACTCATTCTTGCACACGCAGCATTTTGCACTTAGGCCGTTCCTCACTTTAGGTCAGCATCAACTGGATGGGGGATAAAAATGGGGACACAATACTGTTAAATGACGATCCTTTCACATCCAAGTCGGTTTGGTTTCCATTTGAAATCAATAAGGTGCGCTTTGAGAAACAATAATGATTCTACTTTTGAATGATAGGAATCTGGTCACTCAAAACATACTGACAATCGACATATGAGCAGTGGTAGAAGTGTGTAAAAAAAGTGGGGGAATAATAAATGGGGGGGGGGGATAAAAAATGGGGATAAAATGAAATAATAAATGGGGGGGTGGATAAAAATGGATGGGGGAATAAAAATGGGGACACAATACTGGTAACTGACGATCCTTTCAAATCCAAGTCGGTTTGGTTTGCATTTGAAATCAATAAGGTGCGCTTTCAGAAACAATACGGATTCTACATTTGAATGATAGGAATTTGGTTACTCTATGCATACTGAAAATCGACAAATGAGCAGTGGTAGAAGTGTGTAAAAAAAGTGGGGGGGTATAATAAATGGGGGGGGGGGGTATAAAAATGGATGGTCGGATAAAAATGGGGACACAATATTGGTAACTGACAATCCTTTCACATCCAAGTCGGTTTGGTTTGCATTTGAAATCAATAAGGTGCGCTTTCAGAAACAATAAGGGTAAACAATAAGGATAATTAATAGGCAGTGCTAGAAGTTTGAGTAGACGCGGGGTGACGCGTCTCCCCACTTTTGAAGAAAATACCCATATATCCCCCCCCCCCCACACTTCTAAAACCATTGAAAGTCATCCCTCCACTTTTAAAAACTCTAAATCAGAGTTTTTAAAAGGGGCAGAGGCAGAACTATTAAAAACTACCAATGAAAATTAACATTAACCTTTAAATGTAGTGACACTGAGAAAAAGTGTTTTTTTTTTTTTTTAACGTTTGAAAGCTTTAAAACTATTTATCATATTATTGTAAAAATGTATTGTATTACTTTGGGTATAAGGATATAAGTATTTTTATTGACAAATTCTCTTACGCGTGGTCAACTTTTTACTTTGGAGGAACCTTCTTTTAAGTTAAATTTCTATTCTTGTTTCATATAAAAAAGCAAAAAAAAACAACACTCATTTTAGAGTTCTCAATTTAATTTTACGAAAGTATGCAGGTTTATAAGCAATATTTTAATCTAAATAAACAATTATGTACATAACACGTTGAATTATTACTTAAATTTATCTCTTACTTCCTAGTAAAAAAACAACGAAGCCGAAGAATATTCATTGAAATAATAAATTTTGGATCCTTACACAGTATTGGTGTTAGGAAGCATAAATTATTTCCTTACTAGTTAATATTTTTATTATAAGTTACGAAATTATAAAATGTATCGTTGAAGATGGGGGAGGGGGGGGGATGCACTTTTCATCAACTTTTGGTCATCCTCTCACGTTTTTTTCACCACTTCTACCACTGTTACTAGGGTTCTACATTTTGAACTGATGAATTGTTTCTTTTGATTCTCACGAAGGCAGAACATTTCTGAAAATCTTCCAAACGAATTTTTTATTTAAATCCCAGTTATACACATAGAGTTTTAATATCAAGCGAGAAAACTGATCGAAATTAAATAGCTAAAAATTACTTGTTAGACATAAATACTAATTGGTTTTTACATTTTTGTGCATCAATTTAGCTTTCAGCATGCAAAATGCTTAATGTTTTTGTTTAAAAAAGCCCAATGCATTCAAAACCCAATCACCCCCACCAGAACTATTAACTATTATTGTACTATTACTTTAGTTTCAGACATCTAGTTTGCATATTAAGAAAAATGCTTAAAATGTCACATTACTTTAACTTTTTATATTACGTTGCATCTAGAAAATAGATTCACTCACTGTATTACGAATATTTATTTATTTTACGACTTTTAAGATTAAACATATCAATGGTTTATAGAAATCAATTTCACTCAAAGTATGTATAAATAGTAGAGACAGAGAAAATTTGATTTAATTTAGATATTTATTCAAACAATTCGATTATTAAAATAAATTAATGAATCAAACTAATTATTAAAATTGATTATTAAATACAAATATTTAAATAAAAATATAAACATTATTAAAATTAATTATTTAATTATTAAAAATAATTATTAAAATTAATCATTAAAAATGAAAATTTGGGGTGGCATATATCTAAAATCACCAGGCCAATTTCATGCCCCAGTACGTCCCTGTTTATAAATAATATTCACCAGTAAAAAATTTTCTTGACAAAAAGTTTTTAAGCGAAAGCGAAAATTCTCAACTCAAAATACGATTCCTTTAAGAAGGGCAACTAATTATATTTCTGTATCGGACCAACCCAATTTTTACAGACACTGACCAGCCCTGTGAGTGCACTGGATACATCCTATAGCCAGTACTTCCCTGTTTATAAATTTAATCTTGAATTTGTAGAATGTTGACTTGATTTCAGGTAAGCAAATAGAGTCCTTTATGGACAATAGATGGCAGTACTGGTTCGTTAAAACAATGATTTTATAGGAGTGAGAGCTTTTATCGCCATAAGAGCCAAATTTAAAAACATTCATACTTTGTTGCAGATACTTTAAATGGTATTTAATTGTAAATATTGATTTTAACCTGAAATGTAACAAAATTGGATATCTTAGCTGCAAAAATTAATTGGTTTCTTGAATTGGTTATTTTCATCCTGGAAAAGGTGATTAATTTCGTGGTCCATAATCTCCAATTGAAAATATATACACGTACCTTAAAAAAAACGATAATTTTTTTTAAATATTTGTTATTTTATTGAATCATTAAAAACTTTCTAATTAAAGTTATAAAAATTAAAAAGTCAACATTATTAAAATGTACAACTGAAGAACTTTTCCATTCTTATTGCGATGGAAAAAAAGAGGAAAAATTAAAAACTTTCAGGATATAATTGAAGGATAATGTTATTGATACAAGTTATCATAGCAGTGTTACAAGTACAAATTTTAAGACCAACCACAGGGTCAAGGCCCAACAGGGTTGGTCTAGTAAATATATATATATATATACACGTATATAGAAATAGAAAATAATATGCATACAATGGGTACAGGATCATACATACAATATAGAATAGTTACAGGATCATACACACAATATACGATAGTTACAGGATTATACAATACAATATACATAATACAATACAATATACAAAGTAAACAATATACTTCACTTTTATAAATTCTTTATTGTTTGAAAAACCTACAAGACACTTTCAAATTCAATTGAATCAACTTAAGTTCTATTGAATCAGCATAAATTCTATTGAATGAACATGAATTCTATTGAATCAACATGAATTCTATTGAATCAACATAAATTCTATTGAATCAACTTAAATTCTATTGAATCAATATAAATTATATTGAATCAACTTTAATTACATTAAAACAGCATACGTTCTATTCAATCCACATAAAAGGAGAAATAATTATTTTTAATCAATATAAATTCTATTGAATGAACTTAAATTCTATTGAATCAAAGTAATTTTCATTAATTGTTCTTGAGTCGACTTCCTTAATGCTAATTTATATTTTGGTTGCACCAGTAATGCTATTGATATAGAAGGAAAGTGAATGACTCATTTTTTTTACTAAATTTATGTTTATATTATTGGATTTGAAGCTCCATTAAAATTGCCCCTAAGGATATTTTTAGAAATATTTTTCCCAGCATCTAATATTTGTTTCTGATTAAGATTAAAAACAACCTATTGATAAGACAATGTTTTCGAATATTTGTTTGATATGAATTTATACTTTTTCATGGTTACAGACAATGACAGGGCTTAACTAGGAATTTATTTCGGGAGGGGGTATGAATTTAAATTTTTGTGATAGTATAAATTTTAATTTTTAAATTTATTATCTCTCATTTTTTCAATAATAAAAATCAATTTTAATTATACAAGCATGTTTTTCTGAAGTCCTTTAAAACAAGCAAAAATTTATGAATTATGGATATGTTTACCAAGCAGTTATTACGTAAAAAATATCTATTAGCTACTTTATGCTCAAATTCTATTTAAATTAAAAACAATGAGAAGTTTTTCTGCATCTTCACCAAAAGATCCTGCTGTCACAATACTGGTAACTGACGATCCTTTCAAATCCAAGTCGGTTTGGTTTACATTTGAAATCAATAAGGTGCGCTTTCAGAAACAATAAGGATTCTACATTTGAAAGATAGGAATCTGGTCACTCTAAGTATACTGGTAATCGACATATGAGTAGTGATAGAAGTGTGTAAAAAAAGTGGGGGGATAATAAATGGACGGGGGGGATAAAAATGGGGACACAATACTGGTAACTGACGATCCTTTCACATCCAAGTCGGTTTGTTTTGCATTTGAAATTAGTAAGGTGCGCTTTCAGAAACAATAAGGATTCTACATTTGAAAGATAGGAATCTGGTCACTCTAAGCATACTGGTAATCGACATATGAGCAGTGATAGAAGTGTGTAAAAAAAAATTGGGGAGATAATAAATGGGGGGGGGGGGGAGGGGATAAAAATGGTGTTAAAATGAAAATTTAAATAGGGGGGGGGGGGATAAAAATGGATGGGGGGATAAAAATGGGGACACAATACTGGTAACTGACGATCCTTTCACATCTAAGTCGGTTTGGTTTGCATTTGAAATCAATAAGGTGCCCTTTCAGAAACAATAAGGATTCTTCATTTGAATGATAGGAATCTGGTCACTCTAAGCCTACTGACAATCGACAAATGAGCATTGGTAGAAGTGAGTAAAAAAAAGTGGGGGGATGTCCAAAAGTTGGTGACAAGTGCTCCCCCCCCCCCCTCCTTCCCCAACGATAAATTTTTATAATTTTGTATCTTATAATAAATATATTAACTAGTGAGGAAATAATCTATACTTCCTAGAACTAATATTGAACAAGGGTCCAAAATGTAATGTTATTTTAATGAATGTTCTGCGACTTAGTTTTTTTTTAACTTGAAAGTAAGAGATAAAGTGAAGTAATAATTCAACATTATGAACGTAACATTTATTTAGATTTAAATAGTGTTTCTTAATGCGCATACTTTCATAAAATGAAATTAATGTAGAACTTCAGGTTTTTTTTTTTTTTTTTTTTTTAAATAGCTTGTTTTTGTATGAAACAAGAATAGAAATGTAACTTAAAAGAAAGTTCCCCAAGCTTGAAAGTTGACCAAGTGCAACAGTGTTTGTTAAGAAAACTGCTTATATCTTTATACAAAGTAATATAATACATTTTTATAATAGTATAATACACTATCTGGCCAAAAGTATCCGGACACCCAGTGGAATGGACTTAGAGCGTCCTGAGGCACATATTAATATGATGTTGGTCCCCCTATTGCATCAATGACAGCCTGCACACGTTTGGGAAGACTTTCCACCAATTTTTGATAGGTGACCATAGGAATTGCCTTCCAGGCGTCCATCACAACTGAAGTGAGTGCTTGCAGTGAAGATGGTCGATTTGGCTGGCTACGTAATCTGCGCTCTAATTCGTCCCAAAGGTGTTCTATGGGATTTAGATCGGGGCTCTGAGAAGGACAGTCCAGTTTTTAAACACCCATTTCTTCAAACCACGTCTGTGCAAGCCTCGATGTGTGAATGGAGCAGTTATCCTGCTGGAAGAGAAATGGGCCTTCCCCGAAATATTGCCATAGAGTTGGGAGTGCAGCTTTGTCCAGAATGTCCACATACATCTCAGAGTTCATGTTTCCAACACAGGAACTAACGGACCCAGGACAAACCACGAGAAACACCCCCACGCCATTATGCTTCCACCACCAAACTTAACAGTCGGCACAATGCAGTCACTATAGAAACGTTCGCCAGGCATCCACCAAACCCAGACGCGTCCATCCGACTGCCAGACTGTAAAGCGAGATTCATCACTCCAAAGAACAGTTTTCCACATGTCCATAGTCCAATGACAGTGAGCTCTACACCATTGCAATCGACGCTTCGCATTCTGTGGAATGATTTTCGGCTTGTGAGCGGCTGCACGACCATGGAATCCCAAGTCTTTTAACTCTAGACGGATAGTCCTGCTGCTAACACTAACGCCTGATGAACTTTGGAACTCCTGAGAAATTTCCACCAACGAGGACTTGCGATTTTGTTTCACTACCCTTTTCAGAGTTCTGCGGCTGCGTTCACCAAGTGTCTTCGGCCTACCGGTTCGTTTTTCTGTCGTTTCACTGTCTCGACGTTTCCACTTCACAATTACATCACTCACAGTGGATTTAGACTTCTGTAGAATGTCCGCAATCTCACGAACTGATTTCCCACAAAGGTGGCATCCCACTATTCTGCCACGATCAAACTCACTAAGCTCCTTTGACTTACTTATTGCCTCAGAAACGCATAAATACAATCTGACAAACCACTACCAACACTTTTATAGCTTTCAATTACGTATCAAATTGCGTCACGCACCAGAACCACTTTTTTAAGGGGTGTCCGGATACTTTTGGCCAGATAGTGTATATATATATACCATAAATAGTTTTTTTTTTTACATTTTAAAATTTTAAATAACTTTTTCTCAGTGTCACTACATTTAAAGGTTAATGTTATTTTTTTTTAGTAGATTTAGACGGATTGGGTGTTTTTAAAAGTAGGGGGATGGATTTTAGTGGTTTTAGAAGTGGAAGGACACATGGGTATTTTCTTGAAAATGGGGGGATGCGTCATCCCTCCTCTACCCACACTTCTAGCACTACATGTGAGGTTATCTATCACAATCATTGTCGTTTCTGATGATTTTTAATTGTATCACTTACAGCATTTAACTCCATGAGTTTAGTAATATAATAAAAATACCGAGTTGCAAAAGTCACATTGAGTAAATGTTTCAATAACGTCAACTCATAATTTCGGGAGGGGATACATCCCCTTATCTCATCCCCTGGCCACGTGCCTGGATAATGAACAGGGAAACTGTATATGCAGAATATCAGTTTTGTGAAAATATTCTTAAGATTTCATTCAATGAAAAAAAATCCATGTCTAGCCAAGAAGAATATTTGGAATAATATTCTTTATTGCGAGAGAAGTGTTTCTACTTTTTGTTAAAACAGTTGCACAAAAAAGTAATTTCTCCGTTATTTTTTGTTGATTTGGAAAATTTATAACTTTTTTACTGCTCGACATATGTGATTAAATATTGCGTTGAATTATTATCTATCGTTAGTACTTCCACGCAGCTACAAATACACTGTTAAAAATTTTGCTCCACATTGTAACAAAAATTGGTTCCCATTTAGCTGCAACCAACATTTGGTGCTTAATTTCACGATTTAGGTGCTTACGGTACGAGGTATCACCATTAAATCGTGAAATTAAGCACCAAATGTTGGTTGCAGTTAAATGGGAACCAATTTTTTGTGCAAGGTGAATCCAAATGTTTTACAGTGTAGTTGGTTGGTTGATTTAGACGTTGTCTGGCGTAAGAGCTACATTAGGGATATGCTGCATCGAAACATAGTTGAAATTGTTGAATATCAGTGAATAGACTTCCGGGAGGCCATTTATGGGCAAACTTATCCGCATTTGTGTCTTGAATGAGAGAAAAATCTGAAAAGGTAGCCAGGCAATTGACAGGAGATTATCTGTTACAATCGTTATTGTGTTTACTCGTTTTTGAAAGCTGACCAGATTCGATTGCGGGACCTTTCGCATTAAAAGGCATTCCATACCTTGAGTTGGCACAATTCAAAAGAGGTTTTGTTTTCAAATTGAAACAAACGTATAAGTAATTTGCATTTTTGCAAAATACAAATTCTGTTATTGATAGCTAAAATATTCTTAATTAAAAAAATAAAAAAATAAAAATTATACCGATCATATGACATACATTTTGTGTAAAATATAAAAATGTTTCTTTCTCTTGATAATAAATTTGAACACAAGCAAAAATAATTAAGAATACCACAGATGTACAACAGTTTGCGTTAAGTCAGTGACTTAATGATCAGAGCCATAATGATCACTGTCATAAGTTCTAAATTAAAAGATATTTATGAGGGTCAATGAAAGAAAAAAAAAATTGAAATTTTTTTATTTGAAACGTTTTCCTTCCAACTAAGAACACTATAACTAAAGTCGTTTTTAAAAATTCAAAAACTGAATTTTACCTCACCTTTTCAATAACCATAATGTTTTCTGAGTGACTTATGTTGACTATCCTTTGGAGTGTGTGGAGAGAGAATGGGGTTATTATAGAAATCTACAGCTTTAATCCGATCTTTGTAATACTTTCCCCCCTTGATCTTCGAAAAAAGAAAGTTATTGGCTTCATTCGATTTCGAAAAAAAAAAAAAAAACTATACCCCTTTCCAACCTCAAAAGGGATACGATCATGGCTTGAATTTTTTTTTTATACATCTTGATAAATCTAGATTATCGGAAACGCAATAGTACTCCGATGTTTTATGGTTAATCGAGTATAGGGTGTGAAAAGGAGTATGCTCATTGCAATCAATCAATTTGAACTTTGTTGTACCGGACAACATTAGGCCATACAGTTATTTCAGCCCGTTACATGCTGGGTACGTTGCAACCAAAAATGCATACTTAGAAACATATCCTTAATTTTAGAGTGGCTATAAAATAACTGGTGGGTTGGTTGTTTTCAGATTATCTGGCGCCGTCAGCAACACGAGGGCTATAATGTGCCGAAACGTTCCTCATTAGACAAGCCAACATACATTTACAAACACCCATGCCTAACACGGGACTCGAACCTGCAACCTCGAGGTCTAGAAGCTAGCACGCAAACCACTATACCGTTTGGTCGGCAAATAACTGGTGGGATTTCAGATCGTACACAAGAGGTACCGGGTTTCGCTTCAAATGAATTCAGTATTAAAATGAAGTACGATGAATATTTGAACGAGGTTCTTAAGTTGACATATAGCACATGTCTGCTTTGGATGTGAATGTTGACCTCAGATAGACAAAGTCTAATATAAGTTTTTCCCGATAGTAGTTTAGAGGCTAAAAAAGTTTTCCAATGTTTGAGTTCCTAATGGCTTTGTAAGAGTGGAAGGTTTGTGTTGAAGGTCAATTTGAAGAGAGGATTGACCTTTAAACCATTTAAGCGTCTGATGCTATCTCGTTGCTGTAACAGGCGACAATTGACCGGGTCATTAATCACTTTCGTATCAGTTTTTGGTGCCAGAGGGTAAGCGATAACATTTCTTACAACAGTGGATGGCAGGATTTGTTGTGCTCTTTTATGTTTCGAAGGAGTTGAAATAAGATTGCTAGTTCGATTCCTTGGTTTAATTCTACAAGAAAGGCTTAGGTTGACATAACGCTGGATTAAATTAAGGCGAAAATTTTCTATATAAAAAAAAATCTGAAACGTTAACCACTAATTTTTTTAAAATTTGGAAAAATCTGTTAAGAGGATTGTTTTCATAATAAAAATGGGATGTTTAAATGTACAGGGTATCCAACGAAAGACTCCCTGATTTTAAAATTAAATAACTCAAAAGCAAAGACGGATAGAACAATGAAACAAAAAGTAAAATTATTTTGAAAGCTGTAAAAATCTGAGATATGAGTTTCAAAATTAGTTACAAATGTAGCCAACATTTGCAAAAATCTTTGTTTTTAGAGTTATTTAATTTTAAAATCAGGGAGTCCTTCTCTGGACACCCTTTACAAGCTTATTGGTTAATTATACTTTCTGTTTCATTATTCTATCGATCTTTGTTTTTGAGTTATTTAATTTTAAAATCAGGGAGTCCTTCATTGGACACCCTGTACAAGCTTATTAGTTAATTATACTTTCTGTTTCATTATTCTATCGATCTTTGTTTTTGAGTTATTTAATTTTAAAATCAGGGAGTCCTTCAATGGACTCCCTGTATAAGATTATTGGTGTAACGACTTATTGGGATATTTTGGGTGACATGGAATACATGTCATAAATACATGACGTAATGTTGAAAGTCAAGTTGAAATGTATGCAGAAATAGTCTATAGAAATAATTAGGGTCAAAGAACACTGCATATTTTATAAACTTGCTCTATAATTGATTAAGATGTTCTGTAGTTTTCTGTACTATTGCCTTTCTGTTGACAATACTGTATAATTAACGTTTCACCCGAACATTCCCTAGTGAATGTTAAACACAATTTGCAAGTTTCTACCTAGTTTTTATTTTCAATTACCCTTATGTTAATTGGTTCCGGACAAAATCCCGAAAGCTGAAATCCCGACCAGCCAGAATTCCGACAGTCCAAATCCCGACAAGCCTTGTCAGGATTTCGTCCTTTTCGGGATTTTGGCTTGCCGGGATTTCATCTCATTCGTCCTATACCCGATGTAAGTATTGCAACCGATAATAAAATCGTTTTTATTTTTCGTTTTTACACGTTTTGGAACGTTCTGGTCTAAAATATATATATATATATGCAGGCCATATGACATGTTAATAAGGTTTGCGTCAAAATAGCTCTTATGTATAAGGTTGCTGCTTTTCACTTACCCGAAATGAATACTGTAATAACGATAGTAAAAAATTATGCCAAACTCACCAATCTGGCACTTGAAAGATGTGGTACATTATTATTTTTGGACCTATTTTTCTCTTGTCGTTTTGAATATTGCTTGAAGCAAATTGACAACATATAACATATACTTAAAGTTCATGCCCTCCCATACATTTTATGGCGAAGTTTTAGGCAAGGTTTGCTAGATATATTTTTTCATAACAATGTTTTAGGATTTACTATCACGTTAATGTGTCTTCTACACTTGTACGAGATTATTACATAGTCGACACAGTTCTTTGTATCCTACCGACTTTGTATCCAGACCGACAGATGGAGTGCCCAAGCCTTCATATAAGCTCCGCCCTACGTAAATGTATTGTAGAAGCTAAAACCAAGTTTATGATGTTACTATTATGGATGTTTATTATATTAGGAATCGAATTATATGTGGCATTTCGTTTCTAAGTAAGATGGGTACTAGTTTTTAAGTATGTCCTTATCTGGGGGAACCAGAAATGTATATGGGATGGGTTGTTAATCAAGAATCAAACTATCTCTGTATTACTCTGCATAAAAACATTCTTATTCTATAAATAAAATGTCATCAATATTTTTGAAGCTTTTTATTTATCTTGGATATACACTCACTTCCAAAAGTTAAGCACGGAGAGGAAAATGTTAATTTCCATAAGCCAATCTAAATTAAAGAAGCTGAAATTTCGTGAAAAAGGTAGCAGGAAGTATGCAAATATGTTAGGTAATTGCCAATCACGGTTTCGCGTCGAGAAATATGCAAAACAAGCAGTCATAAAAGAAGCCGGCAGTGATGGATTACAGGAGTTGCATGTAAGTGCTAATGAAAGGTGTTTAGAACATTTGTAAGATTTGTTTTCAAGCTAGATGTGTCTTTATGGCTTCCAGAAGACGAATGGAAGATTCTGAGTGCTGGCGGACTGTCGGAAGCATTGAAGCTGGACAGTGTATCCCAAATGTTGCTCTTTTCTTCAGCGTTCATCATTCCATCATTTCACGATTATGGAAACAATCAAAAAAGCCAAACAAATATCCGAATACCTGTGACCTGTCGTCCAAGGGTTACGATCCCCCACGGAAGATAGATATATTGTTGTTGTAGCCAAGCGGAATCGAAGATCACCCTCCACACGTGTCTATGGTTGTCTATCAAATCCATGTATGGTTGTAGCGGATTGGTGAGACGATATCTGCTACTAACGTTCGTCGAAGGCTACACACGAATGATTTGTTCACCCGGGTACTACGAATTTGTCTTCCTTTATCCGTTCAAAGGGGCACGATTAAAGTGGTGCCGCCAGCATGTGAATTAGACTGTCTCTTATTGGTCCAACGTTATGTTCACAGATGAGTCCAGATTTCCCTATAACCCGATGGTAAGCGTGCAAGGGTCTGGAGGGAACAAGGCACACACAATTGACCCCAGAACATCACTAAACATCACGTATTCCGCGGTGGAAACATCATGGTCTGGTCTGGTCTGGTCAGGGATTTCATAGGAATATGAAACTGTACGATGCAGCAGTCGGTCCTTCTTTCGTTTTAATGGACGATAATGTGCGTTCCCATAGAGCTGCCATCGTTGACGATTTTCTGGAGAGTTAGGGGATTGCGCGTATGGAGTGGCCGGCATACTCGCCGGACCTTAATCCAATTGAAAATATTTGGGATGCCCTCGGTCGTGCTGTATGTAGTCGTTTCCCACCCCAGCCACTCTCAGAGATTTAGAAACATCCCTACATGAGGAATGGTGATTACTGAACTCTGCGGTGGTTGATCACCTCGTAACAAGCATGATCATACGCTGCACACTTTGTTTACAGATAAGGGGTGCTCACATACCCTATTTATGTCGGTTTTTGTTGTTTGTTTTGAATTCAAACATCATTTTGTTAATGACGCAAATATGACGTTATCTCATAATTTATGAAAATCCAATTTTTTTTTTATCTCTGTTAGTAATGCTTTTTTTTTCAGGAATAAACATTGAACTGCTTGCAGCATTTCGTGTTAATTAAAGCAGTACTTGTAAATTTTTTCACATTTTACCCTCCGTGCTTAACTTTTGGAAGTGAGTGTATATATCGCCTCCCCTGCTACAAAAGTGACAAAACTAAAAATTCTTAATTTTTGAGTTAAAGTATGTACAAAATCACAGACTGCATGAACTTGAATATGGCAGAACGCCATAAGTCAGTTTCAACTTGAATTAAATTTGTGAACAATCTTGTGCTATTGAATCAGATTCATGCAGTCTGTGATACTGTACACAATTTTACTGAAAATGAAGAATTTTGAGTTCTGTCACACTTGTATCAAGAGTGTGATATGTCAAAATTTTTAACTTTTTGAAGAACGGATTTCAATTATATTTCTGATTTTAATGACATTTGGTATAGGCCGTCTTTATGTGTAGAAAAATGATGGAGTATACTTCCTTTTTGCAAAAAAAAAAATATTTGTTTTAACTTTTGCAAGTGGTTACGTTATGAAACCCCAATGCAAGTAACAGGGAATACGTATGACATACCTAATCAAATTTTTTCTGCATGAAAAATTGCACTTTGTTTCAGGTCATACAAAATAGAAAAATTACATAGATTATTAAAGATATGTTATGTTGGTTTCTCTGTAAAACCAGTCTGTGTATAGAAATAAAAATATAGAAATTAGAGTATAGAAATAAATAGTGGTTTCTGTGTGGAACCACTATGCTTCAAAGGGTTAAAGAATTTTTGGCTTGTTTTAGAGTTATATAAAATACTTTATCATGGGACTCCATTTTAAGTATATAAGTATTTTCATTTTCTGGAAAAGAAATATTAATTTGAAGTTTTTGCTCTTGTTAGAGGACAATTAATATTGGTTAAGATTTACTGTACGGGACCCCTTGGCGACTTTTCAAAAATTCTCCAAATTTAAAAGGCCGTCACATGGCTGTATCGTCAAATCTAAAATGACGTCAAAATCGCCTTCAGATCCATTCCTCCAATAGGGTTGCCCAAAAGTGGATTTTCTTCAATAGGGTTGCCATTTTAGAACTGTTATTGCCAAATGTGAAAAACCGCGCCAAGGCGTCTCGTAGGGTGAATCTGAGCCTTACATGTTTAGACAGATGGAGAAACATCATTATTAGGCTTATTTTATTAGATATTAATGGCACTTGAAATACAAGGGTCTGAAAGCAATAACGCAAAAGCAACATTTCGAAAACTAAAACATTCATATTATTTTCAATTTTTGTGTCGACAGTTTTATATTAGAACTAAGTATACTAAAATTAATGCATAACTACATAGGTAGCATAGCGGTATTGACTAATATCGGAAACAGGGGTTCTGTGAAGATTGGCTAATCCATTCCGAAACTCGAGCATCGGTTCAAAATACACGATTTTTTTAAAACATAAACGTGTCAAAAAACATCACAAAACACATTTTTTACACTCCCTCCTTTCTTATAAAAATATATATTTCAATTTTAAAACTGTGTTTCAACATTTCAAAACTTCCAGTATATTTTAACCAGCACTGGGTGAGATTGGCCAAGATCCGTAGCAACGGCCAGTCTACGACGGCCTACATCAGGATTGGTGTTGAGCTATATTGGTCAGCGTATTTGTGGTACTGCGGTATTTTTTGATGCTAGAAGATTTATAAATGACTTATTTCAAAATTCTGAGACATATAATCTATTTCAATGCAATAAAGTAAGTTTACTCTGTCTGAATGCTGGTAAATTAAATGCTTATTATTTTGAAATAAATCACAATTACTAATTGTTTCTTATTCATTCATAAAATATCATGATGTTGATGTGGGGTTTTTTGGGGGGAGGGGGGGGGGAAGGGGGGGGGGGAGGGGGTGACCCTAAAAACCTTTCCCGTTGTAGCGAACCTGGCCATTAATAATTTTTTAAATCCTTTATATTAACTTCGATTTTGTGTGTATGTTTGCTGATGACTGGCAAATATGCGGAGATTTGCCGCATTCAATCGGGCTGAAACTTGACGAATCGATTCGATGTTGATGACAATGCATTCTATCAAATTTTGGTGGCTGTCACTGTCACTATAAGATCGCTTTTACTGAATACTAATAATCCAACTTGCCGTCATCCATTCGTGTTGAAATAGCATTTAACTGATTATTGAAGAAACTCTTTCCTGTTGCCAAAATTGTTTTATTAAATAAATAAATAAATAAATAAATAAATAAATAATTTTTTTTAATCAGTATAAATAAAAAAATATTTGGATGTGAGTGCATAAATTCACATTCCTTTTTAATGAAAAAATTTTGAAAAGTAGTTTACAGTATATTTTTCTAAAAGAGATGTTTTTAATATTTAAAACTATATGCCATCACTAAGCACACGTTGGCAACAGATGAATGAATATAAAAATATAAAAATTGAATATAATGAATAGAAAAATTGGTGATGCATATAAATGATTTATATTAAAAACGTTGTTTTTATGGATTATGTTATTAAACAGTTACACTTAACATAAAATAAGTAGGTGAATATTTTCGTTTAGGGTTAACTTTTTTTCCCAGAGTAAGTTGCATGAAGTAAGTATTGCCTTCTTTTTACTGGAAGTTTCCTTGAGTGTAGGATTTTCAAAGAAACACAAAGGAAGTGAACCTCAATAGCAAAAAGCCACCGCCTCAATGAACGATTAATTTGAACTCGGATTGCAAGGAGCCCCCACGCGCTTTATGTATGAAAATTTTTCTCTTGAAATTATAGATCTTGCCGTCTCCAATTGCAGATACACGCATTAATCTTATCAGGCTATCGGTCATCTAACAAGACAAAATAGTAGTAAATGACGCCCCAGCCCCCGAGCCATCTTCAGACTGGGCTACGTTTCTAACGATTTTCATTTATTACGTTTTTCTTCCTTTTCATTTCGCTTACTCGTTCTTCGGATGTCAAACGAGGGGTCATCTATTCTTGAATAGGAGCTTATTGCATGATCTTTTTTTGAAAAAGGAGATTTTGCTTTATCTTTTTTGAAATAGGACCTTATTACACTGTTAAAAATTATGTTCCACCTTGCACCAAAAATTGGTTCTCATTTAGCTGCAATCAACATTTGATGCTTAGTTTCTCGATTTAAAGGTGCTCACGGTCCGAAGTAGCACCATTGCATCATGAAACTAAGCACCAAATGTTGGTTGCAGCTAAATGGGAACCAATTTTTGGTGCAAGGTGGATCCAAATTTTTAACAGTGTATGATATTTTTTGAAATAGGAGCATTTTGTATGATTTTTTAAAAATAGGATTATCATTTTTGAAGTAAGAACTTTTTTGAAGTAGGAACTCATTGTTCATTGTGTTAAAGTTGATGATAACGTAAGCACACTTTGACAAGCTATACATTCCAAATTCATAGAAACAAAAGCTTATTTTTTTCACAATTTTAAAACTTAAAAAAATTAACATCTTCTTCATAAATTTCACAGATGAAAAGACTTGAGACAGTCTGAAAGACATACTTAATAGTAATCAGTTTTTGTATTTTAAATGCTTTTTTTACTGTAGAGAAATAAAATAAGTATTAAATCTGAATGTAATAATTATGTTATGGGGGGGGGGGGGGGGTCTAATGAATTCCCATTTCTAAAACCTTTGTAAAAATCATATAAATATTAAAGACACATTAATTTTTTTAGTACTTTATTTCTATTAATATATTTTACTTAAGTGCTTTTTAAACTAATTAGTATCTATCATTACTGAGGAATAATAAATTCGTAATTCTTTAATGTTTCTGGCATTCAAACAAGAAAACTATTTTAAAAATAAATTCAGAAATAACATTTTTAATTACATTGGATTATGTGTTCTTTTACTTATCAAAGTAATCAATTCACTACAAACGATCTAGAACTATTTAAGAGGGCATGACATGCTTAATAACTTTAATGGACATCAACTGAGTTAAACTGTTTTGTTTATCTTCATAAAAATTTGTTTTGCAACAATGGTTCGTAAACAAACAGCTTCCAACATTCCCATCACGCAATTTGTGTCCCTTCCCGAAACCGACACTATTGCATACTCATAGATCTTCCCAAATCTCTACCGTTCTTACTTGTGATAGCATAAGGTTCACTTTTGATTATTCTGATTCTTTCCTCCATTTATCGTAGCAAGTGATCCCCCATTGCTGTCATGTTCACTGGCAGTAGTCGAGGCCAAACTACTACGATTTCCCCGCTTATTATTGAAATTGCAATAATCACAGCATTTATTTGTTGGGGGGATAATCTTGTCTCGTTTTTAAATGCCTTTTTCGAGTCATGTCCTCCTCAAGCTTTGTTTGGTAACTGCGTGGGGAGGGGTGAAATCACGAAATGATAGGGCGAACAGGGTTAATTGAAGCACAGATGGCATTCATTGGACCGACTGCATGATGATTACGGCTCAATTTGCACGTTTATGATTGCGCTATAAAAACCCATGTCGCCACTCATAGGATAACAGACTCGATTTAGAACCCGTTTGATTGGGACTTTCAGTTCATAAGGAACACTTTCTGGTTTTTTGCGATCAGGAGAGGAACGATACAATCACCCTTTTCATTATTTGCATATTTGGCGAACAGACATCAAGACCAGGCTCAGCGCTTCAACCACCCAGAGTCGAAAGATTGTTCCATTAATACTCACTTGACCACTAATGGACATAAATACTCTACGGAGCTTTTTTCTAATAGTAGTTTCATTATATCTGCGTAAATGTTGTCACCATCCAGTATGATGTTTCTGAAACAATTTCAGTTGCTGATATCTACAAAGTCGATTTAGTAGTTTAATATGGTGTTTCAGTTTTGTGACGTTCTGTGTTAATCCATTACTCTCACGTTTATTGGAGATCGGTTGGTGTAAATATATTGGATATTTAGTGTGCTCCATTCTATAGTGCAACTGCCATGGTTGAAATTCCTCATCAATGCTCCTGAAAATCATCCTAGATATGGGGGTATCTGTTTTGTGACACAGTTGAAGTGATTATGAATATGTTGCCATTACCATCAAAAACTTATAAAAAGTCATTATTGATGAAATTGCACTGGATATGAGTGATCTTCCTGAAATGTGACCGGAGAAGTCATAATTTTTGTTGCCATTTTCAATGACCAAATTAAACTGGATATTAGTGCCTTACCTTCTGTGACACAATTCAAGTAGTTTCTACATCAACTGGACCGCTGGTGGTCTGGTAACAAAGTGCACGAACACGTGGCCAAAGGCTCAAGAGTTCAAATCTCGGCTTCACAGAAATACTGGCTTGTAGAATAATGGTGGCTGCTGCACGTTACATTTAACGAAGCCTCTTGGATTCACCTTGGCATGGAGTGATTATAGAGAATGAGTTGCCAGTTCAGAGGTCGTCATATGATCGAGCTTAATTTACGACTATATTAGATTACGACCAATTAGTAGACGCAGTTACGATGTTTAGCTCTTATGCTTCTTAAAATGCTCCTTATTGCTCGACTGTACAAATACAATCACTATCAGGTGTTCCAATGCGTTCTGAATTGGTTATTGAAATAACCATAATTTGAGCTACCGCTAACATAACCACTTTTAGTTTTCTATAGAAAAAAAATCGCATTGAATGTCAGTGCTGTTTTTTTAAGATTTTATTAAAGTTAGGTGGGAAAGAGTTATCTCGTTTGGATAAGTTCGGTGTTTCTAAAAGGATTTAATAAAAGGATGTCATATTTTTCAGTTTGTCAGAAAACTGATATTTAAACTTCCCTATCTTATAGTTCAGCTAGTTTAGTTGCCTTTAGTGTATTAGGAGTAACATAATGATTTATTTTTAGAACTGAAATTTTTGTGAAAGAATTTGATTTTGGAATGAGTTTAAGATAATCGGAGTATTTAATTTTAAAATTCTACATTAACTCCTGTTTTTGGAGAGTCACATTTATTTTCATTAAGTTTGATGTTAAATTAAGTTGGATAATTGCTTATTTTACCGAGTAATTTTTGTTTTGTTTTGTGATTTGAATAGGTTCCACTCATTATAGAAATAGTGAAATCTCAATAGCTGGCTAACATGAATAAAGTATGGATTTCAATGTATAATAGCATAATTCTCAATAGCTTTGGCTCATATTTTGAAGCGTAGGGATATAATGTTTTATATCTTAGATAAATCGATCAATGCATTACTTAATATTATAAATCTGTTAATATATTTGAATTCACAAAAAATGGCTAATTATAGTATTATTATGGGGATTATGGAGGAAATGGAGAGGGATAGGAAGATATGGGGAAGATTCTTTATCGATTATAACATTTAATTTGATTTTTTTTAAATACTGTTAAGAGATTACATTTTAAACTTAAAATGTATGATTATTATTTATATATTTATATTTTAGCAGAATTTGTAACCTATTCAATTTAAACAATTATCGTGCGAGACAAAATATTTATCTTGGTAAATTATCGTCAAATAGGGGGACATTTAAAAAAAGATAATGTTTCTTGGTACGACAAATACGGGTAGTTAATTTCTAAAACTAGTCAAACATGATATTCCATATTAAGATCTTTAAAGAGTGTCAACTCTAAAATAGAGTACACAGCAATGTTTTTTCATATAATACTTTCGTTTGAATTAAAAATGGTATATAGTTATCCTATTATAGATATGAATCAGTGTGTTTACCAAGTTTCATAGAATTCTGTATAATATCAGTGTGTGTAGTTGCTGAACAAAATATAAACAAACTTCATAACAGACACATTTTATAATTTTAATAAATTTTGAGTTTTCATCTATTTACTGATTCTCCTTATAATATAAATTTATCAATGTTTAAATTTGGACTATTAAAAAGTTTCAGAATGAATACATTTTATAACTTTTGGAAAAAAGACCTTTAATGATTTCCTTCAAGTTTTTCTTTGTTTAAATTACACATTTTACCAATGAAATACTTTAAGTGTAATATCTTATATCAATCCCTAATATTACTTTTTCTTAGTTGGTTATAAAATGAAATATGTTCAAGACACAAAAAAGATCTAAAAAGTGTTCTATTATTTGAAACGTTTTGAAGAAATTTACCAATTCCCACTTTACCTTTAAAGATCACGCGAGCGTATTGTGATTGTAAATGTTAAGTTAAAAGTAAACATTTTATCTGTCCAAATCTTGAAGTTAACATTTAATTAAGCTACTATTAATGCGTTAAAATTAAAATTTTGTACCCAAACTCTTTTTAAGAAATAACTTTCTTCAGATACATAGTCAACCATCAATTTTGGTAATAACTTATTGAAAAGTAAATTGTACCTACGAATTTAATATTATTTATCATGTATACATTATTTATAAATAGTTCAGAATACTTGAACCTTTTATTTAGCTAATTTCAAACTGAACATACCTAAACTTTCCTAATCACTGTCAGAAATGTTTAACTAATAATCAGTGAAATAAAAAATTTTTAATTTAAGTATACTTTCTCAAAGTCACATTTTGGAAGGAATTTTTTTATGATTTTAAAATTATTTGAGCTCCATTAAACATTTTAATTCTTTAGTCTAGCATTTCTTTTGTTGAATTTTTTTTCTTGAAATTATCATTTAACTTGTTACCCTCATGCAGTAATTTTTAAGAGTATATTTTTTACTTTTTTACTTTAACCACTAATGGGGAATAATTTTTTAATACTTGTTTAGTTTTGTTCTCTTATTTTCGGCTTAAATAAGCCATACATCTTTTTGGTTTGATTTTTCTCTAATTAAAATTAGAGAGTTGTTACCTAGAATTTTAATATGCGGTCAATTTTAATATGCAGGCTGACAGTGGATCCTGGATATTCAAATTGAGGTATGGAGCCTTTCGTAAGTAAGAATGCTTTCAGTACGAATATTTCTGAAATTGAACTTTCAGAAGTTATCTCAATTTTTGACCTGATAACTCCTTCAAATAGATTTTTGTTATTTGTTCACTTGATTTAATTGTTTTCTATATTTTGATCTTTATTTAGAAATATAGGTAAAATCTTCTCAATTTTAGTATATCAACCAGTTTCTAGATGTTAAATAACTTCATACATAAGAAAAAGAAAAAAAAAAACGTAAAGCCATCATTGTTTCAATTTTGAAAATAATTTCGGAAAGTATTGATTTAATTGTTTTCTATATTTTAATCTTTATTTAGAAAAATAGGTAAAATCTTCTCAATTTTAGTATATCAACCAGTTTCTAGATGTTAAATAACTTCATACATAAGAAAAAGAAAAAGAAAAATACGTAAAGCCCTCATTGTTTCAATTTTGAAAATAATTTCGGAAAGTATTGATTTAATTGTTTTCTATATTTTAATCTTTATTTAGAAAAATAGGTAAAATCTTCTCCATTTTAATATATCAACCAGTTTCTAGATGTTAAATAACTTCATACATAAGAAAAAAAAAAAAAAAAAAAGAAAAAAAAAAAACGTAAAGCCATCATTGTTTCAATTTTGAAAATAATTTCGGAAAGTATTGATTTAATTGTTTTCTATATTTTAATCTTTATTTAGAAAAATAGGTAAAATCTTCTCAATTTTAGTATATCAACCAGTTTCTAGATGTTAAATAATTTCATACATAAGAAAAAGAAAAAGAAAAATACGTAAAGCCCTCATTGTTTCAATTTTGAAAATAATTTCGGAAAGTATTGATTTAATTGTTTTCTATATTTTAATCTTTATTTAGAAAAATAGGTAAAATCTTCTCAATTTTAATATATCAACCAGTTTCTAGATGTTAAATAACTTCATACATAAGAAAAAAAAAAAAAAAAAAAAAAAAAACGTAAAGCCATCATTGTTTCAATTTTGAAAATAATTTCGGAAAGTATTGATTTAATTGTTTTCTATATTTTAATCTTTATTTAGAAAAATAGGTAAAATCTTCTCAATTTTAGTATATCAACCAGTTTCTAGATGTTAAATAACTTCATACATACAAAAAAAAAAAAAAAAAAAAAAAAAAAAAAAAAACGTAAAGCCATCATTGTTTCAATTTTGAAAATAATTTCGGAAAGTAACAATAATCTATACATTGGTAAGGGTTCATAATGGAACTTTACAAATTTTTTAATTTATGATAAGGTACTTTTTAGAGTTCATTGTATAAAATGAGTATATGTTTAAATGAAATCTGTCTAAACACAACTTTAACAATTCAACATCTCTAACTGCTCCCACTGGTAACGCTGAATTTCAATATAATAAAAATAAATAAAATTGAAATATAACTACATAGATATTATACATGCATTAAAATATATCTAAACATAACATAAGCATGCCTATGACCCTACAGGTAATATTCAATTTCAAGTAATAATGAACATAAATAGGTTTGAAGTATAATGACATAAAACAGTTATGTTCTAAAATACATCTAAATACTACATAAACTCACCTAATTGCCTCTAAGGTCACTCAGTTCTACAACATTCAATTAAATAAATTAATAAATATAAATGTTTTTGAAATATGATTTAAAAAAAAAAAAAAAGCAATATGTACTAAAAATATTTAGACTCAGCATAATCAAATAATTTTTATTGCTTGTTTGTGCATAGCCATTGTAAACAACTCCAAATAATTGGGGTTGTTATCTAATGATAATTTATGAATGTTTGAACTATTTTATATATTTTGATGTATAACTTAAAAGATAGATTCATTCCAAACACAATAGCTTATTTCGGTTACTATAATGCTAAGACAACTTTTTTGGCGATGAATTTGGAGAACTAACTATGTCTGAAAATTTTTTCAATATGGAATTTATATCATTAGGACAGTTGGTAATAGTAATGAACTCTAAATAAACATTTCAATACAATCTAATAATTAAAATATTAATATCCTAATATCTATTTTCTCCTGTTCATTCGTTTCGCTTTATTGCTATTTGTAAATAATTTACATAAATTATGCGTTATGATAGCTATTAAACACGTTTTAAGAATTTATATCCTTTATATTCTTTATTGTAGTTTATGTTATATTTGTATCATGATTCTCACATCCAATTCAGAATTCAATTTAAATCATGCAAATAATCATGTTCGTTTTCTTTATTTTCTTATTTATGGAATCCAATTCTATAAAATTATTAGTTTTGGCATCATATAGCGATATTCCTCTACATATATGTATATTTGTGTTGTTAATACAACCATCTATTCTCAGATAATTTGATTACTAAATTTCTCTTACATAACTTAATTCATTACACAACTTAATCAATTACATAACTTTTAATGTACAGGGTATGTTAATGTATAAGCTAGGAAACAATATATTTATTCTTACATATCAATATAATTATTAACAAATTTACTTCAAATGGGAAAACTCATAAACAAATAGATCACTGAATTTTTTCTATATAATTGAAACTGTTCCTTATTTTCATTGACAATAATTTTATTTACCATAAGAGGCAGCATTGTTACTTGGATTAAAAAAATAGCTATGTATAAAATATAGTTATTTATTATTGTAAAATTTGCTAGATTTTCTTGTACTTTGAGTTATAATTATAGTATTAGATTAAATGAAAATTAATTTCGGTAATTCAGCATTAGGCTATTAATATGGATTATTAGGATAAGTTATAAGTATTCTTGGCTATTCATTAATCTGGATTATCTTTGACTTGATAAATCGTGATCATTAATATAAATATGTAGTTTTAGAGTAAGTCCCAACATTTCGTAAATGTTAGTGTACCAAAGCGAAAAACAAATAACGTAATCTATATTAGTTTGTCGGTACAAAACATTAAAAATTGAATAATTTGAATTAGACGTTTTGAGTGAAATTTGTCATAAAACTATTTAGTCTAAAATATTAGTGCCGATCAAACGGTATATTGGTTAGCGTGCTAGCTTCTAGACCGCGAGGTTGAGGGTTCGAGTCCCGTGTAAGGCATGGGTGTTTGTAAATGTATGTTGGCTTGTCTAATGACGAATGTTTCGGCGCATTATAGCCGTCGTGTTGCTGACAGCGCCAGATAATCTGAAAACAACCAACAACCAACTAAAATATTAGTCTCTAAAATATGCATCTTTTTTTTTTAAATATCAAACTTTATTTTAAAAATTGAATATTTGATGTTCTGATTGTTTGTCATTTTGGAGATTATTTAAAAATTCTGTTGTGGTGTATATAAAATGAAGGATATTGATGAGAGTGTTTAAAAACAATGACCTAATACATCATATACCGAGTAATTAGGTTTGAAGGTTGAATAATGGTTTTCTTACTTCTTTGTTTAATTTCTTATTCATTCCTTTTTATGCTATGTTCATATTTTCTGGAAAGAAAACAAGTTGAAAATAGTTTAATAAATGTGTTTTTATCGATATATTGCTTAGCAAGTATTTAGAATATTTTTAATATTTTATATCGTCAATGTATATGTGTTCATATTTAAATTACTACTTATTGAAATAATTTCTTAAGTAATTAAATAAATAAGCAGTATTTTTTTTACTCGTTAAATGATAAAAAATATTAATCATGGGTAATTTATTCATTAGGCATACTTGCTTGCAGAAATAACAGATTCTCATAAACATATGAATTTATTTGAATTTGATTGCAATATAAACTCGGCAACCCATACTGGGGATTCTCATAAACATATTAATTTATTTGAATTTGGTTGAAAACGATACTCGGGAACCCATACTCGAGATTCTCTCAAACATTAATTTATATGAATTTAGTTGAAATCGATACTCGGGAACCCATACTCGGGATTCTTACAAATATATGAATTTATTTGAATTTGGTTGAAAACGATACTCGGGAACCCATACTCAGTATTCTCATAAACATATTAATATATTTGAATTTGGTTGAAAACGATACTCGGGAACCCATACTCGGGATTTTCACAAACATATTAATTTATATGAAATTGGCATCAATTATCATGGGAGGAGTCTCACATACAGGATTCTCATAAACATATTTATTTGAATTTGATTATAATTATTACAAGAGTCTCAAACAGTCTGAAACGCTTAATTTATCTCTTTATTTATTCCATGTGCTTTGAGACTATTTTGAACAGAAGGTAAGAAATAATATTTTGCAGTAGTAAAAATAATTCGTGAGGTAATTTTTTTATTTCAAAATTAATTTTTTATAAGTTCTCTTTAGCCAAGATAATAAAAATTACTGAGATATCTTTTAAATACACAACGATAAAAATATACTTTATTTTTCTTTCACTACATTGGTTTTATTAAAATGAACTGAATTTTTTGGAATTCTTTCTTTATGAATATTATTAATTAATAAATGCGTTCTCGACTAATTTATTTATTGGAAATATATCACAATTTAAGGATCATGAATGGAATTGAAGAACTGTAATAAATCCAAATAATAATCGAAAATCCCTCGAAATTTAAACTTGATGTAACCATATATCAGGTTAAATCTGAACACTACATTTTGAAATCTAATGAGTAATGAGACCAATGATATTATATTTCTAAGTAAAGCTTTGATGAAATTTCGGTTTCATCATTATCCGATAGATATTTCAATTCTGTAATTACCATTAGGTGTAACTTATTTTTGTATAGATAATTGAAAGTCGTTTTAGATTTAAGTTTCAGAAATTTAAATCTTAATATGGTTTTAGTTATATTCCTAATCACAATCTTTTTAAATAATAAATATTTTTTTTTTTTTCAAATTACAATCTAGAACTTTAGAATGTTGAGTTATTTATAAATCTGAATTTTACTTTCAAAATTTCCTTTGTAAAATTATCTATTTTTCCTTAAAAAATATGGCTAAATACTAAAAAAAATATTCTATTGAACCAATACTGATACAACTTGTAGTATGAATAGCTGTCGGCGAAACCTCGTAGCTTTAATTCTAATACCTCGTAACCCAGAAAAAGCAACTGTTCATGAGAGTTAGAAAACTGTATAAATCAGTACTTTTAGGTTAAGATATAAGAAATTGGTTAAACTCTCGTACCATTGCAGCGTTTTTACGAGGATTATAAGATATTTTTCAAACGATCCGGCATATTTGTAAACATAGAAACAACTCATAACCTAAAAATCAATAAGTTTAGGATTGCTAAAAATAAATAACTTTTGCGTTACGAGATATTAGAATTACAGCGGTTTTGCGAGGTATTTTTCGAATGATCGGACATGTTTAGAAACAAAAAATTAAGTTATAATCCAAAAATAAATGATTTTGTGGTACGCATAACTGAGTTGCCAAAACATGAATAATTTTTGGATGACAAGGTATTAGAATTACAGCGTGATTACGAGGTATTTTCAAACGATTGGTCATGTTTGGAAACATAAAATAAATTCAAAATCAATAATTTTTGGATTAAGAAATGTTAGACTTGCTTCAGCTCTGAATACTTTAGCTGTCCGAATCTATACTAGAATAATAATATAACTCATAAAAACAAAGATTTTAATATAAATCCTTCATATGCATTGCTAATTTTTATATTTGTTAACTATCCGCCGACTCTGTTGTCAGCGTGTGCTCAGTGTTTGCACCTAATTTTAAATATTTAAATATTAAAAACATCTCTATCTACAAAATATGTGGCAAACTACGTTGCAAAATTTATTCATCAAAAATGAATGTGAATGTATGCACTCACATCCAAATATCTGTTATTTATTCATTAAAACAATTTTATTATTTATTCATTAAAACAATTTTGGAAGTAGGAAAGAGTTTCTTCAATGTTCGGTTAAGCTCTATTTCAGCACGATTGATGAAGGCAAGTTGGTTTATTAGTATTCCTTAAAAGGGACCTTTTAGTGACGGCCCCCAAAATTTGATAGAATGCATTGTCATCGACATCGAATCTATCTGTTAATTTTTAGACCGATTGGATGACGGCAAGAGAGTTAATTAGGCCTCCGCAGATTTGCCCGCCATCGACAAGTATACAAGATCGAAGTAAATATAAAGGATTTCAAAATAAGCAAAATTTACAGAAACATTCTATATAAATATAAAATATTCTTAAAGTTAAATAAAATTCACGGAATGCATCCCAATCCTCTCCCTGGCCCTATCCCCATTTTACCACTGAGTCCTCTTCATCGAAGACGATATTGTGCTGAATTGATCTTACCTTGATTAACTGATATAAACATAAAATATTCTTAAAGTTAAATAAAATTCACGGAATACATCCCAATCCCCTCCCTGGCCCTATCCCCATTTTACCACTGAGTCCTCTTCATCGAAGACGATATTGTGCTGAATTGATCTTACCTTGATTAACTGATATAAACATAAAATATTCTTAAAGTTAAATAAAATTCACGGAATGCATCCCAATCCCCTCCCTGGCCCTATCCCCATTTTACCACTGAGTCCTCTTCATCGAAGACGATATTGTGCTGATTTGGTCTTACCTTGATTAACTGATATAAACATAAAATATTCTTAAAAAGTTAAATAAAATTCACGGAATGCATCCCAATCCCCTCCCTGGCCCTATCCCCATTTTACCACTGAGTCCTCTTCATCGAAGACGATATTGTGCTGATTTGGTCTTACCTTGATTAACTGATATAAACATAAAATATTCTTAAAAAGTTAAATAAAATTCACGGAATGCATCCCAATCCCCTCCCTGGCCCTACCCCCAATTTACCACTGATTCCTCTTTATCGAAGACGATATTGGGCTGAATTGGTCTTATCTTTATTAACTGATATCTTTTCAGCTATCCCCAATGAGTCATGCTTGTCAAGTGTTCTCCCACGACCATTGAGGCAGGTCCTTAATAGGAGCTAACTGACATATCCTGTGATCTCATATCCTCTCACTTGAAAGCGCCGACCAAATAGGATGTGTTTGAAAAACATGCAATAGCTCAACTTCTGGGTATTCGTTAACATGGGGGAAGCCTTTGTGCTGTTTATTAGTGTACATGGGGAAGGCGGGGTAAGGCAACTGTAGCTTGTGGTTGAACTCGTGGCTGGTATTAAGTGTGTTATAGATGTCATTATTGCTTTCTTGGTAAATGGCAATTATTGCCATTTATATATTCTCTTGAAACTCAATGCATTAGTAAAGGATTGCTTGCAGATGATAGTAACTTGTGATAGTTGAGTTTTCCCCATGCTATATGCTAATGCTGTTTTTCTGTTTACAGTATCTTCAAAATATCGTTTCAATATGTATACAGGATGTCATAAAAGTGATTCCCGATCTTTAAAAATGAACATCTAGAAAACTTTAAATAAAAAATTGCTTGTATTTTTATTGGATAGAAAATAAAATTTATATTGATTTTCTGAATTTTTATTAATTATCCAATAAACACACAAGTACAGTTAATCTCTTGCTCGTAAAATGTTAGTTTTTAGATATCAAGATTAGCTTTTGGGAGACGCTGTGCATATGATATTTTACCAGTTATAAAAGCACTAATACATTTAGTTTTGGTTCTAATTTAATATGAATTTGTAATTTTAAAAATTAATCTAAAAATGATCCTTGAAAATGTCTTTAGTGGTGGTGACACATAATTCAGGGAAGTTAATAAAGAAATAAATTTTTATACGTTTTCAAAGTAAAAAAAAGTTTACCTTCAAATTTCACTAATGAACCGTTATTTTCTTAGTAGTTACACCTAGTACAAAACTTTTATGAGGCATCATTTTGGATAATATCGTGTTTGGCATTTTTATATGGTACTTGTATACGACTTTTGCTAGAGTATTTATGTTCCTTTTTTGACAACATTTACCTTAAAAGTTTAGTTTCTGGTTTGTTTATTTTCAGGAAGTTCAAGTTACTAATATGAATATTTGAATTTGAACCAGTTGAAAACTAAATAACGTGTGATACGTTAAGATATTTTATTTCTCTCCCCCATAAAAAGTAATAGTAAAAAGAAGAAAGAGAGAGGGGGGGGGGGGGAATCGAAACAAAATATCAAATAAAATAACCCTTAAAAATAAAGTTTTTAATATAAATCCTTTACATGCATTGTCAATTTTTATATTCATTAAGAAAGTGCCGTTTTTGTTGTCTGAGTGTGCTTGATGTTTGCATCTAATTTTAAATATTAAAAACATCTCTATCAGTAAAATACCTGCTGCAAACTACTTTTCAAAATTTATTCATTAAAAATGAATGAATGTGAAATGAAATATGTAAAAATGAATCCAAATATCTTTTATTTATTCTGATTAAAACAATTTTATCATTTATTTATCAAACATATTTTGGCAACAGGAAAGAGTTTCTTCAAAGATCGGTTAAATGCTACTTCAGAGCGATTGGATGACGGCAAGTTGGTTTATTAGTATTTCATAAAAGCGACCTTTTTAGTGACAGACCCCAAAATTTGATAGAATGCATTGTCGTCGACATCGAATGAATCTGCCAAGTTTCAGCCCGGTCGGATGACGGCAAGAAGCTTAATTATGCCTCCGCAAACTTGACCACCATTGACATATACAGCCCCCCCTCCCCCCCCCACATACACACACACAATCGAAGTTAATGTAAAGGATTAAAAAAAAAAAAAAAAAATTACGATGTCTATATCGATATACAAAGTACTGAAGATTGTTTCCATGAAATTTTCTCCTTTCCTTTATTGGCACTGGTCTGATTTTATTACAAGAGAGATGAATGAATTCCCTTCGTTTATTAAATGCCTTTTAAGAGAAACATCTGTTTCTTCAGCTGTAATATGTACTTACAAGCTCATTGTTTAGAATTCCTCCGCAAATGCCGTTTAATTCCTCATTCGAATAAGATATCCCTCTTTAGTGTAATGATTTCGTAGTTCTCCTTGCGTGAGTGCTCAGCACGCAAAATCCTAGCAGCACTTCCGTGCTGGCACGAGTTAATAATTTTGACAGTTGTCGCTATTTCTCAGCCGTAGTTATTATGTGCAAATAATAGACGTTGTAATTGCGGGTGCGAAAAAAGTGCTCGATGACCCATGTAGCTTGGTAAACATTATTAATTCTAAGATTTATAGCACGAGCAAAAATCTTATTTAAAGTTAAATCATAGCGTTTTCTATATTATGGAATGGGATCACGTAGTAGTGGCCATATAAGTATTTTTTTTTAAATTTACCTTAAGTTTGAAATATGATTTTTGATTTATGTAGTTAGCTGCATAGTTTTATCTAGTTTTTTTTCAGGTCTACATATCCTAGAAGTTCCAATACAGATACTAGAAGTTAATAAATAAAATTAATGTCTAAAAACATATAAAATCGGTTTGATAAATATCAGCGTTTTACGCACAACATTTTAATGAAAACCTTAATCTAAGAATTTTATCAAATAGGAATTTCAAATATAAGAAACTCAAATGAAGAGGATTTTACTTAGAAAATATTGAATCAATAATATAATATATCTTCAAATATATAGTTTAAATAGAAATCTAACTGAAAATTAATAGTGTAATGATTAGGAAACTAAAATTTGAAATCAATAATATAATTCTTTGATATAATGTCATAGAAAAACTTGACATTATGAGTTTTACTTATCAGGGTAAAATAAACCCTTATTTTATTTATTACAATTACACCATATTTTTTGTGACAAAAAAATGCTATTGCTAATCAAACCATTACAGAAGTAAATAAGTAAAAATAATTTAATTTTAAAATTAATTTAAACATCGGAGTTGATACAGTTCAAGATTTATTCTTCGGGTAATGATTGTTGGCAATGGGATGTTAGTTTTCTTTTGATTAGTGAAACAAGATATTATATTCTTAAAAAATTATAAAATATAGATTTATGGCTTCGATTTCTGCAGTTAACTTCATTGTTTTCTCTAATTTTTTATGTCTACAGAGCCTAGAAGTTCCGATACAGATAATAGAAGTTAATAAATAAAATTAATTTACTTTTAAAATTAATTTGAACATCTCTCTCGGAGTTGATGCAGTTGAAGATTTATTCTTCGTGTATGAGTCTCGGCAGTGGGATGGTAGTTTTCTTTTTATTAGTGGAACAAGACATCACATTCCTAAGAAATTATAAATATAGATTTATGGTTTCGATTTTTACAGTTAGGTACATAGTTTTATCTAGTTTTTTCAAGTCTACAGATCCTAGAAGTTCCAATATAGATACTAGAAGTTAATAAATAAAATTAATTTACTTGTAAAATTAATATGAACATCGGAGTTGATACAGTTAAAGATTTTTTCTTCGTGCACGATTGCTGGCAGTAGGATGGTAATTTTCTTTTGATTAGTGAAACAAGACATCGCATTTCTAAGAAATTAAAAAATATATATTTATATTGATGGTTTCGATTTCCGTAGTTAGTTCCGTAGTTTTCTTTTAAATTCTACAGATCCTAGAAGTTCTAATCGGTACCCTAAAAGCTCCAATCCAATAGCATAAAATACCCGCTAGTTGTGGAAAAACTAGCGGGTATTTCAAACTATTGGCCTCCCCCCTCCTCCGGCGTTCCCCAACCACATCCTAGATATGTTTGTTCAACTTGCGGAATCTCCTCCATTTCGCGTTTCTGTCACGTACAACCTTCGCGAACATCTGCAGTAAAATATGACCCATAATTGCGAGAAATTCTCCTTTGAAGCAGTCCATTCATCAGGGCACTCCTCTTTTCTTCTGCGGCAACCTGCTCATCGAATTAGAGACCCCCCATCCCCCCCCCCCCCATCATCATCATAAAAGAAGGCACGAATAAAACTGAGAGGCAGGCGGGCTAAAACAGAGATGAAAACAAAACAAAAACTAGCTCAGTCACTCCAGAGGCTCTTTTCTGTGTCTATCATTAATGATCTTTCCTTTCCCGAGCCCACAACCAACCTTAAGAGCTTCAGGGTAAACCATTTCTACAACGTCCATCCACAAATTGGGGAAGTATTTCAATGAAAAAAGGGAAGCAGCCCTAATGGATCTTGAGGGGAAGAAATGCCTATTGGAAAATGATTGTGAGGAGTGAGGAATCTTAGGGCTTGGCAGCCCCCACCTTGGCTCTGGCAATTATTAAGCTTGGGAGTGTGTTGGACCATATTGCCTTATGCGATAAGGATAGTTGTAGGGCCAGTAAAAGGGCATCTAGGCGAATTTCACCGCCTCCTTTATTAGTAGGAGAAGCCGGCTTTATTGGTATATCAAATTATTTTGCAGAAAGCTCGTGTAGCAGGGAGGGACCTTGCGATGTCTTCCGATTAGTTGCATAACTAGGTTGGTGGGAATAAGGATGCTTGTTCTGCTTTTAATTAGGTTCGAAAGATAGCTATTGGATGTCTGAAGGAGGAAGAAATTACGTGAAAGATTTGACTGAAAATAAAAGCGTGTTGATATGGATTTAATGAGTGGAAAGTGTTGAGTAAGGTATTCAGTCATAAAGGAGCGTTTATTTTATTATTTAGGCTATCTAACGCACTTGGTTTGAAAGAGGAAATAGATTTTCATTATTGGGAATTACATATCACTGGAGTAATCGTATTGAATAAAGCTATAATTTTGATTGATAGAATATTGTTCCTTTAAGATGAAAGTGGTATTTGAAATAAAAGTGTTAATTATTAGAAGGTAGTTCAAATAAGAAAAAAGGGCTTAGTGAAAAGGGTTGAGTGAAAAAAACAATAAAAGAAAAGTTTCAGGCAATATAAATCAGAGTAGGGCAGAGGAGGGAAGAATTAGATATTTTTAAGAGAAAAAAAAAAATCCTAACACATATAGTGTCCCCAGTGTTTGAAAAAAGACTGTAATAAGTTTCACTAGTTTGTTCCTTTGCTGCCTTCGCATTTAAGATAACTTATAGGAATTACTTTTTTACAAACTCATCAGAGTTAGATGTTGTTTTCTGTTTTTACGAGATATAAGATTCCTTAGGTTTCCTCAAAATGCTTAAACTGTAGTTTTCTCTTTTCTATAGTGCTTCCATCCAGGGACCGATTTAGAAAACAGTAATAAAACAAAGAGTCTGTCTGGAACTCTATCCTTGTGGTTTTATAGAAAGTGACATTCAGTGTGCGAAGAACTTTGAAATTTTAGACTTACGTAGTCTATATCCAAATTCAACATATTTAATTTTCTACATCTAAATTATTTTTTTTAAATTCTTTCTTTTATTATTTATCATATTTATAAGAGCTTTTTATGCAATTTGGGGTCTCCTTAATTCAGGGACCCCTAGGCTCAGTCCTTTAGGCCCTATGGGAATTCTATATTATACTATCACAACTCTCCAATATTTTCGGATTACTTTTGATACTTTTACTTAAATTTTTTAACAAAAACTTAATGCAATCTCTAAAAAAGCAATTTGTCAGAAATGCAGATTTGATTTTTAACCTTTAAATTGGTATATCAGTTATTAATTTTGGTATTGCATAAAGGGTGAAAAAAGCTAATCGCCTAAAACACCTGTCAGAAATAATGTATAAGATGTCAACAGAAATTATAAATTAACAAAATAGGTCAAAATACTTGACAGCATTATTTTTCTAACTAATTAGTAATTAGAAACATTTTGTCTGATTTCTCCCCCGTGGGTGAGAGGTTTGGGTCTACTTACCCGTACAGCACACATCCTCCCAGGGAGGTCCTTAGGAAGTTCCCAGGCATCCCCAGGACTCTGAATGACACCTCCCTGGGAGGATGTGTGATATATGTGTACTTTTATCTACTCCCTTTTGATAATCTTCATCTGTGAAAAGTTACAATTTATTTCCTCTGTAAAGTAATAAAACATGATTTGCTTTATCAGAAAATTTCATAGCAACAAAATAATTGTTTCCAATTCTTAGTTTACCTTTATTAGATTAATTTATCTCTGACTGATTCCTATGTGAAAACATTTAAGCACATCTATACTATCTTAGACAGTGGAATCATATAAAGATATATTTAACATCTTTTGCCCCTGAACTTGCATTTAAATAAGTAAAATTTATTGTAATGCAACTTTACTTTAATCGTAGATAACTAGACTGAAATCAATGTTACTCGGTAATCAACCATTAAGCTCATATAATACAAACTAAAAACAATTATTTTCTTATGTTCCTTTTATTTGGTTTAAACAAATTAGCATAAATTATGAGGAATGTTATAATATTTTATTAAACACATATGAAAAAGTGGTAAAATTAGAGTTTGCAATCTTGTTAGTTGTTAAAAGTGCGCTCTCTACAAATAACCTCGATCCAGTAGTTGAAAATGTGTTTTGTCATTCGGCGTTTTTAGATGGATTCAAAACACTGGGCAAATTCTCTGAATGATGCACGGGACATTTTGGCCCTTTTTAAATCCTTTACCCTAACTTCGATTTAAATCCTTAACTAACTTACTTACGTATGAAAGTGAAAAATACCACTATTTTAGCCTTTAAAAATTGTCATCAAGTGGGGGATAAATACAGGGTGTTTCAAAACTCACCCACATCAACCTTTGGGGTTGAGTTTTAAAGGCAGACGAATTATGTAAACAAGCTGAATAAGGGACAAAAAAGGTTGAACGATTATCTTTATTGTCAGGTGTCAGACATGGTCAAATCACAGTAAATGTTTAAAATGATGTCCGTTTTCCTGGACACACAATCGAACTCTTTTTATCAGATTAGTCGACACTTTGCGAAGTGTGTGAGAAGTAATACCCGATATTGCATGAAGGGTGTTACTCTGAAGTTCATCAAGCGTATGGGGATTATTGCTGTAGGCGACATGTTTCAGATATCCCCAAAGAAAAAAAATCCGCAATTGACAAGTCCTGTAAATTCCGGGTCCGGTGGAGTCCGGGACCGATCCCAGCTACATTCAAAACTTCTTATGATGCCATCTAGTGACAGAAATCTCAACCACCCCTTTTGGTTTTTAAGCAACAAGGATTACCATATAGATGTGCGCGTGTTTTGAAACACTCTGTATTTTGGGAAATGTCCAAATTCAAGCTCTATATCATAATGAAAAACCAGGATGCGAACTTTCCATAGAGAGTTACTATGGAAGCACTTTCTCCATCTAAATTTGATGCACTTATGGTTGAATTTTATGTAAAATTTATAATTTTGACTAGAATTCACAGTTTTTTTTATGATACATTTCTGTAGCATTTATAATATAGGCTGTACGAGTTTAAGCTGATATTTCCGGTTGTAACTGCATTTTAAATTGAATTTCAGTATGGATACTCATCTACATCGTGGTTACAGTTACAGAGCATAGATCACGAATCCTGAAAAATTTCAAAAAAATATAAAAGTAATGAGTTGCTATTAAAGTTAAATGTCTGAGTATCATAAAAAGTTATAAAACTCTTTTGTGACACAATTTAATTTAACTTCATAACCATAGATTCGAAAGAAGACAGAGTATAATAAACAGGCGTTTTTTAAAGGGAAAAAAACAATAAAAAACAATAAAAATTGTACTTAACGTAGTCCCTATATTAAGTAGAAATATAAAATACAAATATCATTGTACGCCAAGTAGGAAAAGTTTTGAAACTAAGCTTAAAGTTTAAGTCCTTGCACTTCTCCCGTGCGTCAACCCAAATCATGCCTTTTTTTTTTAAATATATATATATATATATATATATATATATATATATATATATATATATATATATATATATATATATATATATTAAAAACTATACTAGCACATTTCCGATGAACGCCGAGAAATCGTAAATTTATGCAATATGCAAAGATAGATAGAAATTAATGATAGTACCAGCAATTAAAATCTGAAAACTCGACTTCTTCGATGAAGGAAATGCCCCTCAAGGTAATAAATATTTTCAGCGGGCTATACACATCTGAAAAGATGGTGCAAAAATGACAAATGTTATGAAAAGACTTTTCAGTTAAAATTTGCAATATTTTGAAATGCGCCATTTTGTACGGAATAAAGAAAGGTAACATTGATCAACTTCGCTATAGCTTCTTCCATTCCACTGCTGATAGAGACAGCCAAATTGAAATCCCTACTTCCAACTTCCTCAAGTGTAGCTAAGCTCTCATACAGAGTGCACTACCAAATACAACAATGACTTGGCAACAACTTATGTCCAGAAAATTGGGTTTAAATTCGTTGAGACGGTGAACTCAGCTAGTAGACTGAGGGCCGACTGCAAGTTTAGATACCCCATCGTCATTATAGAATGTGGAGAAAAGTGAGTAGATTACGAATCCACTGGTTTGCCGAGACAAAAATGACCGAAAATGGTAAAAAATCGATTTTGAATAAGTTGAACAAAATCCGATTGCCAAATACGTCATAACTTGCCAAATAATGAGTATTCTTTTTTTATTTGGTAACCTACTGCTCTGTGATTTTCAGTTAAGAAAGTTGCAAACGATTCAGATGCCTGGCGACGGCTTACATGCATCTTTCAAAAATGAGCTAAGTTGGCTCGATATGATCCGAATGAATTTTTAAAAAGTTCTGAGTTGAATATCTAATGTCTCCTTTCTCCATACTTTTACAACACAGGAAGCCAAATTTTTATTCCAAAAAAAGAATAAGTATTCTTTATTTTATTTGATTCGGATAATGTGGCATTGCAGAGCACATAGTGTGTTTCATATATATATATCGTTCTCTGTCTGAAAATAGGATTTCTTTGGATATATATATATATATATATATATTCATACAATGGCACAATTGTTGAAAATTTACAATTCACATTCTGAATTCCAAAATGTTTTTATGAATGCGTTGCAGAATTGTGTCCCAGAAAACAGCAGTTAATGCAAACTCAAAGATTTTCTTCTTCAGAAGTAAAGCCTTTACTTCATGGTGGGTGGCAACAGTTTCGTTGAATTTTCTTTAATCCCCGATAAAATAAATGCAATAGAAGTTGAATTCTTTAATGCTTTTACTGCATCAGCATTTGCAGACCACCGTGTGATGGAAAGAGACTTTAAAGTTTTTACGACGCCAAAGAAAAGCACAATAGAACAGCCCTCTGCAGCATTAGTATCAACTAAATTTAATGAATGTTCTGAACATGGAATGTACTCAATTAGAGGATTATAGCTTTTTAATCTGGCTTGTATACCAGAATACTTTCCAGCCATACTGGTCGCATTAGCATATTATTGACCTGGACAGTGTTTCAAATCGACATCAAGGCTGTCCAGATAGCTTATAATAACATCGTATAAGTGAGATGACGCATGATTATGGATTTGTAGGAAATTTAAAAATTCTTATTTCTTTTGTTTGTATTATTTGTTTGTATTATTGTTTGTATAATTTGTATTTCTTTTGTTGTCAACATATCTCAACAAAATTGCTAATTGATCTATGTGTGTAATATCTGGTGTCGAATTAAAAATGAGTTCAAAATACTTTGCCTGTTTAACTTGAAAAATAATTTCCTTTAGAACTTTTTGGAACATAATGTCAATCCACTCTGAAACTATTGTTGAATACAAACAGTTTACTACACCTCTTCCTTTGTTTAAAAATGTATGGATGTGATCTTCTAGAAATGGATTAAAAGAATTTAACAGTTCGATTATAAGCAGGAAATTTCCATTCTGAACAGACCCAAAACTTTCAATTTCTCCAAAGAGAGCAAGTCCCTCTTTGAGAAATAAACTTAATCAGTGCCACTACTTTTTTTAGGACTTTTTTTCAGTTATTGCACTCTTCTTCATGTTGTTCAACGAAACTACCGTCAATACGATTTATAGCTTCAGCTCGTTACGATAAAGATCACCTAGCATAAAATGTCCCATAACTCTTTAAGAAACGTAGATACATTTAAAAAATATTGCATGCGTGTTTAGAAGATTCCGAACTGTAACTATAGTAAATAAATAAATAAATAAACAAATTTTAAAAAATTGAAAATTTTGCACTTTTTAGGGTAGAGTGTCCCTTTAAGATAGTTTATAAGCACCTTATTTCAAAGTTAAACTCTTTCAGTCCATGGTTATTTGGATACATGTTCGTTGGTGAGTAGTTATTTTACAATGGAATTTAATAAAATAACCTTTTTATTAATGGGTACCTAGGAATCGAGACTTTGAATGTTTTTCTAAATATAATTTTTAAAACATATTTTAAGTTTATAAAAATTTAGATTGAAAAAGCTGAAAACTGATGATTCTGATTAGAAAATACCATTCGTTAAAAAGATAAAGAGGTGTGTGAATCCAATCTGCTCAAACCTTAATCTAATATGTTACCATCTAAGCCTATAGATTTACTGTAGGGAAAGGGAATTATAAAATAATTATAAAATAGCTCCTTTTTTAGACCATGTCCAATATTCACGATTAGTTCGAATATTTAAAGTTTAGATTTATTTATTTCAATTCACGATATTTTGATTTCCTTAAAGATTTTCCTTTGTAAATATTAGTAAACTTCAATTTTCCTATTTTTTTAAAAAATTTATCGGTCGGTTAGTTTCAGGTTTAAGTTAAGTTTTGTTCATTCATGTTCCGTCATCCAATTCATTAATTGTAATCACCCAGGAGTGATTATGATTAAAGTGCAACTTTCAAAAAGCTATAAAACAAGAAACACTATCATAATAACCTAAAATTTCATAAGTTTAAAAAAGTATAACAAAAGCCCCAAATGTTATATATTTTTGAGTAATTCTCAGTTGTAGCTTTCGTTTGATGTCCAACACAATGTTATTAAATAAAAAAAAAATTTAAAGAAACTTTAAAGAATTGCAAAATTTAATTTTTAATTATTTTTCTTTCTTGTCTTCACTTCAAAAGAAGATGACAAAATTAAAGAAATAAAACCCAAAGACAAGAAACAAAAAAGCTCAGTGACACACCCATGTATCTTTAAAAGTTGATAAATTAACTGTTGTTTATTGAAATTAATTGAAAGCTAATGAATCATTAACTTGATTTAAAACCTTAAAATTACATACTTCATTTGACAGTAATGGGCCATTCTCAGGTTGAAGCAAAGGATATTTTGCACTCTTTTTTGTACTCGTAAATATATTAGAATTTCAAATTTATGATTAATCTACTAGCCTTATTTTTGTTTTCTATAATATTATTTGGTATCAAAGTTGTGATGAAAAATAATTAGTTTCAATATTATGGGGCTTTCATGATTTTACTAATTTTAATGATATGGGGAGACTTGTGTACCTAGGTCCATTATGTAATTAGGTCCATCATGTACCTAGAACCATCATGTACCTAGGGCCACTCCATTTTTATTGAATAATGTTTAGCTGTAAGTTTTTTTACTCACTTGGGTAAGTGGCAACACCCAATTTCTCTTTTGACAGCCATTTTGAAATCTTAGAGGAGAAAGCTGTGGTAAGTTATAAGTGGAAAACGTTTTTATATGGTATGCAATAACATTTTGCAGCTCATGTTGTTTATTGTTTACAAGGTTAAGTCAAATACTTTTCTTTGAATTCTAGTAAATAATTTTGTTTGTAACATTAAGTACTAAATGAGTTGTTTAAATAAGTCCTTTCTTAATGTGCATTTTTAGTAGAAGAAATTTTTTATGAAATTACCAAGTCGTGCACCTAGGGCCACATAGTTGCTTATTGAGCTCAAATTGCGAAAATCAAAATCTGTTGGTGCTTCAAAACGATAATGCATGCGGCTCATTTTTTTTAAAATCATTTTTTCAAGTTATGAAAATACTTGTAATTCACTAATAATGTGACACATTGCAATTAATTATAGTTATTATATGATAAACCAATGACTGATAAATAATTTACATTGTTTCTTTTATAAAATTCCTCTGTGTATGTTTGTTTTCTATTCATTATGGACTGAAATCTCACTTAAAGAGAATGGTCCTAGATACATCAGCTACAAGTTCTAGGTACAGTACCTCCCCCCCCCAAAAAAAAATCAGAACGATGGCTATATCTTCGATTCTAATTATCGTAGAATCTTACGGTTTGCACCAAAATGTTTTGCTTACGATTTTCTATATATCTGATGCAATTTCTTTTTCTTGAGGGACCATTTACTAAGTAAAAGTAATGCTATATTCGAAAATTTCAATACGAACCCTTATTTTTTATCATTTCATTCGATTCAGAATACATCATTTACTCTATATACAAAATTTCAATGCAATATGTTGAAAAACACGTCACTTATGAGCGAAAATGTTTCGACCATTTTTTGACCGATCTTCAGGTAGAATTTCCATAAAACGAAAGGTATTTTTAAGGTTCTACTTTACAGCGGGAGAAATCGAACGGTCAGTGCGGCGTTTCACGACGTTATAAAATACAAATATTAGTCTAAAATTGCATAGAAACTACTTGGATTTATAGTGACATGTTTAAGATTAATACAAAAATAGCAAGTAAATGCAAAAGTAACATAATTTATTTACAACGTTAAAGATGTGCATTCTTCACACGAAATAAATAAAATATCGAAAACTGTAATTTCAGAAGTATAACTACTGATAATTAGAAAATTAATAAATATAAAATGTAGGCATTCGTAAACAGTATTCAGCAAAGTGTGATTATTTTACGGAAACATTTCACTGTAAACACAAATGTAACTTGATCGTTGAAATTATTTATACAATGAAAAAAATCACCTGATTCAGTAAAATTTTTAAAGGTTAACTTATTGAAATTGCTTAAAAAATGTTGTTTTAAATAAATGTAATTTAAGGAAGTAAATTAAAAAAAAAAAAAAAGACACTGTTGAAAACCACACAAAACACATGTTCCACGATTCCAAACACGTTAGACAGATTAAAAATATACATACAAAAAATAAAACTGCTTTGTTTGTATAAAATATTTTTTTTTTTTTGTAATCTCAAGAAATTCTGTTCCGATTCACCTCGCTGTTCCTATTCACCCCATTTTACGATAATTGAACGTTGTGCGATTTTCCATACCTCTAGTTTACCTCGAATTAATCTTTGATAGTTTTCAAAAGTCGTCTACTATACGGTCCCTTAAAGTGAGCGTTTTTTACATTTTCGCTAATAAATTGAGAACTAAAAGTCGAAATGAAAAGAAAAAAATTGTGGTGGGGTTTCAGACCATGGTGAATCTAATAGAAGCTAAAAAATATATGTTTCTATTAAAAAAAAATTTAAAATTGTTTTATTAATTAATAATTAATTATTAAAAAAGAAATGGATGCAAAAGTTGCTTGCTATTTGTTTGGTCATTTACAAACTATCTTTTGAAGAAAACAAAAATTACTGAAATATATTAATTATTTAAGTATTTATAGCCAAAAACCAATTTTTTATTTAACATTAGTTTATCATTTTCTTTTTATCATTTAAATTACAAACCATTCATTAGAAAATTACGAATTTTTGTATTTCGACATTTTTTTGGATGCTGAATCGAAATATGGGATAATATTATGAGGTTGCTATTGAACTTTTTAAAATTTGGTTCTGTTTTAATATGTAGATGACCCCTCATGGCAAAAAAAAAAACTACATGCAATTATTTAAAACCATCCACGATTTACAACGGTACCTTTTGTTTGTTATTTCAAGAATTAGAGCACAAGATATAGCCATCGTTCTGATTTTTTTTTGGGGTACTGTACAACGAGGTGTTGTACCTAGGACCATTTGTGAAATTTCGTTTAAAACCTTCTATTTGACAGAATCTATTATTTTAAGTGTTTATATTAATATCAGTTTAAGTGTTTATATCGATATATGCATATCAGTTTTTCATTTTTATACTGCTTAGTGGCTCATTTTTTGTGCATTGAAAAAAAGCGGCCCTAAGTTCACAGGTATCCCCTACATTATATAAAATTGTCTAGTTTTCTTGAGTTTTTTCTTTAAGAAACTCTTGTGTGTTAATTTTATCCTGTTTCATATAATTTAGAATCATTAAAATGTGCAACTTTCAATGTCCAAAGTTAAATAATGACATAAAAATGTTTTATAAATTTTTATTATACAGCTTGTTTATATTTCAAATTTAACTTTCAAAAAACTGTAAAGGAGAAATCACTGGTCAGAATTATTTGAAATTTGACCTGTATATACTCGAAGAATGGAGAAATGGTATTACATAAGCAAAAAAATCTATTTCCAGCCATTTTTTTCTTAATGCCATACCATTTTTCATCTTCTTTGCTTATGTTATTATAAAAAAAATTATGCTACTCTGACATGTGTTTCTTTTTTTTTTATAGATTTTTTAAAGTTTAAATTTAATTATAATCATTCCAGAGTGTAAAGTTTAACTTTAATAATAATCATCCCGAGGTGTAAAGTTTAACTTTAACAATAATCCCTTTCAAGATCCGGATTTCGGATATTAAATTTTCAATCTCGGTATTAAAATAAGGTCTCGATAAAATCTAATTAGTGTTTTTTTCCCCTTTATATTATTCCTTTGTTTGTGATGGACAAATATTTGGAGGGATAATTAACTCCCTTGTCCACACAGATGACGCCATTTTGACCTATTCACTCTTGAAAACCCGTGTCAAATATTGAAAAAAATTTGGAGCTGAGTCTTTTGGAAATTCCAATGGAGCTGAAATCTGTCAGATTTACTCGTTTTCGATGATAATGTATTCTATCAAGTTTCGAAGAAAAAAAAGGTAGTCGATGGCACGGAATGTATGTCTTCTTCGTAGTTCAAAATCGTTTAAATAAGTTTCATTTGCACATGTGCAATTATAATTTACTTAAACTTTAAATGTTACTTATTTAAACGTTAAAGTTAAATGTAACTTAACTTTCTGTTAATGTAACTAAACGTTATGTTAACGTTAAATGCAACGTAAACGTTAACGTTAAATGTAACTTATTTAAACGTTTAAGTTAAAATACATTGACAATTAAAAATTGGCAATGCATTTGAAAGATTTATAGTAAAAACTGGTTGAACTTTAAGTAAAATAGCAATAGCAGGTCCTTCATATAGTAAGAAAATTCCAACCCCAACCGACTAATCAACTGGAAACTTCAAGGATTTTTGACATTTTTTACTCGTTTACAAACCACACAGATGACGCCATTTTGATCTATTCACTCTTGAAAACCCATGTCAAATATTGAAAAATTATCTAAGAATATTTTGATTACCAGTAAAGCCATGTTCAAAAACAATCTGATTTAATAAATTACCATGACAGTTCAACCCATTATGAGAGCTAAGAATTATTTATTCCCCGTTGTTTGATCCTGATTCGATTAAAATATGACATTTCAGCTTCTGTTTGCCAATTATTTCACGTAATTAATTACATACTTTTTCAACAACATATTTGATTTCCTTCTCTCTTTAACTGAGCACTAATGTTTATGTTTCTTTAATTATTTATATACTGTAATGATTACTCGTATGTCAGCTAGTAAATTATTTGTAGACAAAATCCACAATATTTAACCACGCCCAAGTAGCTTCAACAAAACTTTTTCCAATGTCGTGTCTTTTATTATTATTATTATTATTATTTTGTATTGGGATACATTCTTGATAAATGAGTTGTATGTCAAAATCGATACATTTCGAGACGACGTAATAAATTTTATTGTTAACGTTTTGGGATAATTGGTTTTCTGGATTAAGAGACATAAATTGAGTTCGGATGAAAAATTTGAGGAATTTTTTTTTTTGCTAAATAGAGACCTGTATAATCTAAGTTTTATAAACTGTAATAAGACCTAAAGATTAACTATGTTTGAACAGTAATAAAAGTATTTGTTTACTCTTTTATTAAAGTAACATTGAGTTTGAAGGTTGGGAATTTACGGATATATCGAAGTGTATAATTTGTGACGCTTTAATACCTGTTTTAAGTGATAGCTTCTGATAAGGATTTAAAATGGAATGTTGTGTTAATGGATAAGTAATATATCTTCAAGTATTTTTTCCCCTAAATCATTGATTCTTTAGCTTTGCGAATTGGTGAAGTTGAGGACTTTCGAAATGAATGAAACGCTTGGTATAAGAGCTTTTTTTGCCTTTTCTCTCTATTTGACCTATATTAACATAAATTGCCAATTATAAAATTTATTTATTTCAATCTTTTGTTTATTAAAAAGTACTCCTTAAAATTAATTAAATTTTAACATTCCAACAATTATGAAATTATATATAGTCATAAGTATTTTAACCCTTTGGAACTCGAGTGGTGACTCTCACTCACCACATGATTGGATGCCGCAACTTGAGAGGTGAACTTTTGCTCACCACTAGGTTTGATGCGGAAATTCGATGCAAGGAAATGACTGTTTATGTTTAGTTTCTTTGAAGAAGGGTCCGCAACCATGAACCCAACTCAAAATGCTGCGAAACGTCTCGAGTTACTGGTTCCTCAGCGTGAAAGGGGCCTCTAGTGCAAAGAGTTAAAATTTATTGTTAGAAGTAATTTTTTTCGTATTGCCTTCAACTGGAAGTTTTTGCATTACAACTATTTTTATAGTTATAATAATAAAACACCCTTTTAATTAATTCCCCATTCAAGAGAATCTGCACTGAAGATCCCTAATAGCACACATGCTCCCAGGGAGGTCCCCAGGAAGTCCCCAGTCATCCCCGGGACTACGAATGACTTTCCAGGGACCTCCCTGGGAGGATGTGTGCTATTAGGGATGTGGTGAAACCTTTATATTCTACAGAATAGAATTTTATTTTGCATGAGAAAACTGTCTAAACAAAAAGTAAACAAATGATTTAAAAATGGGCTAAAAAGCAAATATTACAATGAAACTTCTTAAAATAGGAGCCCACCTGGTGGTTGTGTAGTTAGAGCTCTGGCCTCGTATGTTAAAGGTGCCATGTGCAAATCCTGGGTAGGCATGAATGTTCTTTGTGGTTCGGATTCCACGTTAAGCTGTAGGTCCTGTCCTTATTACCTATTATTGTGCATAAAAGTTAGTCGTTTAACGTACAAACTAACCAATTTTTAAGTAAGCCCCAAATAAAGAATAAATTAGACATTTATAACTTAATTGAAACATTGATAATAAGCTAGGAACTGTTTTCTAACGGTAAAAAAGAAATTATAACGTGAAAAGGGTTAAATAAAAATTCCACACCGAATAGGGAGCTTACTAAGTTTTCCTGCATTCCAAACTCCCTTGAAAGACTTCCTGGAAGATATTCCCTCTTAATACCTTCTAATATTATGACTACACTGAGTAGTCTATATCCTGCTATAACTGTACGTGTAGTTTTTCCTCCAGAAATTCTCCAACATATCTGTTAGTAACCAATGAAAAATAAAATGAATAAATATTCAAATCATTGAGGTATTTTTTTTTCCTGTTATAAAAACGAAATATTTTGCTAACTGTTTTGGCACCCATTTCATGGAGTGAAAACCTTTTGAAATAGAATTTTAATGCTTTAAGAATTAGATGTATTTTTCCTTCATTCAAAGTGTATTGGTAACAAAAACGGTTTTACAGTTTCATATATCAAATTTTGTACGTCAAACCCCGTTAACGCGAAATCGCTTAACATGAAATTCCGTTTAACGTGAAGTAAAAGCAGCTCCCCTTACTTAAAACTTAACATTTATTTATTCATTTAACACGAAATTCGGTTAATGCGAACAATTTCAGTGATCCCATCGACTTCGCGTAAACGGGGTTTGTCTGTATATGTTTTTTACACTCACCTGAGAGTATACTCGCCGCAAAGAAGGTTTTACAGTATTTCATTACAGGAGTTGGGAAAAAAATTCCACACACATATTCCTACGAAAAATTTATGTTTCAGTGTTTTTTAATGTCCATTTAGTTTTCTTTTTCTGTGTCACTATATATACTCAGTGTTTGTTTTCAAAGGAAATTAGTTTGTATTTTTTAAATAATAGGAATTAACAATACATGGTGAGCAGGTAGTCTTGTCCGGATTTTAAAAAAATATTGCGTGAAAATTGTAATACTGATTGATAGACAGTTTTTTTCAAGGTTGTTTTATAATGAATATTAATTACTTCAGTCAAATTCAATGTTTATTGTCTTTGTTGATCATAGTATTTAAAATTATAAGTATCTTTACCTGTTGCAAAGGAACGAAAATACTGTGATAAGTGTTAGAAAATGTTGAACACGATAACTAGATCACATCCTCAGAGCTGCAAGGTTGCGGACGTTGAATTTGGCTATGGTAATTGATATTTACAAAAAGTTTAAGTATTGTAACTACTATTTCATAAAAATATCTATGAATAAATATAGTTTTTACTCAAATGTACTCAAGATTTCCTGGTTGTTATTTTATATAGAAAGGTTCCGGCTGCCTACTGCCAAATTGAAGTGCTTATCTCAACCAATTTCCTTCGTAAGTTTAAACTCATGCCAGATAACGAGGTCGATACCAGAACAAGCACCTTTTTTTCCAATTCCACTTCACCAATGAGAATATATTAAGAGCGCTATGGATTTTACGTGCACTAATATACATTACATCATCGTATCACAAATACATTATCGTAGACACGGTGAAGTAAGATTAAACCCGGAACCTTCAATCATTAGCTCTATACTTCAACTTCCTATACCATTGGAGGCCCACTTTCTGTTTATTAGAGATAACTACAAATTATTTAAACAACGCCATATGTAAATATAAAGCAAATTAAATGGTTAATTAATCTGCATTTAGCAATTCTTCTTGTCATGAAAGTAGACGTGTTTTTATTGTTATTTTGGCACCTGTTCAAAACTCAAGCTTTTTAAATGTTTCAGTTTTTCACTATTTTGATGTAATATAACTTTGTCAAGAACACTTAAGACTAAATATTTGTTCATTTATGAGTTATTACTTTGGTAAAGAAATCCTAAAATTTAGATCTTAGTGATAGAAACCGACATTTAACTTGATTCTCAAAATTCTTTTCAAAGCATACTTGGTATTTTAAAATATTTACATTGGAAAAATTATCAAAAATTAGGATGACTTTCTACAAGTTTCGAATGTGTTAATCAAATAAAGCTTGTTCAAACCCGGGGCTTTTTAACAGTAGTCCAATATGGTATGATCATAGCCAGTAAGTTCGAGTTAAGATTCTTAAGATACAGAGTATTCATAAACATCTGCTATTAACGAATTGTTTAAATATTGAACTTGTTAAAAAAAAAAAAAATTTAATCTAGGAAATTTTGACGGAATAAAATAATTTTCCATGAAACACTTTTCATAATCATTTACTTTCCTGAATTTTTTTAAAACGTTTAAATGTATGTATGTTTTGCTAAAATGTCTGTTTGCTGCAAAAATCTCCTAATCTATAGCTTGTTTTAGTACCAAATAGGACATTAAAAAGTTTTTTTTTAACTTAACAGACTCTACTCATTCAAACTTACTGACTACTCTGGTCTTGTTTTAACGATACTCCACCGCAGTATCTCTTGCCAGATAAACCACCAGTACAACACACAATTCAATTAAAATTTGCTCCCTGAGATTTCTATTTATTTCTATTTCAGAGAGATCTTTATCTTTACTCTCTCCTAGAGATGTAATGCTTCATCTTATGGGCCAAAATATCTACCGAAGTATTGTTTTTAAAAGACTTTGTACCCCTATACCCGTAATATTAAATTACCTACATTGCCAACAAACATTTCAATTCAAAATTGCTTCCTGAGCTTTCTATTTGTTTCTTTTTAAGAGATCTTTAGCTTGATCCTCTCCCATCGATGTAATGCTTCATCTTATGGGCCAAAATATTTACTGAAGTATTACTTTTAGAAGAGTTGGTATCCCCTATACCGGAAATATTAAATTGCCTCTTTTGTTTGTATGTTTTCTTGAAAAGCTCTTAACAAATTGAGATTAAAAATTTTTATAATGGTTAAGTTTATCGTATACAAGATACTAAAGGTTAAAGTTTTATAAAACATATAATCAGAGTTTATTTTGTCAAAATTTTAATCAATTTTACAATTTTTGTTGAGAAATTTTTTTTTACAAAGATTTAGAATTTAAAAAAATAATTATGAAAATAATAGGTAATTCTTATCCTCGTTTAATATGCAGGTTTTGTAGTGCAATTTCATAAAAAAATTATAAATATCCTACCAGTTAGTTATAAAAGGTATTTAAAGTTTGGAATATTGTATTTGGAGAAAAAGGTAAGGATTTTATATTGTTAATAAATTGATAGTTTGATTCTTTTTCAAGCAAAATATAACATACTTCTAATTTGAGTAGAAACTAAAATACTACGTCAAAGCAAGTACAAAAATAATAAATAAATAAATAAATAAGGGGAAAAAAAGAAAACTCAAAATATTTTTTTTTAAAGAGTATTAAGTCCCCTTAAAACATCTGAATTTTTACACCAGGAATAATAGTAATAAAGGATTCATTTATAAAATTTCAAGAAAAAAAAACTTTTATTTATTACATTTAAAAAAGTTCTTATAAGCAAGCATATAAAACGTTTTAACAAAACAATTTTAAAAAAAACATTAGTTGTTTGCCAAACAAATATTTTTAGCGATCTCTTTTAACAGTCGTTATATTTGGTGTCAAATTTCATACGTTTCGAACCAATACTACGGCAGATACTGTGGCTAATAAAAAGAAAGATTATGTCTATAGGTCAGGATAACGATCCATCTTAAATCTTGCATCTCTAAAAGACAGATCAAATAGTTAGTTTTCCATCTTTCCCAAACAGCCATGAAGTGACCACAATCTAACCGAAGTGATTCTTCATCTTCAAGTCTTGGCAACCACCCTTTTTTCCTCCTACAAAATCCAACAAACACACATTTTTCACTCGTTCCGACATTATTTATTACACGAGTCCCCGCTCGGCATATCTTGGCCAACTCGCGCACGACTTGCATGTTAAAAGGCCCGCGTTAATTACTACACACTTATCAATAACACAAGAGAGAGAGAGAGCAGGAAAGCGTTAAGAGCATAAGAAATGATGCCCCGTTTTGGAACAAAGCCCTGTTCGAACGCGAGTATTTAATGAAAGCAATTAATCACTGCCTCCAAGCAACCCACCTCCCCTGCGCGAGATTCGTGGGACTATCGATTCATTCGCATTCATACATAAATGCTTCTTGCAGAGTCAGGGGAACATGTGTAGAAAAGGGTCTGGCCACGCTTCACAAAACACATGTAGACACCCAGAGAGGATACTCAATATTCTAACGGCATTAAAACTATCTACGCCCATGTACTGGCACCAAAGCGGATTGGAGTGCTGAGTTGAATTAAGATAGGAATACTTAGTTTTTCAAGCAGAAATACAATTAAAATTTTTAAGCACGTAGATCAACTATGTATTATACCTGGGCCACCTTCCATTTTACATATTGTTTTATTCAATTCCTTATTAATTATGAAAATAAATATTTAAATATAAAGATAATTTCCTTACTTTACCTTTAGAATTTCTGGTCACAAATATTTAACTTAAAAAACCGGATCACATCATGCATAATTTTCATATTTATCTTTTTATATAATTTATCATAAATTATAAGAAAAAAAAATTGTATTTAACGAAGCTATATTCCTTACTTTACACTTTATTAAATTTAAAATTTCTGGCCACAAACTACATAAAACTACGTCAGGCTACATTTTCCGTATTCCTCATTTTGCATATTTCTTTATAATTTACATGAAAATAAATATTTAAATATAAAATTCAAGTTTTCTTACTTTACACTTAAAATGTCTGGTAACAAACTATAATAGCTTAAAACTTCTGATCACATCATTTTGCATATCTTTTACAATCATTATTTCACATATTTTCATACTGAATTATGAAAACAAATATGTGAATTTGAATAAGAAGAGTTCTTTACTTTATACTATCCGTATACTTAAAATATCAGCCTACAAATTGCATATAACTAAAAATACATAGCCATATCATTTAACGTATTTCATATTAAAAATCTTATTTTTCTTTACTTTACACTTTTTACACTTAAAATTTCTGGTCACAAGCTACACATAACTTAAAAAACTCTGGACCTCTAATTTTACAAATTTTTTATATTCATCAGTTTACATATTTGTCATATTCATCATTTTACATATTTTAGTGTAAAAAATAAACACTTAAATATAGAGAAGCTAATTTCCTTACTTTATACTTTCTTACACTTAAAATTTCTTACATGTGAAAATCGTCATACACCCAAGAAAAGAAACACAACTAATTCTTTTTTTACTTAAACTGCTCACATAGCCAGACTGAATGGACTTTTGAAGCAAGAAGAATGGTCAGTTTCACTTAAAGAAAATTAAAAGTTGAATTTAGTTTAAACTGACTTGTGCCTTTTTTTTAGCTTCAAATCCATTTTTCATTTCTTGCAAGCAGATGATGTACGAGAATATTAAAAAAAAAAAAAAAAAAAAAAAAAAAAAATCATTTTTCCGAGTTTGATTGCAAAAGTTACGATTTCTCTAGGGTTGGTCAAATTTTCTCTTAGAAAGAGTTATATGAAGGCTACATTGGGCCGGAACATTTGAGCAATTGGAGTATGTCTGAATTTCAATATGGAATCGCCTTCCTGGAGGATTTTCAAGGAAAACAGCATATGCGTTTTGAATAAGAGAACTGAAAAACTCCCACTAGACTGCATTCAACAAGAAGTAATTTCTCACAAACCTCAGTTGCTTCTGTACGATTCTACTTAAAAAAAAATTTAATTTGAATTAATATAAAACATCCACAACTACTCTTTTATACCTCTCTCTTATTTCTTTTTGTATATTTGATTTGCTGTTGACAGACGTGTGGCGTAGTAAAGATTAGCATTAGTGCCATAAAAACTCACTAAATCAACCACTTTTTGGATGATTTAATCACTCTTGGAGCTCTATACAGTCTAATTACCAAATTTTGTAATTAAGCATGGGTATAAGACGTTATCATGCTTTACAATGATTTCAATTTGTATTATATTTGATTTGCTCTTGACAGACGTGTGGCGTGGTAAAAACTAGCTCTAGTGCCAGAAAAACTCACTAAACCAACCACTTTTTGGATGATTTAATCACCCTAGGAGCTTTTACAGTCTAATTACCAAATTTTGTAATTAAGCATGAATATAAGACGTTATCATACTTTATAATGAAATAATTGTAATTGGTTTGATAATAGGCTTCATATACGCTACTGATGAAGGGTTGAGCCATTCTATTTCATAGTCACCAAATGAATATTCTTTAGTTTTTCACTTAGCTTTAAAAAATGTATTGATTCGATGGCGTTAGTTGCAAAGGATTTTTTTCGAGAGCTGACTTGGGGAAGTGTCTTCATTTTCACCCATTCGAGAATCAAATATAGGGTGATTATAAATAAAGTTCAGTTTTAAAAAGTTATAAAAAAAAGAAACACTGGTCAAAATGAACTGAAGTTTTACTTGCATAAACACGAAGAAGGGAGAAATGATATGGCAAAAGAAATAAAAATAGTTCGAAATAGTTTTTTTTTTATGCAATTTTATTTCCCCTTTCTTCGTGCTTATTCAAGTCAGATATCAGGTCAGGTGACTTTCTTTTAGGTGGTGCCGACCAAACGGTATAGTGGTTAGCGTGCTAGCTTCTAAACCGCGAGGTTGCGGGTTCGAGTCCCGTGTTAGGCATGGGTGTTTGTAAATGTATGGTGGATTGTCTAATGATGAATGTTTCGGCGCATTATAGCCCTTGTTGCTGACGGCGCCAGATAATCTGAATACATCCATCCATCCATTCTTTTAGGTGGTTCTTTTTTTCACAGATTTTTTAAGGTTGAACTTTAATTACAATCATCCTGTATTTGCTGTTTTCCCTTTAGATTTCCTTCGTTGAATAGTCCATTTCCAAATAAGTTTTATTTGTTCTGATTTGATCTAAAATCTCCTTGATCTCCTCTTATTCAAGTCCAATTTCAGGTCAGGAGACTTTCTTTAAGGTCTTTCTCTTTTTTTTTTTTAAAGATTTTAAGGTTGAAATTTAATTACAATTACCCTGTGTTTGCTGTTTTCCCTTTAGATTTCCTTCATTGAATAGTCCATTTCCAAATAAGTTTTATTCGTTCTCATTTGATCTAAAATCTCCTTGATCTCCTCTTATTCAAGTCCAATCTCAGGTCAGGGGACTTTCTTTAAAGTCTTTCTCTTTTTTTTAAAGATTGTAAGGTTGAACTTTAATTACAATTACCCTGTATTTGCTGTTTTCCCTTTAGATTTCCTTCGTTGAATAGTCCATTTCCAAATAAGTTTTCTTCGTTCTCATTTGATCTAAAATCTCCTAGATCTCCTCTTATTCAAGTCCAATTTCAGGTCAGGGGACTTTCTTTAAGGTCTTTCTCTTTTTTTTAAAGATTTTAAGGTTGAACTTTAATTACAATTACCCTTTATTTGCTGTTTTTCCTTTAGATTTCCTTCGTTGAATAGTCCATTTCCAAATAAGTTTTCTTCGTTCTCATTTGATCTAAAATCTCCTTGATCTCCTCTTGTTCAAATCCAATTTCAGGTCAGGGGACTTTCTTTAAGGTCTTTCTCTTTTTTTTTTAAAGATTTTAAGGTTGAACTTTAATTACAATTACCCTGTATTTGCTGTTTTCCCTTTAGATTTCCTTCGTTGAATAGTCCATTTCCAAATAAGTTTTATTCGTTCACATTTGATCAAAAATCTCCTTTGATCTCCCTAATAACCATTTTATCTTTATAATTCGCTTATGCTTTCATGCCTTTTTCTTCCTGTTTGCTCTAAAACTACTTCGGGCAGTCTCTCCATTTTACGACATTGCTGTTTCTTTTCAGTTTGACGTCACACAAAAAATCTTAAAAACAAAATCCAACTAATAAATATATACTTACCAATATGAGTCTATTTTTACTAAAATACAGCTGACCATTATCCTTAAAGTAAGTTTTTATGAGTGTGTATGAAAGTTGGATAACTTTTTTTCTGTTAACTCTGATGTGCAAACTTTTAAATCTACTTTAAGAAGTAAACACTGAATAAACACACTGACAATATAAACAAAAAATCTCCTACAATGCTTTTAGTTTGGTCTCTGAAACTCATAATACTGTTCTCTACACACTGTTAAAAAATTTTATCCACCTTGCACCAAAAATGAGTTACCATTTAGCTGCAACCAATATTTGGTGCTTAGTTTCACGATTTAATGGTGCTACCTCGAACCGTAAGCACCATTAAATCGTGAAACTAAGCACCAAATGTTGGTTGCAGCTAAATGGGAGCCAATTTTTGGTGTAAGGTGGAGCAAAATTTTTAACAGTATAGTTAGTCTCTATTGGTAACCATGAAAACCTATTACACAGCATCAGAAGATGACCAGTGGGGATACAGTTCAATTGGCTTCAACTGCTTGTAGAGTAAAAGACGCTTATGAGATATCCAGAAATTACAGTTAAATATCAGTGATGGATAGTTTAGTTCAGTTTAGTTTATACTGTTAAAAATTTTGTCCCACATTGTACCACAAATTGGTTCCCCATTTAGCTACAACCAACATTTGGTACTTTGTTTCACGATTGAATGGTGCTTACGATCCGAGGTTGCACCATTCAATCGTGAAACTAAGCACTAAATGTTGGTTATAGCTAAATGAGAACCAATTTTTATTGTAAGGTGGAACAAAATTTTTAACAGTGCCCATGGAATCTTTCACAAATATCAATCTGCTAAGACAGAGTGACGTTATCATTAAGGTGAACAGATGTCCAGATTTTGGAGGGACAGTCCAGCTTTTCAGCTGCTACTGTCCCGCTGACTGATTGTTCCCCCTCCCCTTCTCAAACTGTCTCACTTTCCCGTTACAGAGCCCCTATCAAGTCCTTCTAAAAAAAAAAAAAAAAAAAAAAAAAAAAATCTTTTTCAGAACTTCTTTAATTAAGAAAGCTCACAGACTGGGTAACTGATGAAGTTTCTGGAGATAAGTGCTGGTTAGAGGCTTTTACCCATTTCCACCAGCACTCAATTGAAATTGACCATAGGAAGAAAATTGGGGAATTCGACTTTATTTTACCGGAAACAACTGCTGCCGTTGAAAGGATTTTTCTATTGTTAATAAAATTTGGACTTTTGAGAAGACTCAACTTTCTGTGGATACACTGAAATTTTTATTAATAACTAAAACTAACTTTTCATATTCTTGAAGAGTGTCTGAATTTCCTAAAATTATATGAAAATTTTTTCAACTCAATAGCGTCAAATAAGAAGTATATGTAAAGTGTGTATGAAAGTTTATAATAAAGTTAAATAAAATGAATTACAATGTATATTGTATTGACTCAGAAAAAACCTCGAACGTTGAAGATTTTTGAATTGTGTGTTCCGAACCCCATAAATACAATACGAAAAACAATGATCCCTTTCTTATTGGCAGAGATGTGTCCTTATTTTTAGTCAGAAAAATCCGGTTACATTAGTCGTTATTCAAGTTTTCCTGTTTTGGTGAGTCAACCTAATGTACAGGGTGAGTTAAAACTCGTGTACATCAAAGTTTAAATGTCCTTAAAAGTATCAGTTTAAAAATTTAATTTAAATTAAATTATTACAGAGATTAGTTGAAATGATGGTTTTTATTTTTAGCAGACACACGTTAGATGAACAATAAATGTGCTAATTACGTCCTCTTTCGCAAATACAAAAGAATGTTCGTTTTACCAGATTTCGTAATATCCTGTATTGATATTAGAAATGGTTGTTGTGTTTTCAGCTCGGCAATCGTGAGTGGGTTGGTTAGTTGTTTTCAGATTATCTGACGCCGTCAGCAACACGAGGGCTATAATGCGCCGAAACATTTGTCATTAGACAAGCCAACATACATTTACAAACACCCATGCCTAACACGGGACTCGAACCCGCAACCTCGCGGTCTAGAAGCTAGCACGCTAACCACTATATCGTTTGGTCGGCCCAATCGTGAGTGGGTTTTTAGATGAACGCAGAAACTTCGTTCTTTTCCTTGTCCAAAATAGAGGGGCCGACCAAAAAGGTATAATGGTTAGCGTACAAACTTCAAGACCGCGAGCTTGCGGGTTCGAGTCCCGTGTAAGGCATAGGTGTTTGTAATTGTACGTTGGCTTGTCAAATGACGAATGTTTCGGCGCATTATAGCCCTCGTGTTGCTGACGGCTCCAGATAATCTGAAAACAACCAACCAAAATAGAGGGTTTACCGGCTCTTTTCTTGACAGCTACTGATTCAGCTGTCCTTAATTCTGGGCTAGTCATGCGGTTGACAAATATCCCCCTCAAAATCAATTTCTCAATAGATGGTAGCCCATGATCAAACATCTTACAGTTATTTTAAAAATATTTTTTAATTTTCACTTTATTCTGTTCAATAAAGTTGCGTTTTTAATTAAAATACAGACTTACTTTGATACTTGATCACAAATTTGATGGTATGCCCGAAAATTTGAATTTGGGGAACATTAGTCCCCCACCCGACTCACCACGAGACAAAAGGTCGAGTGCCTGACCAAGGGTTAAACCGTGAACTAATTGTGTCACCGTTGAATCATTGGGTACTGAAGCTTCAGAATATTTTTTGAAAAACTTTACTGACTTGAGAATATGATTTTCGAACAAAAGAGCTCTCCAACATGAAGATTTGCTGTTTCTGTCAAAACACCCTGTCCTCATCTTGAACAACAAACATTTCACTCATGAAGTCTCTGAGCACGAACTCACTGATACCGATTGAAATGCACATGAAACAATCTACACTGTTATTTACCAGGAGAAAATCGCAATTCAATGCCTTTTCATTGAACTAAGGTCGATTAACCCATTAATGACGATTGATAAAAAAAATTGCCAATCGACCTTTTAGCTTTTTTCTTTGCTGATAAAGGGCGATTGTGGTTTCACTTAGTGTTTTTTAAAAATCATCAAGGTAATTTCCCCAAAAAAACTGAAAAATTCGAAGTATACTTTAAATGATCTAAATAAACAAGGTAAAAGTTAAAATGAATGACTTTTTTCTAAATGAATCATTGAAAAAGCACACCCATTTATTGAGCTGGGAAAAAAATAATAATCGAACGACTAAAATTCATCCAACCATTCCATCTCCATTCACGACTAATGAATTGGTTACCACCATAAGCATCTAAATCTGGAAAAAAGTCTAAAAAATAACCGTTTGACGTTTTAAAGGAACCCATCAAGTACAGTGGTCAGTCATAAAAGTTATGAAATTAGTGGTTGCTTTTTTGGGGTACTTTATACAAACAAGCAAGAACTAAATTGGGATTCTTGGGAAGAATTCTCGTAGCTCTACCCGTTGGCTCGAATTTTTTGAAAAAAATCTCTTTTCAGTTTTTTGGTTGTAAAGTGGCATTAATATAGGAACTGATATAATTTTTAAATGAACTGAAATCTGTCTAGTACTGATTGCCTATAGGTTTTTTTCCCCCCCAGTAAAAATAAACGCGATTCAGTTCTTTTGCAAACTACTCCAATAACTTTTTCTGACAACCATTTATGTTATGTTCAAAGAGTGAGATGTGATTTTTTTTTAATTTGTTGAGTAATCATATATGCCTTGAAGCAATATTGCCCAGAGTGTCTGCGGTACTAATCTCAAAATTTTCGGACATGTTTATCCTTTTCTTAAATTTTAAAACTATAACATTTCATCAGGAACTTCCTAAGAATCTCAGCAGTATTGGCCAATGTCGGAAACAAAGATTTTAGAAGATTAGCCTTTTCAGGCTGAAACTCAATCATCGTTCCAAAATACGTGATTTGCTAAGAGTCATATACATCTGTGCTAGGAGTCGGATATACCTCTGGTCTAAGAGTCGGGCATACCTCTGAGATAAGAGTCGGGCATACCTCTGAGATAAGAGTCGGGCAAACCTCTGGACTAAAAGTTGGGTATGCATATCTCTGAACTAAAATCCAGGCATACATCTACTCTAAGAGCCAGGCTTACCTCTACTCTAAGAGTCGGGTATTTCTCTGGATTATACATCCGCTCTAAGAGTTGGACATACCTCTGGGCTACGAGTCGCGCATTCCTATGTGCTAAGAGACGGGCATACCCTGGGCGAAGTGTCGGGCACACCACTTGACTAAAGCTGGGTATATCTGGGCTAATAGTCGAGTATACAAGTAGGCTAATAGTGGTGTATATCTCGGGGTTGAGAGTGGTTTATACTTCTGGGCTAAGAGTAAGTTAAACCTCTGGGCTAAGAGTAAGGGAAACTTCGGGGCTATACATCTGTATTATAAATAGGAATACCTCTAGTCTAAGAGTAGGGCTCTTAGAGTCGGGTATACCTCTGTGCTAAGAGTAGGGTATACCTCAGGTCTATGAGTCAGGCATACTTCTGGGCTAAGGAGTCGGGCACACCTTTGGTCTTACAGTTGAGCATATGCCTGGTCTAACAGTCGGGCATACCTCTGGTCTAAGAGCAGAATACCTCTGGGTTATACCCATGAGTGGCTCTAAGAGTGGAGTATACCTCTTGACTATATATCTGCTCTCTAAGAGTCGGGTATATCTCTGGATTATATATCTGCTCTAAGAGTCGGGTATAAATTTGGGCTAAGAATCGGGCATACCTCTGCTTAAAGAGTCGAGCACACCTCAGCGCTAAGAGTCAGGGGCACATTTCTGGTCTAAAAATCGGGTATACCTCTATTCTAAGAGTCCGGCATACCTCTTCTCTAAGAGTCCGGCATACGTCTGGGTTGAGTCAGTTATATCTCTGGACTATACCTCTGCTCTAAGAGTCGGATATACCTCTGGGCTTAAAGTCAGGCATACCTCTGGTTTATGAGTCAGACATACTTCTGGGCAAAGTGTCTGGTATACCTCTAGGTTATAACTATGCTCTAAGAATCGGACATACCTCTAAGCTAAGAGTCGGGCATACCTCAGGTCTAAGAGTCGGTTGTACCTCTGGTCTAAGAGTCGGGCATAGCTCTGGGCTGAGAGTAGGGCATCTTTACCTAAGATTCGGTCATACTTGTGGGCTATGATTCGGGCATAATTATGGACTAAGAGTTGGGCATACTTCTAGGCTAAGAGTCGTGTATATCTCTGAACTATATCTCTGCTCTAAGAATCGGACATACCTCGACGCACAGAGCCGGGCATACCTCAGGTCTAAGAATCAACATATCTCTGGTCTTAGAAGCGGTCGTACCCTCTGGTCTTAGATTCGGGCATACCTCTGGTCTAAGAGTCAAGCATAAATCTGGATTAAAAGTCGGGCATACCTCTGGCTAAGAGTCGGTCATACTTCTGGGCTAAGAATCGGACATACCTCTTAGGCTAAGGTTGAGGCATATTTCTTGATTAAGATTCAGGCATACTTGTGATCTAAGAGGCTTCTGGGCTGAGAGTCGGGGATATCTCTGATAAAGAATCGGACATATCTCGCATACCACTGGTCTATGAGTCGGGCATACCTCTGGTCTAGGAATCGGGCATACCTCTGGTCCAAGAGTCGGGCATACTTTTGGGCTGAGTCGGCTATATCTCTGGGCTATACCTCTGCTCTAAAAGTCGGACATACCTCTTGGCTAAAAGTCAGGCATAACTCTTGTCTGAGAGTCAGGCATATATCTGGTCTATGTGTCAGGCATACTTCTGGGTTAAGTGTCGGGCATACCTCTCTGTTATACCTCTGCTCTATATGTCAGGATATACCTCTTCGCTAAGATTCGGCCATACCTCTGGTCTAAGAGTCGGCCATAACTCTGGTCTAAGAGTCGGTCGTACCTCTGGTCTAAGAGTCGGTCATACTTGTTGGCTAAGATACGGGCATAATTATGGGCTAAGAGTTGGGCATACTTCTGGGCTAAGAGTCGTGTATATCTCTAAGAATCGGACTTACCTCGACGCACAGAGCTGGGCATACCTCAGGTCTAAGAGTCGGGCATATATCTGGTCTTAGAGTCGGGCATACCTCTGGTGTAAGAGTAGGGCATACCTATGGTCTAAGAGTCAGGCATAAATCTGATCTAAAAGGCGGGCATATTTCTAGGCTAAGAATAGGGCATATCTCTTAGGCTAAGGGTTAGGCATATTTCTTGACTAAGATTCAGGCATACTTGTGGGCGAAGATTCGGGCATGCTTCTGGGCTAATAGTCGGGGATATCTTTGCTCTAAGAATCGGACATACCTCGACGCACAGAGCCGGGCATGCCTCATATCTAAGAGTCGGGCATACCTCTGGTTTAAGAGTAAGGCATATTTCTTGACTAAGATTCAGGCATACTTGTGGGCTATGATTCGGGCATTTTTGTGGGCTAATAGTCTGGCATACTACTGATCTAAGAATCGGGCGTACCTCTGGCCTAAGAATCGGGCATGCTTCTAGGCTAAGAATCAGGTTTAACTCTAGGCTACACCTCTGCTCTTAGAGTCGGGCATACCTCTGGGCAAAGAGTAAGGCATACCTCTGGGCTTACAGTAGGGCATACTTCGGGACTAAGAGTCGGGCCTACTTCTCGGATAATTGTCGGGCATGCTTCTGGGATAATTGTCGGGCATACCTCTGGGCTAAGAGTCGGACATACCTCTGGATTAAGAATAAGGCATATTTCTGGACTAAGATTCGGGCATACTTGTGGACTATAAGTCGGTCATACTTCTGAGTAAAGATTCGTGTATACTTGTAGACTATGTGTCGGGCATACTTCTGGGTTAAGATTCTGGCATACATCTGGTTTAAGAGTTCGGCATACCTCTGATCTAAGAGTCGGGTATACCTCTGATCTAAGAGTCGGGCATGCTTCTGGGATAAGAGGGGGATATATATCTTGGCAATACCTCTGCTCTTAGAGTCGGGTATACCTCTGGGTTAAGATTAGGGTATACCTCTGCGTTAAGATTCGGGCATACTTCTGGACTTATTGTCATTCATACTTCTGGCCTAAGAGTCGGTCATATTTCTGGGCTTAGTTTTGAACATTTTTCTGGTCTAACAGTGAGACATAATTCTGACATAAGTGTCGGCCGGTTTTAGGCATTGATTATTTTACAAAGAAGTTATCTAATTATGTCTCTAATAGTAATGGCATTTTACTTTATATTTCAAGATTGTTATCAAAAGACGTTGAAGTCTTAAAAATGTTATATAAGAAAAATTAAAGAAACTTTTGAAATTTGGAGAGGGGAGAGACGATTGGAGTAAGTACCAAAAAAAAAATATATATAAAAAAAAAAAAAAAAAAAAAAAAAAAAAAATCGTTGACTTAGTTGGATTCGAAACTTTGCACGATAACCTCGAATTTTAAACTTTTGAATTCGTTTCTTGGAATCAAAAACCACAATGAATGTCCTTTGAACAATTTAGACTCCTCTACCTAAGTTATTTTTGTTTTGATTTTTTCTACCTGTCTGTTTTGGCTTTAAAGGGTTGGGGGCAGGTATTTTTTGTCAGTGAATTAGGTTTTGTCGATAGAATTCATATCACAGGCATTGAAATCCTCTTAACTATGATTTGGTACCAAAAACATTATTAGAGAAATATTTTTTTATATATGAGAAAAAAAAATATTTTATTGAAATTTTTTTTAAATTTGTCTCTGTTTTAATATATGTGGACAAGCAACATGATATCGATAGATTCTCTAAGTATACCGTTTTTACGAAACACTTTAATATACAATATTCATTAAGAACTCAAAGTCTGATAAACTCTTGTGGTTAAAAATTTGGCAAAATTTTTTTCCCAATAGCCATGTACTTAAATAAAAATGATTTATACCTTTTTTATTGCTGCATACCCTTCTTACTAGAGTCAAATTGTAACAAAACTCTCCAGAGAATGAGCAAGTGGCACTTAGTTCCTCCACAGCCTCGTTTAAGTATATATACCAAGAAAGTATACTGACCAAATCATGCGAATTTTTGCATCGTTTAAAAATTAAATTAATTGGCATAGTAATTATATTTGACATTATTGCCGTCCATAAGCATAACTGCTATGTTCAAGGGGGAAAAAAAAAACTTTTACACCAAATGGGACATTCATTGATATACAATAATAGATTTAGCATCTCTCTCTCTTTTTTTTTCGAAAGATCTTGTTTTCTTGTGTCCCTATTTGTACTGTCTTTTACTTATCAAATTTGAATCGATTGCAATATCGTCTACTTTGAATGAAAAAGTGCTAAGTCTACTTTTGATCTCAAGTCACAATTTGGTATTTCTAAATATACCAAAAAGTGATTTGAGATCAAAAGTGGACTTAGCACTTTTTCATTCAAAGTCGACTATACATTCAGAGATGAGGAAGGGAAGATTTATCGATTGCTCATAGCTTCAATTTGATCACTGAAATAAATTTGGGGAAATGAGGGATACATAAATGCGTGAGTATACTGGAATAAGTGCTTTTGAAAGTTTTTTTCATTCTTGAAAATTTGGACGAAATGGAGTTGACACCTTTTCACTCTAAGCCGAGGATGTTTTGGCTGTCAAGTAGATAGTTTCTTTTGCATTACAGTCAAAGTATTTATCAACCACTTAAGCCATATTCATGTGCCGATTTCATAGACCTATGCTTTGTAATCCTGCATACTGTCGGGTGCCTTTTATTAGCCTATATCCCTATATGAATACATTCCTTATTATTGCTTGACACAGTCTTTCTTTTACCGACTTTAAAAGAGTTGTACCAGTTCGGAAGTTCGTGCTACATATTTTTCTCTGCTGTGGGCAATACTGCATTCCCCTTCTGATTTCGCAGTTCTCGATATTACCTATAGTTTGTTAGTCATCCTTATTTTTTTCATTTCTTTATCGTCTGCACTCATATTTTTAAACCTCACTCTCTAATTTCTACTTTTTAAATTTCTGCGTTATATTCCCGCACTACCACATAATCTGCAGTTAGTCCTCTTTTGATAAATACATGAAAGTCGAGGATACGAACCCAGCTTCTTACTCTATAATTGCTATTTTTCCGGACATAGGATTGGGTCTCTTTCTAAATTTTAAATAATCTGAAACGTTCCAGCGCTATCACATGATCGTCAACTAGTCCTTTTTGACCCATTCCCACATAGAACTAGCCCTCTTATATGAAAGCTGAGGATAAGAACCTAATTTTTTCAGTCTACAATTGCAATTTTTCTTGGTGAAGGATTGTGTCTCTTTTTAAATGTTAAATATTATAAACATTTTCAATGCTATAATTTGTTTTTCAATCAGTCCCTTTTGTAAATTACATAAAAGCAGAGGAGATGAACTGAGGTTTTCACTCCACAATTGTTTCGTTTTTTGGGTATCTTGCTAAACATTAAATAGTGCGAAAAGTTCTATTTTAGAAGCAACGGACTTCAACTAAGTAGATCTATAAAAAATTAATTTGATACTGTATCGGATAAATAATTCAACATTTTGTTTTATTAAGGTTTTCAAAATCATCACGAAGATGCTCTACAAAGTTGTCCTCGCGATTTTTCATAGTAGCCCCTAAGCGGATCTAACCTAGATGACATTGATAAACTCCCATTCATTGATAAACTCCGTTTCGTCAACTCCGTATCACATGATCGTCAACTAGTCCTTTTTGACACATTCCCACATAGAACTAGCCCTCTTATATGAAAGCTGAGGATAAGAACTTGATTAGAACTTTTTCATTCTACAATTGCAATTTTTCTTGGTGTAGGATTGTGTCTCTTTTTAAATGTTAAATATTATAAACATTTTCAACGCTATAATTTGTTTTTCAATCAGTCCCTTTTGTAAATTACATAAAAGCAGAGGAGACGAACTCAGGTTTTCACTCCACGATTGTTCGTTTTTCGGGTATCTTGCTAAACATTAAATAGTGCGAAAAGTTCTAGTTTAGAAGCAACGGACTTCAACTAAGTAGATCTATAAAAAATTAATTTTCTACTTTATCTGATAAATGATTCAACTTTTTGTTTTATTAAGGTTTTGAAAACCATCACGAAGATGCTCTACAAAGTTGTCCTCGCGATTTTTCATAGTAGCCCCTAAGCGGATCTAACCTAGATGACATTGATAAACTCCCATCACAAAAACCGACCATAATCCAACAAAAATAAATATTTTTAAGGCAAAAACGCGCTTGTCGGATTCCTGATCTTGGGCAAGAAGAGAAATTATCCAGTCATCAATTTCCGTCAAGTCAGTGCCACAGAACAAAGGTCTATCCATCTTGGAAGCCGCGCCGCCAGTTTGTCTACACTTCCCGAATTCTCTTCGCTTGCAGTCAAAGGTCAATTTTTAGACTCCGCCCCTATTTCCCTCGTCAACCAACCCGAAAGAATGCCCCTCCCAACCAGCCAGAAAAAAGCGCTCATTAGATTGTCTTCCTTCCAAAAGGGCGTTGGCCCGCTTTGGAATCGGGTTCGGCCCTCTTTCTTTAGCCCGACTTGATTCGGATTGGAGAGCGAGTGGGACTGGTACTGACTGCCATCTGGTGGAGAAAGAATTGGATGGTATATTTAATTAACGTTTTGTGTTTGACAAGTTTCAACTGTTTGTTTTGCCGTTAGGTTAGAATCGAAACTGAAAGCCGTATCATTAAAGGCCAAATAATAGGATATTAAAATAAATAATAAAGAAAGAAACGCTGGGTAATGGGTTTTTATTAGGTGGACTATGTTCTTTCAATGAAGGTGTATTATTTTACTTGGTCATTGGACTATTCAGCAAGATTTTTTTTCTTTATTATTTATACTTGTTGAAGCTACCGTTTAATCTGGTGGTAGTGAGTTTATTGTGACGTATTGGAACTTTAATGTTTCAATTAATACCCATTTCAAATATTTTTGTTTCAATTAATGTCTATATTATAAATACTTTAGTGTTTCAGTTATTTATTTTATTTTACATTTTAAATAGTTTTATGTTTCAATTAACATTTACATTTAAAGTTTTTTTAAATTTTATGTGAGTTAACATAAAAAAAAGTTCTCCCTTAAAACAACTTGGACGATAAACTATTCTTTAATTTGATTACAGTGAAAGTTACCTGGGACCTAATGTTTCAATATAATAAATATTTTTACATTTCAATTTATGATTTCAATAATTCAATTAATGTTGGTGTTCCAAATGGATTATTTCATTTTACATTTAAAATATTTTTGTGATTCATTTTTGCATTTTAAACGCTTTTTTTATGATAGCAAACGTTAAAAAAAAAAATTCGTCAGTAAGACAACTTTGAAGGAAATTTAATTTTACACTTTACCTTTAATTCTCTACCCTTGATTTGACTGAGGGTGAGAGTTTATTGTGATGTAATGGAGCATTGATGTATCCATTAATGTCCATATTTTGAATGTTACATTTCTATTAATGCCCAGATTTCAAATACAATAGTGTTCCAATTTTTATGTTTTGTATTTCATACCATTTTTAAATTTCAGTTTTACATTTCAAAAGGTGTGTTTGTTTTTTAATTTTTTATTTATTATTATTTATTTTTTTACTAGCAAATGGCATACAAATTTTGTCAGTAAATAGAAATTTTGAAATGGCCCATTTATGAGCCATTGGTAAGATGGTAAGAACATCCTGATGTCTTAGTGTCAATTTCATCTTTTTATATTTTTTTACTTGCCCCACTTTTAAACCAAATGACTCATTTATGAGCCATTGATAAGATGGTAAGAATACCCTGATGTCTAGAGTTAATTTTTTTTTTTTTTTTATTATTTCGAGATAAAAGTGAATTTTTGTATGAAAAATGCGTTTATTTTATTCGTAGTTGTCAATTTATGCACTTTATGTTTCTATTAATTGAATAATATTTAGTATAAATAACTATTTTATTATACATGAATAAACTTTTGTGCACCATGTGACACCATGAGGTTTGATCTTCATTTCTATGATTAAGTATATCTAGAAATAGTAAATTAAAACTATTTGTATTACTTTTATACGTTTTGACACATTTACATTTAAAGATCTTTCAAACGGCAACTCGATCATAAATATCAGTTAAGTATTTTGAAGCCGCAAAGCCGTTGCTATTCTGCTTATAGAAATACAACTGAATTTGCGCGGCTCGTGAGAAATAAATATACATACTGATAGATCATGCTAAAATAAAGGAAAGAATAATAACATCGATTCAATATGACGAAGATAATGCAAACAGTTTAAATCGAGAAAAGTTAATGTTAAGTGTGTTTCTCTTAACCCCTTAACGATGGTTGGTAAGAAAATTTGCTAATCGACCTTTTAATTCTTTTCTTTGCTTTTAAAATAAAATTGTAGCTCCACTTAGTGTTTAAAAAAAAAAAAAAGTGTTTTTCCAAAAAAATCTAAAAAATTCAAAATATACTTTAAAATGACCTAAATAAACAAAATAAAGGATAAAAAGTCATTGTTTTGAACTATTTCAACCTCGTCTATAATGGGTTAACAAGATGGCAGATAGCCTATCATGAGTATGAATGATTAGTTTTTGTTTCTTGAATGTTTAATTTTTAAATTTTTTTTTAAAGATTAAATAAAAAATCGTTTATTTGGTGAAGTTATCGCACTAATTTCAATGAAGTAATTTAAGAACATTTGAAATTTAAAAATTTAGAAGGTAATATGTAGGTAAAAATATCATACTAATAAAATAAAATTAAAAATATAAATAAAATAAATAAATTTAACTTTTATTTTAGGGAAATTAAATGAGGATAAAATATCAAATCATATACTATAAAAATGTATACAAACAAAAATTACAAATGAAAAAATATTTATTTGAATGAAATACGTTTATAAAGTCACATTCTTAAAAAATATTTGAAATGCAATAAATTCTGTAAATTAATCGTAAAAGAAAAAGCAGGAAAATATTTTTTTTGTTACGTACCTTTAAACAAAAGTGCCAATACTAACAATTCATAAGCTAAACTGTCAGTATTTTAAAGTTTTTTTTTTTTTTTTTTTTTTTTTTTTTTTTTTTTTTTTGCCATTGGATATTTATTTACAAATAGCGAGCGAAATTTCATTTAAATTGATCACTCTCCATATTATTCAACTTTTAATATTTTTGATAAAATAATGGTGTGATAGGTATATAAATAACTATAACCACTGTGTTTTTAACATTTAGGTTTTTAATCCATAGGGTGAAAATAGGAGTACTTTGGTTGTTTTAAATGTAGTTTAGCACGCATGTGTAGTCTGTTGCTATCAAAATGGAAACAGAAGTCAAAATTTAAATGCTAAAAGATTTTTTTGTGAAAATTTCTATCATCTTTAATTCCGAACTATTTTAAATTTTAAATATTGGAAATAGATTTTTGAGATATTTATATAATTCAATTGGATATTTATTTTATTGCAATAAAGCGATCACATTTATGAATAACTTGTTAATGTAAACTAATGTTGGTTGGATTCAAACTTCCCACACTAGCTTTCGTTATAATAAGTTGAGAGAAGTATATTTTAAAGCTCGATTACACTTATCGTATAATATTTATCTAATTAGGTTCATTTAGTTATAAGTTAAAACAGTTGTTTTTGCGGGACATATAGATTTTTAAAAGTGTATACCTCATATAATATACTAAATTTCGGGGTAAAGGAAGCTATACCGTATTAACTTTCATTTTATGCGAAGCCATTTTTTTTATGTAGTATAGTCTTGTATTGTCATTTAAACGTAAACTCAGTTCCCGCTTACTTCAAGAATTTTTAAGACGATAATTTTAACGTTTCATTCTTTAACGCATTTTTATCTGTCTTGTATTGTCATTTAAACGTAAACTCAGTTCCCGCTTAATTCAAGAATTTTTAAGACGATAATTTTAACGTTTCATTCTTTAACGCATTTTTATCTGTCTTGTATTGTCATTTAAACGTAAACTCAGTTCCCGCTTAATTCAAGAATTTTTAAGACGATAATTTTAACGTTTCATTCTTTAACGCATTTTTATCTGTCTTGTATTGTCATTTAAACGTAAACTCAGTTCCCGCTTACTTCAAGAATTTTTAAGACGATAATTTTAACGTTTCATTCTTTAACGCATTTTTATCTGTCTTGTATTGTCATTTAAACGTAAACTCAGTTCCCGCTTAATTCAAGAATTTTTAAGACGATAATTTTAACGTTTCATTCTTTAACACATTTTTATCTGTCTTGTATTATCATTTAAACGTAAACTCAGTTCCCGCTTAATTCAAAAAATTTTAAGACGATAATTTTAACGTTTCATTCTTTAACACATTTTTATCTGTCTTGTATTATCATTTAAACGTAAACTCAGTTCAACTTTTAATTTTTCAACTTTTAATGTTTGAACTTTTAACGTGTCAATTTTTAATGCATTAGCTTCTAACGTGTCAATTTTTATTATTTCAAGTTTTAACTTGTCAACATTTAACTTGCACACACACGTGTAATGAAAGCACATCGAAGTGATTCTACATATGGTCCTTTTTTTCTTTTTTTTTTTTGCTATGTAGTTGACAGTTATTTAAACTTAGAATTGAAGATAATTAGCTATCGTTTTATTTTAACACAAAGCAACGTTCCAGATATTTAAGTAAAAAGCAATTGCATTGCAAAGAAGATACATTGAATCGCTAAGTATTTACTAGAAAGTTCTTTATGATATTCCAGTTTATTGCAATGAAAAATAGGGATTAAAATAATATAAATAATCAATTTTGCCGTTTTATTTCCTGTAGATCGAATTGGGGACTTTGGAACAAGATTACTAGAAACGATAAAAAAATCCATTGAGAAGAAACAGTCCTAATAATGTGTATAAAGAAGGGCGAAAAAACAAAAACAAAAGTTTTTTCCTGTTGAATAAATTGTCCCATGCATGACCTGTCATTTGATCACAGACTGAATCTTTGTTTAAAGAAATCAATGTCTGAAACGATGCTCGACATGAGTGCCATTTTTATGGAAAGGGGAAGGGGGGGGGGGAGAGAGATTTTCAATGAACTAAACTTTGTTATTGAAAATTTATCAAGGGTGCAATTCTAAGAAATCATTCACACAATACTGATTGTCAACTATTGTGGCTTTTGTTTTTGGAGTTGGAGATTTTTTTTCTAAAATTATTTAATCTGCTTGATAACTCTGTTTTTTTTTTTTTTTTTTTTTATATTTATAAAATAAGTTTATGGCTCTTTAAAATTGTGTATAAGTTTGTTTGTGTTTAGCCCTAGATTTACTTTTTATTAGATAAAAACTTGCATATAATTTTCGCTGAATTGCTTCGGTTAGTTTTATTTTGCATAAACTTGCCTATTATATTATTTAAGAGAAAGTTAAAAATGTAAAGCACAGTTTGATGAGGCTTTTTTTTGGCTGAATTTTTTAGATCGAATTGGGGACTTTGGAACAATATTACTATAAACGATAAAAAAAAAATCCATTGAGAAGAAACAGTCCTAATAATGTGTACAAAGAAAGGCGAAAAAACAAAAACAAAAGTTTTTTCCTGTTGAATAAATTGTCCCATGCAACGCCTGTCATTTGATCACAGACTGAATCTTTGTTTACAGAAATCAATGTCTGAACGATGCTCGACATGAGTGCCATTTTTATGGAAGGGGGGGGGGGGGAGAGAGAGATTTTCAATGAATTAAACTTTGTTATTGAAAATTTATCAAGGGTGCAATTCTAAGAAATCATTCACACAATACTGATTGTCAACTATAGTGGCTTTTGTATTTGGAGTTAGCGATTTTTTTTCTAAAATTATTTAATCTGCTTGATAACTCCGTTTTTTTATGTTTATAAAACAAGTTTGTGGCTCTTTGAAATTGTGTATAAGTTTGTTTGTGTTTTGCCCTAGATTTACTTTTTTTTCGATAAAAACTTGCATATAATTTTTGCTGAATTGCTTCGGTCAGTTTTATTTTGCATAAACTTGCTTATTATATTATTTAAGAAAAAGTTTAAAATGTAAAGCACAGTTTGATGAGGCTTTTTTTTTAGCTGCTTGGTGCATAATGCGAATTTTCTCTTTACAGTAATACATTAATAAAGTTTGAGAAAACAAATTATTTATTTTTTAGCCATAAATTTGTGACCGGAAATTAGGAATTTTTATGGTTACTGAAGCAGGGCTCATAATATAAAATATTCTGTTTTGACGATTTGAGACTGTCTCTAAATTAGGTGTATACTTAAAAAATACACAAAATAATAGTTCTGGTAAAACGAAAATGTATTTTATTTTCTATACGATTAATACAAACAAATTAAATACAAACAATACAAACAAATTAATACAAACTGAGAACTATCTCAGAATCTTCTCAATTAGACAAACATTTCTACGCCATATTTTGAAACCAGATATTGCATCAACGAAATTCAATTTTCTGATAATCCAATTAGGTTTTTTTTCATAAATTCTTAAATAAAAGAATGTATAGTATTTTGATACTGTTAGTTTTGTGTGTGTTCCAATAAAAATTAATAAGTTCATAGAAGTAGTCAGTTGTCATGATGGTTATTTTCCTAGCAAGTTAAGGCAGTGGTAGATGTGAGGGAAAAAGTGGGGGGTTGCTCAAAGACGGGAAAGGTTGGTGATAAGTGCAACACCCCCTCCCTTAATTTTGTAATTTCGTATGCTATAAAAAATATTAACTAGAGAGGAAGTAAATTCTTCTTCATAACACTATTAATTTTGAACAAGGGTTCAAAACTTATTGTTATTTTATTGAATATTCTACGACTTAGTTTTTTCCTTGGAAGTAAGAGATAAAGCGAACACATTATATACATAACTGTTTATTTATATTTAAATAATTCTTCTGAATATGCACAATTTCATAATATTAAATTAATAGAGAACTCTAAAAAAAAAAAAAAAAAAAAAAAAAAAATAATAGCTTGTCTTTATATGAAAGAAGTATAGAAATTTAACTTAAAAAAGAAAATCCCTCCAAAGAGAAATTCCTTGTTCATAAAAATACTTATATCTTTATACAAAGTAGAGTAATACTTTTATAATAGCTTGATATTTATACCATAAATATTTTTTTTTTTTACATTTGAAAATTTTAAATCACTTTTTCTCATTGTCATTACATTTAAAGGTTAAGATTATTTTTCTTGAAAGTTTTTAGACTGATTGAATGCTGTTAAAAGTGAAGGAAAGGATTTCGGTAGTCTTACAAGTGGGAAGACGCATGGGTATTTTACTGAAAAGTGGGGGGGGGGGGGCGAATCAACCCTCGTCTACCCACACTTTTAGCATTGAGTTAAGGGGACACTGACACTACAAAAATACCACCAAAAATTAAGTTCTTTGTTTTCGATCTATAAAAATTGCTAAGGTTACTAGCTTTAATTTCGCTTTTGAATTTTTGAAATACGATGATTTTAAGTGGTAAAATCTTTATTTTAACTAACTATTTTGACTTATTGCACACTTGTTGGCAAAAGTTAAAAATGTATATTTCTCAGATTCGCTTTTTTCACATTTTACGTATGTTTTAAAAGCTCCTTGCGATTCATTTTTTGATAAATCCACCTAATTTTTTGTAGAAATAATTTTTAATGTACTCTAAAGAGATACACCCATGCTTTTTTATGTCACATAATTTTTCTATTTTTTTTTCATGTTGGGACTTTGAAATATGTGCATTTTTTAATGAAAAATCACCAGCGCCAAGTTTGAAATTTTATTTCTGTTCAACTGCGGCACTTAAAGATAAAGTATGTGTGAAAATGTTAATAATATATCGATAAACAACTTCAAAATTTTCTTTCATGTTCGTTAAAATACTGTGTCGCGAAGAGCATTTTGAAAAAAGTTAAAATTTCGTATTATTTTAATGCTTTTTTTCAATAATTTACTATCTATTTTATATTATCTGTTCAAATTTTGTTGTTGTTGTGTTATAAGTCCTATATTCTATGTTTGCGCCAAATTTTATTTAATTCTAAGCCAAACTAAAGAAAGTAAGTATCCCATGCCCCATAAGGGGAGTTTAAATTTTTTGACGACAGCAAAAACAGGTTTTTTTTGCGTAATTTTCGATATGGTTTAAAATAAAATGCATGCCCTATTTTTAATTGATATTTTTTATACAGCAAATGTTTATTTTCTTCTTGAAAGACAATAATTATTTTCAGTATAAGTATGTTTTTTTAAAAATTATCAAGTAAAAAGTAATAATGGAAAATTTGTTAAAAAAATTCTGAATATAAGTTACCCACAATATTAAAAAAAAAAGTTATTGTCCTATCCCTTTAAAAATTTATTAAATTTCCTTGAAATATTAAGTTCATTCCAGAAATTTAATAAAATATCTTGTGGGTAACTTATGTTCAAAAATGTTTTTTCTAAATTGTTCATCATTACGTTTCACTTGATATTTTTTAAAAAACATACTTGTATCTAAAATAATTATTGTTTTTTAAGAAGGAATTAAACATTGTATTGTATAAAAAATATCAATTTCAAATATCAAATACCTTTTATTTTAAAGCATATCTAACATTACACAAAAACGCCGTTTTTGTTGCCGTCAAAAGGTTTAACTCTCCTTAAGCTCGGATTCAAAATCGAGAGGAAGAATATTCCCTAAAGCAAATGTTTCGGGATCAAACCTCACCTGGCGAACTGTATTTTTAAAAAACATACTTGTATCTAAAATAATTATTGTCTTTTAAGAAGGAATTAAACATTGTATTGTATAAAAAATATCAATTTCAAATATAAAATACCTTTTATTTTAAAGCATATCTAACATTACACAAAAACGCCGTTTTTGTTGCCGTCAAAAGGTTTAACTCTCCTTAAGCTCGGATTCAAAATCGAGAGGAAGAATATTCCCTAAAGCAAATGTTTCGGGATCAAACCTCACCTGGCGAACTGTATTTTTAAAAAACATACTTGTATCTAAAATAATTATTGTCTTTTAAGAAGGAATTAAACATTGTATTGTATAAAAAATATCAATTTCAAATATAAAATACCTTTTATTTGAAAGCATATCTAACATTACACAAAAACGCCGTTTTTGTTGCCGTCAAAAGGTTTAACTCTCCTTAAGCTCGGATTCAAAATCGAGAGGAAGAATATTCCCTAAAGCAAATGTTTCGGGATCAAACCTCACCTGGCGAACTGTATTTTTAAAAAACATACTTGTATCTAAAATAATTATTGTCTTTTAAGAAGGAATTAAACATTGTATTGTATAAAAAATATCAATTTCAAATATAAAATACCTTTTATTTTAAAGCATATCTAACATTACACAAAAACGCCGTTTTTGTTGCCGTCAAAAGGTTTAACTCTCCTTAAGCTCGGATTCAAAATCGAGAGGAAGAATATTCCCTAAAGCAAATGTTTCGGGATCAAACCTCACCTGGCGAACTGTATTTTCAAAGTGAGTAAACTCCAGTTGACTGCTCACCTGGCGAACTGTATTTTCAAAGTGAGTAAACTCCAGTTGACTGTCAGACTGTATGATGGGAGATTTACGAGTCTCAAAAGTAATACATGTTTCATTGTAGATCATATTGAAGATATTTGTCTGTTATATAAAGAAACATAGGCGCCAAATTTTCACTTTTACCACGGGGGCAAGACTCCATGGATAAACTCGAGGAGGGGGGGGGGGGGGTTAGCCTAAGATTTCCGAACACAACTTTTTCATGATGTATCTACTGAATAATTTGAACTTACCTCCGTACCACGCAATAATTTTTTTTCAATATGTTTAACTTATTTAGCAAAGTTGTTATTTGTAAAAAATTAGTTCAGAAATATTTTATGGAAAAAATAAGAGCACTAACCAGTTAATTCATCATTATAAAACAATTTATTTTGTTATAATGCATTAGTTCACAAAAATATACTTTTATGATATTGCACTGAAATAAAGAAAGCTCATTTTAATAGTTCTGTATAATAATTAATGGAAAAAGAGTTTATACCTGTAATCCCATTATTACAAAATTACTTATTCCAATATCATACAATACATTAAAATATATATTTTCATGAAATTACACAAAAGAGTTGCTACAATTACTTGATTATTATTTCGTAGAGAGAAGCGGATGGTGTCAGTGTGCTTAGAACTATTGTGTTTACTTTCTATTTTTATGGGAATTTTTTTTCTGTAGAACATTACAAAATGTCCTTTTTACCAATATTTTATATTAGAAAAACACATTTTTATAGATTTTGGAGCTGGGGTGAAGTGAAACCTTGCCCCCTTTGTTGGTGGAGCACAGAGGCATTCGCCCCCTTTGCAATAGGTTTTTCTCTTCATTTCTTGAGACATTTAGTATGAATAAAGACTTAGGACTTTTCACTCTACTATTAAGGGATGATTTGACTTTGTATGTCAATGGTTTAAATTAAATGAATTTGGATTTATTACATACAAATGTAAGCGTAAGAATAAAGAATTTAAGAATATTTGAAAATATGCATTTCTTGAAAAGGTCAGGTGATTGAAAAAGATAATAAATTAATCTCTTGTAAACAGTAATTTTTGAAATTTTGTATGATGCTCTTGATCCTTAATAATGCTATGATGAATTAGGTGTCTACAATGTTATTTCTATTTTTTATTTTAGTAAGGATTTTCTTAGTCAACGAGGATTTATTAGTTTAAAGTTACTTTCTTTATTTGAACTCCTATTTCTTAATAGGAATTTTTTAATTCTTTAATTTCTTTAAATATCAATGTTTTTAATTTGAAACTATGGTATTAATCAATGAGAGTTTCTAAGTGGTTTAAAAATAATTTTTTATTAATTTAAAATTATAGATACTTTACTTTTTTTATGTGGCTTTATTATGAACCTATAATCCTTGCAAAGTCACTTCATTTGAGCTTCGTTTTAGAAAAATTAAATGGATTAATGAAACTTATTCCCTTTAATTCAGTTAATTATAACGAATATTAGTACTCATGATTTCACACTAAATTATTAATATCAAAAGAAAGTGAAAATTTATAAATCTAAGCATATCCTTAATTGGAAGATTCGCCTTATCAGGCATATATATCAAGTAACTATACATTTTTCATTATATGCAGACATGATTTCAAGTTTGAAAAAGGAAATTAAAAAGAAAAGAAAAAAATGACTAAAATTCTTTATAAATTGCTGAATATTTGGCAGTAGTCAGTTGGTGGAAAATAACTTGGCTTTTGGTTAACACAACTTTAGAAAAGTAGAACTAAAAATATTGAATTGGTAGTATTTGCAACCGAAAAATGAAAACACTACTATGTTGATTCTGTTTATTATATTTTATCTTGTTTTATAATTAACTTATATTATTTCCATATTACTTGCACAAGACATTATCTAAAAATCTTATCGTATTCTTAATTAGTATATTTACCTTAGCAGACACATATTAGGTACCTTACATTATAAAATATTTAAAAAAAAAAAAAAAAAATCTTAATTGACTGTCAATATCTAGTTAGTGGAAATAACTTGGCTTTTAGCTAATGCAACTTAAGAAAAAAAGAGCCAAAAATATTGAATTGACAGTATTTAACTATCTGTACTGAAAAAGAATCACTACTATATTAATAATTTTCCCCAACACCACATTACATTAACACTTACCACACTGTTAAATAATTTGTTCCATCTTTGCAATAAAAATTGGTTCCCATTTAGCTGCAACCAACATTTGGTGCTTAGTTTCACAATGTAATGGTGCTTACGGTTAAAGGTAGCACCATTAAATCGTGAAACTAAGCACCAAATATTGGTTGCAGCTAAATGGGAACCAATTTTTGGTATATGGTGGAACAAATTTTTTTACTGTGCACTGATAGCTCAATTGGGCTCAATTTTGTGTCACAACCTTTCTCTCTAATCATATACAAATGTAATAAGGTAATTCATATTTGCTAACTGTTTTATAAACGTTCACTGTCTCCTATCGAGTGAACGTTGAAATACGTGACTGATTGGATAAAAAGTAGGCTGCTTATAGAATTTTTTCTTCTCCTTTTTTTTTAAAGAATTAAATCGGTGTTATTTAAGAAACCGTATAAGTGATATTTTGCGGAAATTGAGTTTTCGCTAATTTATTTAGAATTTATTCAGTGTTATTTGAAAAACTACTCAAGTAAAATTTTGAAGAAATTGAGTTTTCAGTATTTTTTTTCTAGAATTGGATCGGTCTTATTTAAGAAACTTTATAAGTGACATTTTACAGAAATTGTTTCAGTAATGTAATTGCTAAAAATATTAATTGAGAATGCTTCAATTATGGTGTTGAGGATAAGAATAATCACTTTTGAAAAAGAACTTTATCGAAAAGGCATTTTGAAAAAGCATTAAATGTAGGGCTTAGTAAATATAATTCTCTAAGTCAAATGTGTAGCTTTAGGAAATACTTAACACCTAGTTTAAATTATTGAAAATTACTAAACCAAAAAAATTCATTGTGCAGAAATTACTTATCTGTGATGTATGTTTTAATATTGAGATAGAAAACTAACCTTCTATATAGCTTTCGAATCTCTTGTATGTATATTACTACTTATATTGTTTAAAAATGTAAGTTTTCGAGCTTGCAAGTTCTTTAAACACATCTAAAAATGATGCTCAAGATCATGGATTCCATTACGTTTTAGCACACTCTCTCAATTGCCATGAAACAAATGACGCCAGATTATAACTCCAACTGGCTCTATAGCCCATCTGATGACTGTGTGGCTTTGGAATAGCATGCCAAAGGTGCCTTGTTCGTATCCTGGATTAGGGATGAATGTTCGCTGTGGGTCGGAATCCACGTTAAGCTGCAGGTCTCATCATTATTAGCCATTATTGTAAATAAAAATAGGTCGTTGAACTTACAAACCATTCAATCAAGGACCTCCATCGGGAATCATTCTAAATACAAACATAAAATGTAATTAAACTTAAAATAGTAACAAAAATCTCACATTTATAAAGCAATACTTAAAAAATAGGTCTATGAAACATTTAATGTACCAAATAAATATTTTATGAAATAAAGCAATAAGATAAATAATAGTTTTGATACAAAATATACATTTAAAAAACTAGAGAAGTGCTAGAGGATGATTTAAATTCTCATAATAAGACATTGTAAGGAGGAGTATTTTATAATGCTATTCAAATATTGGTTTTCTGCAGTTAGTTATCCCTCAGTGTATATTGTGATGGTGTGTAATTTTACAAAACAAAGTTGAATTGATTAAGCTCTATTATTATACAGCCCCCCTGATGGCTGCTTAGTTAGCAATCTGGGTATACGTGTCAAAGGTACCTGGTTCGAATTTCTTTCGAAATGAGTTAAACTTGCATTGCTTTTAGTTGTCCAATTTCATGTTTTCACTTTTAAAAAATTCCTATTTTGTGGTGAAAGATAACCACTTACCTACTCGCTTTATTTTTCTTGTCAATGGCAAATGATTTGGTAGGTGAAATACTTTATGCAAGTGTTCATGAATGATATAAACTGTACGACCTTGTACATTTTGGGGAAAAAAATGAATTTTTTTCCTCAATATGCCTCGCAATTTCAATAATTTAATTAAAAAAAAAAAAAAAATTATAAAATTAACAGTTTTGTACATTTTAATTTTGTTATTTTAGCATTTCAAATTCTTTTTAGTTATTACTAGCTGAAATGTCTAGTTCTGCCCTTGGCTCAAATATGTTCAGACGATTGCAAGTATTGAGCATGTCCCCTTCACCCCTATCCTTGATTTTACCACCTTAACCCCAAAACAATGCTATATAAGTGTGTTACCGATAATCTGGATGCCAAGCAAGAAAATTATATATTAAGGGCTCTGTCTACTTTGGATGCATGAATAGAACGCCATTTTTATTAATTAAAAAAAAATAAAAAGGAAAAAAAATGATTTTAACCACTATTTTAGAGTGAAAATGCCAGGTAAGCAGGAGTTCTCAAAAAGTGGGTAGGTGTCCACTGTTAAGTCTAACAAATTTTATATCAATAAACATAACAGTATTCTAAAAAAAAAAAAAAAAAAAAAAAAAAAAAAACGTCTTTTTCCTGCATCCAAAGTAGACAGAGCCATTCAAAAGACCAGTGTTCTAATTACTGCAGTATATCTTAAGTTATTACCATACCCCTTAAGGGGTGGAAAGGGAGGGTTTTTCGAAACCTCTTGCAATGAGCGTCATCTCTTATATTTTGAAGATCATTTGCTCAAAATTTCAGCATGATTGGAACAAAACTGAAGCCTCCTATCAAAAACGAACACCCAAAAGGACATTCTTCTTTATATGCATATACAAGGGTATTATAAAATATTAATTTATAGAAGTGATGACCATTGACAGGATGCACGTAGTGCTACTTACTATTTCTTTCAAAAGTTATCTAGAGAGCAGAATTATGCGTGATTGTATTGTTTCCTAAATTCAGTAGATAACATATTACGATTGAAAACTAATTTATTGCAAGAACATCACAAACTATCCTTCACTTTTGAATTGACTACTTCAAAATATTTATTCATAAACATTCTAGTTTCAACTCTACTACTGACTCATTTAAAAATTATGAAGGGAGTAACTTTATATGGGATTGGTTCTTGTAATCAATTACTAAAATATTATTTTTGAAATGTAATCGATTTCAAGAGAACATCACAAACTATCACTCACTTTTGAATTTTTTGCTTCAAACTACACACTCATAAAAATTCCAGTTTTGATGAAATTACTAATGAGGAACTTTCACGTTTTTAGGTTTCATTTTTAAATAAAAGTAGAGAAAAAAATAATGAAAAACAATACAATTTTTTCAAAAATTTGAGCTCGGATAGATAGTTATAAAAAATATTTAGTTTTTCCCTTTGGGCGATTTAGCGGGAAAAAGCTAATTTTGCGTGTGACGTCAACGCGCAGATGATGAACCAGTCTAACTAAAACCTGTTTTAGACCAGGTGCCTCATTGGATTATAGACGGAATCTATGGGTAACTACGTCACGGTTTTTTATGCGTTTTCGATCACGTGACTTTTGCTTTGATTTCAAACTCGATTTTTGATTAATTGAAAGCCTAACGATAAAAATTATTGCACTGCTCAAATATATTCGTTGGATAACACTAAGAAATACAAAAAATATTCATTTCCCTTACTTGTGCAAGTTCCTCATTTAGGCTTAAAAAAAGTGAGGGTGGTTAATAATAATAAAAAAATAAAAAATTACGATTGAAATATAATTGATTACAAGAACATCACAAATCATCCATTTTTGAAATCATACTACACACTCACCACAATTCTAGTCTTAAATCAATTACTAATTAAGCCTTTAAAAAATTTTTAAGGAGTGTAATAATTACTAAATATATTATGATTGAAATGCAGTTCATTTCAAGAATATAAAAAGCGATTATCCATTTTTGAATTGCATTCTTCAAACCACATACTCATCAAAATTTTAGCTTTAATGTGCAATTAAATACAAATGTCCATTAAACACTAAAATTATTACTATTGAAATGCAATAAATTTCAAGAACATGACATACTATCACGCACTTTTGAATTATTGGCATCAAACTATACACTCATCAAAATTCTAGTTTTAATGCAATTACTGATTCAGCCTTAAAAAAAGTTAAGACGTTTAGTAATAAAAAGAATTACTATTAAAATGTAATAAATTACAAGAACATCACATACTATCATCCACTTTTGAATTATTGGTACACTACACACTCATCAAAATTCTAGTTTTCATGCAATTACTAATTCAAACTTAAAAAAAGTTAAGGCGGTTAATGAAAAAAAAAGTATTTCGATTGAAATTTAATAAATTACAAGAACATCACATACTATCACCAACTTTTAATTACTTACTTCAAAACTCTATTTTTTTTGCAATTATTTATTCAGCCTTAATTTTTTTTTAAGGCTGCCAATAAAAGTTGAAGCAGCCGTTACGTCCCAAGAACGGTCTGTTTCGTAAGGAATGTAACCAACAAAAAGTAAACAACTGGTTGTGTCTTCACCCTTATTGATAATGCTTCCACATTTCATTTCTATAAAAACAAGATATAAAAAAAACCTTCCGTATTGCTGAAGATTATAGGGTCCTTAGACATAACGATCCTGGTCTGACTGATGAGAATATCAGACAGGATCACAAAGGCGGATTAAAACGAGACACAACATGAGAATCAGGCGAAAACATGCTTATCCCCCTTCTTTAAATAATAAGCAGAACAAAAATAGTGGGCGTTAAATTCGCTCGCTTTGAAGAGCCTTACAACTATCTCTGAGATAAGCAATAGGTAAGAAAAAGCTTACGCACTGCATAAATCCATGGAAAACAACAAAAAATGCAGAAAAGAATAAAAATATAACAGTGGAGAAGGGGGGGGGGGTGGCACGTTTGGGTTTATTATCTTGGGAAACGAGTGTGAACAAAAACTTAGTGAAGCGTTGTAAACCTTATCCTGGTTCAGATTTGGTTGCAATAACAGGAAAGGTGGTGTAAGGTTCTTGGAAGAGGTTGTCAAAGAAATTTGACCTTAAATTCATTTTGTGAACTGTGACTTTTTATTTAATGTCAATAACGCTGTAAGGACTACTGAATCAGCAACTCAGGGTAATTTCTGACAATTCAAAAGAGGTTCAGAGGTATTAAAATTAGTTAACATTACTAATACAGTTTCAGAATGTTGAGTGCATAAATTCATATTCATTTTTAATGAATAAATTTTGAAAAGTAATTTACTGCATATTTTGCTGATAGAGATGTAAGTAATATTTAAAATTAGATGCCAACACCAAGCACATGCTGGTGGGAAGGAAAAAATTAATATTTCGTAAAAAAAAAAAAAAAAAAAAATCAGCACAGTTTTTCTTTTATTAGTGATTTTCAACTGAGCAGTGTCTAAGTTGAATAATAAAAAATTGAGCTTTTTGGTGAACGGTTCTACCTTAAGGGGGAAAAAAGAGGAGGGGGAGGTTTTGTTGAAATTTCTTAGTACCAAGAATCTTCCTCTTGTTTCGAAGATGAAGTGGGAAAAAGTTCATCAAGGTGGAAATAATACTGTAGATTCTTATAAAAAATATACGCACATAATATATATATATATATTATATATAAATAGCTTTAAATCTGTACAAAAACTGTTAATTGTTTTTTGACAAAATCCAAAACCCACCAAACCAGTCATACAGCAAAAACAGAAAGAGAAAATTGTCCAATAAGGAATTTTTGTTGAAAAGTATGAGTTCAAAGAAACAGTTCATTCACATTTTAAAACCAAAATTCCTTTTTCCAATAATGTTTGTAATATATATGCAAAAGGTAATGGATATAATTTAACCCGACGTTCAATTGTTTTGGCACCTACACTCAACTGAAATCCAATTTTAACTTTATTCCATTTTTTAAACATCCCTATTTCTACCAGCTAGCAATAACCTTGTAATATTTATTACTAAAACAACTCCTTTGACAAAGTTCTAAGATGTAAACAAAAAAGACTTGCCTTCAGACACACCTACTCGATTATCACTTGGGGAACAAGTACTTCGTCTCTTAAAAACATCTCTTATTTATACATAGCCACCAACGCAACAACAACAAAAAAAGGTTGGAAAGCAGTGTTGCATGACAAACCATAAACAAGAGAAAAGTGCATAAGCGTTTCTTCAAAGCCCGTATTATAAAAGAAAAATACAGGAGGACATGATGTATCTTAACAATGAAAAGGATTCTTGAGAATTAACTTTTAAAGGTGTAAATCATGTTTATTTTAACAAGAGGCAATTAGGAGATAAATAACAATACCCATTATATGGACACCTATTATTTTATATTCATTTTATTTTTTAATGTGTCCTACGAGTTTTCCCTTTTCTTAAGAAAAGAGAAGGAACAAATGATATAAGACATACTCGCGTATATTTTAGATTTTGACTATTTTATTCATCAAATCATTATCAATAGCAAAGAAATAAAATTTTATTCATCTAAATTTCATCATCGAAATTAGTTATACTGGTATGAGCTGTTTTTTGTTTTCCCACGTAAATTATTTTACGTAGATGGTGATTAAAAGTTAAGTTCAACTTTAAAAAAAATAGTAAAAAAAGAACCACTGGTCAGAATGGCCTCACATTTGACATGAATATACGCGAAGAAGGGGAAAATGGTAAGGCATAAGAAAAACTATTACTTTTTTATGCCATACCATTTCCCTCTTCTTCGCGTACATTCAGATAATATTTCAGGTCATTCCGACCATTGTTTCTTTTTTTTACAGGTTTTTCAAATTTGAACTTTAATTATTATCCTGCGTATAGCAAAAATTTAATTTTAATATATAAATAATTATTATTATATAAATATTATATAAATAAATATAAATTATTATATAAATAAATATAAATTATTATATAAATAAATATAAATTATTATATAAATAAATATAAATTATTATATAAATAAATATAAATTATTATATAAATAAATATAAATTATTATATAAATAAATATAAATTATTATATAAATAAATATAAATTATTATATAAATAAATATAAATTATTATATAAATAAATATAAATTATTATATAAATAAATATAAATTATTATATAAATAAATATAAATTATTATATAAATAAATATAAATTATTATATAAATAAATATTAACTTAAAAGAACTGCTAATTTTAAATGCTTCGATTGTGATTTTGACAAGAACATTTGGGTTTGATGCTCGCTGTAAAGGCGGATTTACACTCTACCAGTAAGAGTTCCAGTTTCGATCTCCATTGCGTGACGTCATATGACGTCACCTAGCTACTGATGCCAGTAACTAACAAATTTTCTATTTATACTATCATCGGCGACTCTCATTATCCAATCACGTGCGCTCTCCCGTGATCATCGACAAACGTTCACTGACGTCACAGAATTGGCAATCTAAACTGGAACCGCGACTGGTAGCGTGTAAATGAGGCTTAAGGTCAAAAGTTAAGGCCTCCGAATTGACCAAATGTAAAAATGACTCTTACTGATAAGTGATCAATAAAGGCTGATTTACAATTTTCCAGCCGCTAGCTGGCATGCCATCTGGTAAGTTGATTGGAAGATTATCACGCATTGTTTTGAATGCCAGTTATCTGTTTACTCAGTGCTAAATTACGCTAGCAAATTGAAACAGAGGATTTATTGGAGATGCCAGCTACTGGCATGCCTGTTGGGAAATGACTTCACCAGTTACTCTCATGAGTTTACATGGGGCTAATCATTGGCATCTAGCAACTAGTTACCTCAACTAGCATGCCGACTGGTAACGTTTTAATTTGCCTTAGTAGTGACAAATATTAACGTTAAAAAGTTTCACTTCTTTGGATATCCCTACCATATTTTAAATCAGGCTCATTCCTTAAGTCAATTTTCTAAAGATATAGTAATGGTCCAGGCATATAAATTTCTGTTCTTCATACGTTTTATATCATGCAAATAATTATAATTGTGATACATGAAACTTAGTTTAATGCTACCTTAAGTTCGATTAGGTTTCGGTTGATTTTACATAAGTGGCCTTGAAGGTCCTTGGCAGTCTTATGCCATTCAAGCAAAATTTCAACAAAACAAGTGAAAAATGTTATATCCATTTATTACTTTTATCTTGCTCAAATTGGTTTGATATTTTTGTTAAAATTTCAAGGAACGTGAAGTTTCAAAGAATTATACTTTTATCAGCTTTGATGGGTATTTGAAAATAAACGAAATAGTGTATGCACATACTTACATTTGTAAAACGTTTTGCTGATATATCATTGAGCATATGTGAACTGTATTCCTATTAAAACTCTTTTTTCTCTCTAACGTACAATATTATTACGAACAACATTTTAAATATTGTACGTTAAAAATGTGTAAAAAATAAAAAGTTACGAAGAAGCTTAAGAGCATATTAATTTTTTCCATATATATTAACAGTAATAAAAATAATAAAAAAATTTGAATGGAAAATAATTGTGCTTTTTTCAGTACATTGTAAAAAGTTTTTTTTTATGCTAGCTTATAAAAACTTAAAAAACAATTAAAAAAAAAAACACTAATTATTTTCCCTCAGAATTTATTGCTCTTCTTCTTATTATTTTTATATCTAGTGTTTAATAAATCTATAGCTTTACTCCAATCTTAATGAAATTCTGAAGATTTGGATTAAAAAAATAAGATAAAGGTCACTGCCTATATAAGAAATTGCACCTCCTTTATTACCCTTAAAAGGGTATCGGGTGGCAGCAATGTGACCGCGCTTTCTGAAAAAGAGATGAAGCTTCTTCACTCGTCACGTAAAACCCGAGCAACGCCAGGCACTACATCTAGTAACCATATAAGGAAATTCAAAGGGAATAATAACTTTTACGGAATTTTGTCTTTTAGATCAAAACTTTTTTTTAAAACATTTTTATTAATATATTACCAAATGATTTTTTGGAGTGTTAGTTAACTACTATATGGATATATTAATGATGAAAATAGGAAAATTTATTTTAGGATTAAATTAAAAAGGTTTCATACTTTATGTACAGAAACTTATCTCAAAAGTGAAATGAAAATAAATTTTATTTCTTAAGCCATTTTATCATGATTTATAAATATTTATTTAATTAAAATTTTAAAAATTTATTTGATTAAAATTGATAAATTTAATTGATTACATTTAATTAATTTCTTTAATTACATTTAATAATTTTTTTCTATTAAATTTAATAATTTTTTTTGATTATAATGTATTTATATTTCCTTGATTAAAATTTAATAAATTTATTTGAAAACAATTTAATGAATAGGCTTTAAGGTTATATATTCGTAAATTATATACTGTTATTTCATTAATATTCAATATATGTTTTGTGACTATAGTTATTTAAATATATATAAATCTGTACTTATAGTTCATTAATTTTAAGAACTTCAATTATAATTTGTACATCTATGTTGTATTATTCATCTGAAAATACATTAACTTGTTACATTTTCTTAAATAAATATAATACAAACTTTTAATAAAGACTCATACACGCTTTTATTTTCTTACATTTTCATTTGAGAAAAAAGAGAAAATTAAATTAATTTAATAACGAATTTTCCTTTAAATTATTTGCCTTATACTTGTGTTTTTATCTGCTTCTTGAATCTATCTTTAATGGTGGACAATGGTTATTTAACTATTTAATGGATTGGGAATTATAATTTTTTGTTAAACAATAATAGTCGAAGTACGGTAGAATATCTGATATAATAGGCACTAATGGTTTTATAAAAATATAATTTGAATTTGGATGCTAGTGGTTAATATTTTTTCTGAAATTTAAACAGTACTACTATCGAAGTAGATTTGAAAAAAATTGTTTTCAAGGACTTAGAAACTAAAACTTCACTTCTTTTATCTGAAAAGTGGCAGAGCTATTATTACAAACTACCACAAAGTGTCAAAGTTATTATTACAAACTATTTCAAAAACCGTGTCCCGTATCAGTAAAGCAAATGGATTCGATCTTCCTTGAATTTTTAAATCAAACAATTGATTACCACAAACTATTCAGTCGTGGAGAAAATTAACGACCATATCACGTATTTGAAGATGGCAGTGACTTGATTCGTTTGAGATGTGGGAGATTACAACTTCAAGGTAACGTAATCACTCACACGTGCAGTGGACTTTTTAGACAAGATACTTTAAGAATTTTTTATGGAATTTCAAAGTAACGAAACTGTTCTGTAGAATTTTGGTAAAATATCCTCATAATAATTCATAGGATAAAGTATTGTCCATTCTAAGAAGTTTGCTTAGTTAAAACTATAATATCCCAAACAAATTTTAATTTAAAACACTTCTGATTCTAAACATTTTCTGCTTAAACTCAATATGTGCTAACTCTAATTTGTCAGAGTTTTCAAGAGAGTAAAAAATATAACCCATAAAAACAAAATTTTTAATATAAATCCTTTATATGCATCGCCAATTTTTATGTTTATTAAGAAAGCGCCGTTTCTGTTGCCAGCGTGTGTTTGGTGTTGGCATCTAATTTTAAATATTAAAAACATATCTATTGGCAAAATATCCGGTAAGCTACTTTTCAAACTTTATTCATTAAAAACGAATGTGAATTTATGCACTCACATCCAAATATCTTTTATTTATTCGAACTGAAACAGTTTTATTATTTATTTATCAAAACAATTTTGGCAGCAGGAAAGAGTTTCTTCAATGATCGGCTAAATACTATTTCAGCATGATTGGATGACGGCAAGTAGGTTTATTAGATTCCGTAAAAGCGACCTTTTAGTGACAGCCGCTAAAACTTGATAAAAGGCATTATCATCGACATCGAATCTATCTGCCAAGTTTCAGCCCGATTGGATGACGTCAAGGGGGTTAATTAGGCTTTCTCAGATTTGCCTGCAATCAACAAACATAGAAAATTGAAGTTAATATAAAGGATTTTTTTCAAAATAATAATAATAATAATCTTCTAAAGCTCTAATTCAAAATGAGTTTAGCCCTTTGACATATCATTCATTTACTACAGATTTGTATCAGTAAACAAGTTATAGTTTTTGCCAATCGATGCATCTTCTCTTCCTGTTTCAAAATGTACCAAAAAGTGATGTTAGCGCCTTTTCACTATGGGAGTAGATTATAGCCCATAATCTAAACAGTAACATTTAGATAATATTGTTATTATTTTTTATTTTTTAACAGGATTTACCTTATTATCTAAAGAAGAAAAAGTGAGTTGGGAATTTACATCTTATCTACTAGTCATTTCTTGTTAATTTTATTTCAAAAATAAATTTTCGATTCTATTTTTTTCTTTTTCAATGTTGGAATATGTTGACTGGTTGTTTTTGGAATAGCTTTCATATTCATGAAATATATAAATAAGGAGCATGAGAAATATGTATTCTATCAGGTAACCCAGATCAATATGGATGTTCTTAATCAACAATAAAATTTTACAGATACTTGAAATCTGTGTGAAGTAAAGGAATCAGAAGTAATTAGTAATATAACCCATAAACAAAGTTTTTAAGATAAATCCTTTGTATATAATGCTAATTTTTATGTGCAATTGTAACTTATTGAGCTCAGATCGAGTTTTCATAGTGTTTGACCCCTACGAAAAAATTAATTATTTACTAACTTTTTTTTGTGCCCCAAAAACTTGATTGAATACATTGCCATCCCCAACGAATCTATTTGTCAAGTTTCAGCTTGATTAGATGATGGAGAGTGGGTTATTAGCTGTTCGAAGATTTTGCTTCGTCAACCTTAATAGGCCGACCAAACGGTATGGTGGTTAGCGTGCTAGGTTCTAGACCGCGAGGTTGCGGGTTCGAGTCCCGTGTTAGGCATGGGTGTTTGTAAATGTATGTTGGCTTGTCTAATGACGAATGTTTCGGCGCATTATAGCCCTCGTGTTGCTGACCCCTCATATAGCCCTCAGATAATCTGAAAACAACCAACCAACCTTAATAGAAGAAGGTTTCAGCCATTTAATATCGCCAAATTGTGCAGGTTTGAATTAAGCTTGGCATCCGGATAATAAAACGTGAGTAAAAGCTTGATAAGCCTGACGTAAAACAATGGAAATGTGTGTAAAAGCGGAATTTTATTGACAGCCAAAAAACCTGATCGATAGCATTGTCATTGATAACCATTGTATTTGCCAAGTTTAATTTCGGATGGATGAAGGCAAGTGTGTTTGTCATTCAAAGCGATAATAGGAGGAGTGTAAAATCGGCATTTTAGTGACAGTGACTGTCCCCAATACTTGATTGAATGCATTGTCATCGACACCAAGTTTTAGCTCGATTGGACGATGGCAAGTGTGTTAATTAGTCATCCGTAGATTTACCCGCCAGCCACACACTTACAAAATTGAAGTTAATAGAAATAATATTAGAATGTACATTCCTCGAGTTTTCCTCCAACGGAAAAAACGTTTTGAAGTAAGTTCGGGTATCTAGGTAAATAGATTACAATATGGCTGTACATTTCTATATGTGCAGAAACAGGCGCTTAGCCAGGGGGAGGAATATGGGGATATATTCCCTCTCGACATTTTTCAGTTTGCTATTAAAATGCAAAAAATCCCCAATACTTGATTGAATGCATTGTCATCGACATCAAGTTTTAGCTCGATTGGACGACGGCAAGTGTGTTAATTAGTTATCTGCAGATTTACCCACCAGCCACACACTTACAAAATTGAAGTTAATAGAAATAATATTAGAATGTACAATCCTCGAGTTTTCCTCCAACGGAAAAAACTTTTAAAGTAAGTTCTGGTATCTATGTAAATAGATTACAATATGGCTGTACATTTCTATATGTGCAGAAATAGGCGCGTAGCCAGGGGAATGTGGGGATATATCCCCTCTCGAATCTAAATTTTTCAGTTTGCTATTAAAATGCAAAAAAAAAAAAAAAAAAAAACTTTTTTTGTTCAAAATGGTAAATTTATTTAAAATGTTTTTAAATTTCTAAACATACGTAGAAAAAATTACTTGTATATATTCGGCAATAATAATAAAAAATTATTATTAGAACTTGTTGATTTATAATTTTATATCCCCTCCCGAAAAAATTTCTGGTTAACCTCATGTGCAGAAACATAAAAATACAATTGGCAGTATGACCAGGGCCTTATTTTCCATAAGGCCTGAATTATTATGTAACCATCAATATTCTGTTCAAGGCACTTGATCAATGAGATAAAATATGAACATGTGTTTTTATAACTCTTATTTTGTTATTAAAATAATAGTATCTCACCATTAATTTAATTAAGACGGTAATCGAAACTGTCATTAATATTTAAAATAACACCAACAATTGTCGATGGGAGGCCTCATCTTCTATGTTGTTCCCATAGTAAATGGTTTTCTAAATAGGGCCCTGAGCATGATATTCTCTTTTGACTTCTAACTTTTCTAAAATATCTCTTCAGTGATTAACCAAATAGGAACTAGTACAGTCGAACATTTCTTTCGAAGGCAAGTGCCCGTAGGGCTGTCTTTGGAAAGTTCAGTGAATCACAAGGCATTGCTACAGTGGAGCACATTCGATCCACAGACAGAGCGGCGTCTAGTTCTCAGTGGCTAATTATACGAGCTTCTTAAGCACTGTCCACGCTTAAATGATTTATTTGGGCCCAAGCGCCAGAAAATTACTTAATTCTAGCCCTCTTGCATCGCACGGAGCTCTGAGTCGTGTGAAAGTCAACTTTAACCCCAAGAGAAGGACCCTCCGCAACAAATAAGAAGGGACAAGGGGGTGCAAGAGAAGACCCGGGGGCTTTTTTTCCGGAACCGCGGTTCGACAGTGGCGAGAACATGTTTTTCAAAAACTGCTCTCTTTTTCTTCCATTTATTTGGCTTTTTTATTCATAAACAAGCGAGAATCGGACTTTGATTTACTAAGTAAGTAAGTAAATAAATAAATAAATAAATAAATAAATAAATAAATAAATAAATAAATAAATAAATAAATAAATAAATAAATAAATAAATAAATAAATAAATAAATAAATAAATAAATAAATCGTGATTTTTTTGATGATGTATGTAGATTGAATTGTTTTATTTTGAAAGTAAAATTATTAATGGTGCACTTAGGAATAAAACATCTTAAAAATTTCTTAAATCGCAACTTATTTTAAAGTGAAGTTTCTTTAAATTTTTTTTTAATCGGCAGAGCAGTTTCTCCCTTGAAAGACCTCCTGGTAAATTAGTTTTTGACATTTCTATCTACTCTTTAGAATGAAGGTTGATGAACATTTTATAGAAGAATAGCTCATGTAAGTATTTAATACAGTGGAGATATTTTCCCAGTTTATCAGAACTAAGAAGATTCTCCAGCCTGTTCCTAACTGTAACAAAAGAGGTATACTATCATATGTCATGTTGAAGCCCCTGTATCATCTGAAATTATTTATTATAACAGCAATTATATTTTTTTTGCTGTACATTAGTGAATATTGTTAAATAAAAAGTTTTTTTTGCCGTTTTCTAACGGATATGATAACCAAAATGCCAAGTTATATATTTATAAATCCAAAGTTATTATAATCCAGATCTCTTAATTATGTATTGAATCTTAAAATGAAAGGAATTTGAAGAATACATATATTAAAAAAAATATCAATTAATACAAAAACTTAAGAATTGATGCTTAGTATTTATTTTCCATTTATTGTAAGTTTTCAATTGTATTTAAAACTTGTTGGTTGCAATTTCTACGTGTTAACGAAGATGTATTTACACAAGTTACTAATGTAAACGTCATTTTAATTGAATACTTTTGCTTAAATTGCCGATATTTTTTAGTTATTTCTCTTACTGTGAATAATTGATGTACTCGTTTTTAATTATTTGACTTTTAGACTTTTATTTTTTATTAATACTCTAACCAAATAATATCAGAATTAAAACTCAAAAGAATTATGATAAGTGAAAGATTATAAAACATTTTCAGGTTATTTCATTTAATTTTTACAAGAAATTTTTTCAAGTGGATGTTTAAATATATCCCATCCAACCATAATATGAAGTCGAAGGATACGGTATTAAGGATGATTCGGATTTGAATTTGAATTTAAAAAGTTCATTATTTATTCAAAGTCTAGATTTGAATATTACATTTTGACACTCATTCTTAAACATGCCGTAGCAAGATTCTGGACAAAGTTATCTAAGTATTGTATCTTCAAAACTGTTTAATTGTTATATTTTTATGTAGTAGTAAAATTTATGGCATGAATTAGTTTATAAAATTATTTAAATGTTCCTTTTATTCACAAATTTCAAAATGTTAAAATTATCTTTGCCAAAAACCCACATGGTATACGCAAAAAATCTGATCTTTTAACCCACGACATCCATGTTTAGATAGGAATTTAGATAACTACCAAACCGAAACAAGTTTTTAAAATGTAACAATATAGTATTTCTTTATAAGGCCTAATGACTATATTCTTCTATACATGCTAATTTATCTGTTTATACTTATTTCAATGTACTATAAATATATGGGATATCTGGATAAATTTCATTTGGAGTTGTCAGAACAAAAGTTCTCTTGAGGCAAAGTCGATAACTGCAATTGAATAATTGTTTATCTATAATTCGAATTTATTTATTCATTTTTAGTCCGGAAAAAAACAGGCAGTCCCCCTACGTTTAGAGAAATTTTACTGTCTTGAATCAGAGAAAATAAGTTTATAATCAAGTCAGATATACAAAGGGCGAATATAATGAAATTTAAAAAGCCGTAAAAAGAAAAGGAACCACTCGTCAGAAATTTCTGAAATTTGAACTGAATATGCGTAAAAAAAAAGGGGGGGGGGGGAGAGGGATGTTATGGAATAATAATAATAATAAAAAAATCGCTATATTTCGAACTATTCTTTCTTATTCTATACCATTTCCCACCTGCTTCGCATATATTCAGGTCAAATTTAAGTATGTCTGGGACTCAAATTTTTTTAAATTCTCAAAAACAATTTTATTATTGTAAAAATATTGCAAATGTTTTTTTTTAATAAAATGCCATCAATACTTTGTTTCTATTATTAGTAGAACTTGAAATATTTAACTTTTTGTTTCATGACAACTGTATCTCAGACATGCTATCTTGAAATTTTGAAACTGTTTTTCTCGGTGATGGATTTTTGTCCCTTTTTTGAGTTTAAATTGATATAACTTAATAACTACTTTTTCTAAACTTATGAAACTTTCCACAATTATTTTTCATATATATTTCTTTAATTTGTCTTCAGGAATTGTGTTTTTTTATTTAGCTTTTTTTTAAAGGTTTTGGAATTTAGCATACTATGGATTTTATACAGTTTTTGCACAAAATATTTTTTTTAATTTTTTCTAATTACTTTATTGAAAAATCACGAAGAAAATTTTTAATATGAATTATAAGAAGTAATTTTATTAAAAAAATGAAGTGATTTTTTAAAAAAGTTTTTTACATATTTCAATTTTTGGAAATATCAAAATTTTGAAGTTTTTTAATTTTTTTTAAATGTTTTTTAAATTTGAAAATTCAAAATAGTTTTTTAAGTTTCAAAGCATCATACATTACTGCATAAAAAATTTCAGAAAAATAATTCTAAAAATAAAGATTTTAGAATTTTTAGTCCCGGACCCCCTTAAGGTCATTTTGACCTTTTATTACAGCTTCATGAAAGTTAAGCTTTAATTATAATCATACAGTATTTCATTATTTAAAAAATGGAAAAATTCTGAATTCTTATCCCATTCACGCTGTCAAATCAATCACCTATTTTTTCTACATAATTTAATGAATTTTTCCAATGAATTTTTTATTTATTTTCATGAGTGAACTCTATCTTCCCATATTTAAATTTTTTTTAATTGTCAAATACAATATGGTGAGTGTGTAGTGAAATTCTAGACTGAAACAAAAAATAAAAACATAGCTTTATTGCGACAATTTCTGAAGGGCCTCTCTAAAATAAGAAAATAAAAATATCAAAAAGCATGTGTTTACTTTTTCATTAAAAATAATAAAAACTGGCGGAAATTCTTCTTTGTTTTCCCGCGTCTCCACTCAACTACCGCAACAAAAATAATCCAATCGATCGCCACCGTAGACATATGTTGGCGTTTCTAGGAACTGGTTAGTGGCCAAAAGAAAGCTTTTTCTGGCAATGTAGCGTTTTTGCAAAGCACTTCTCATTAACCATCTGCTGAGGGGAAATAACAGATGACCTGTTTGTCTTTTGTTTGACGAGTACGGCCGTGAGCACGCCGTCAAACATCGTTTCTGTAACCGATGGGTGATTGACGGGTTACCGGGCTGAGATTGAGCATTAGAAATCATCGTCGTTGCGCCGATGATCGTCTTTTGTTTGAGCCGTGTCAATTTTAGAATTATAATGATTAGCTTCGAGACTCGCCTGGTCAGAAAATTGGAATAAAATCAAGTTATTTTGAAGGGTTTGTTTAATGTTGTATAACACTTACTGGCGGAAAGGGAGTATTGTGTGGATTACCTAATTTGTCTTAATAACATAATAACAAGTAGCCCTAGTAATTAGGGATTTCATATTTGTTTAAAATTCGATAGATGTGGGAGATAGCTCAATTTCTTCATTTAATAATTATTTTAGAACCTCTATTTGTAGAATAATATTATATATTTAAAGGAAGGAAGTTAAAATTTTATTGATAGGAGTTGAATAAATATAATATTATTGAGATCACTAATCAATTTTGTATTTTTAATAGCTTAATCAAAATTTGACAAACTTGAGGCCCTAAAATACCTAGGAATTTAAAATCATGATTCGTAAACTAATTTACACATAGTTAATACACATTGCTAAAATGGGTTCTTACACTAGTTTTTATTTAATTATAATAGTGATCTTAATTGTATTGTTACTGAAATAGATTACATAGATAACGTGATGAAAAGCAATATTTATTTTTGGAATAAAATCAATTTTAATGTTGAAGTATACCACTTCATGACCATATCACGACAGGCTAATATATTATTTTGCTCATAATTTGCATTTTTTTATGGCATGTTTGAAATTATAAATTAGGACGACTATTTGCAAATCTTTTTTTATATAATGTTTTGCTCTTCGATAGAGTTTAAAATGCTCTTTTAGCAATTGGTATGTTGGTTATACTGTTCTAGAAGAAATGTTTAAATTTGCTTATTATGATGCTTTTTGTGCGTATAATTGAAAGACTGTTTTTTTGTTTTGTTGTTGATGAAATTTGGAAAGAGGATGGTATGAAATACAATACAAGCATACTTTGCTGACTTAAATGGTTTTACTTATTGGAAATGCAATTAAAATGCATTCTTGTTTTCGTTACACGTACAATAATTGTTATTTTTTACTGTAACTTTAATTTTTTTCTTCGATTTCATGATTATAATTGTTCATTTTAAGTAACCTCAGAGAACCGTTACTGGTGGTCTATTTCTTTTTCTTTTATATGCTCAAATCATTCTGACTAAACTGTAAGAAACGAAACATAATAATAATAATAATAATAATAATAATAATAATAATAATAATAATAATAATAATAATAATAATAATAATAATAATAATAATAATAATAATAATAATAATAATAATAATAATAATAATAATAATAAAAATAATAATAATAATAATAATAATAATAATAATAATAATAATAATAATAATAATAATAATAATAATAATAATAATAATAATAATAAAAAATTAAAAAATAAATAAAAAAACTTCTGTTCAAAATGTCAAACAAGTGTTTTATTTTGTAAATAACACAATGGGAAGACATATGATATCACACGTCGTGTATGTTTCTTAGCAATGTAAGTTATGTTATTAAAAAACATCCCTTTCCCTTATATTCTGATATTCAACTTTAAAGTAACCATAACTACTCTCAAAACAGTATGGGTTGATATACTTACCAAAAGCCTTCTTACTTACTAAAAGAATTTTTGCAAACAATATAAAGGATTGGTACACTTATACAAATGCCTTCTTTCCTACCTAGAAAAGTAATTTTTAAAACTGTTTAAAATTCAAAATTAGGTATAAGCATAATTAGGTATAAGATAAATTAATAAAAAATATAAAACACATATTATGTTTTATAATGTTGTAGCAAAAAGTAATAGTGTGTGCATGATAATAAGTAAATAGTAGGCTCTATTCAACTATAATTCTTGTAAGTTTATGCATGTTTATCAGTTATATACTTTATACATTGATTATTTATACATTAGAACTCTTCTTAACTGGCCTCTATTTAACCGGATCTCCGGCTTAACAAGCCGAAACTTTTAATGTACGAAACGTAGAGAAATAGTATAAGTTAAAAACTTTAAAAATAAAAGAGAAGGGGGGGGGGGGAAGGTATAGCTACTTTTTCTCGGATATTGTTACAGCATAGCACTTGCTTTTCGATTCAGTTATTGCACAAATCTTTTAAAACGTTCTACCGACAACTTTGAATCAGCATTTGAAAATCTTAGTGAATGCAAAGACATCAATGCGGAAGACATGAAGCAGTGGCTGGGTGTTGCAAAGATCTCCAGCAAAATTTGTTGGAGAACGACATCATCGGAGCCGTGACCGATGTGATTCATTATGCTATGTTGACAACGACTACAATGTCACATCCCCCACATCACATACGTATAGGTTAAAATCATCCTCTGTGGATTTTATAAAAATTAAGCTGCGAGTAATAGAATTTCCCGCTTTCAGCTGAAAAAGTCACAGATTTATTTAAAGATTTCTCTTAATGATATTTAATTTATAACATCGAAATTTTTGAATTAGTAGATTAGTAGTTTGGTGCATTTGTTTAAATAAACATCCCTACCTAATTAACTTGCTTTTTCATTTCTCAGCTTTTCGCTTAACCGGCTTATGCTCGGTCCAAATTCGGTCTGTTAAAGAGGAGTCTTCTATATGAAGGGCCACGGCAAAAAACGATCCGAGTCCAATTTTTTCGAAATCGATGTTTTCCTGCCATCGGCAGGGTTATAGCAAATAATTTAACCACGCGGAATCCTCTGGCAAATAAATATCATGGTACGTGAGATTTGAGGAACCATTTATCTGAACACTGATGACTTGCAACTGATGACTCGCACTGATGACACTTGAGACTTGCAACTTTAAATCAGCTTTTCTGGAGATTTGAGAAAAACGGACTCTTTGCAGTAGCCCTTCATATGTGATATTGTTTAGCTCCCTTTGCATTCTCTCGATAGGTGTTTTCCAAAATTTAACTTATTCCGTTTTGCTTGCTATTCCATGGCCTGCTCCACTAGTCTTGTCTATAAATTTAAAAAAAAAGTAAATGTTGAAGCAAATGTTGTGTCTAGTGAAACCCAACTGCAGCGTCATTCGGACGGAATAAGCTAAATGTACATATTCAAGTATTAACACTTTAAAAACATTAAAACAAATCATCATATCCAACTCACAGTAGGAACTATTTTCAAACATTTCAGATATTATTACTGTTACTGTTACATTAGTTTAAAGACAGTTATACTAATTTATTCTTTCATTATACATAATATTTCATAGAGAACACCAAATATACATACTATTATAGAAATTGTATTTATTATTGATACATAAATACACAGAACAGCTTTTGTTGCTCTTATAGTAAATATTCGAGAAACTGTATTAAGAGAAACCATAGCTTTTTCATGTAGATGCTATTATCGAACATGCCAAATATTATTACTGTTACATTAGTTTAAAGAAAATTATACTAGTTAATCCTTTAATTATACATAGAGGATACTGAATATACATAACATTATAGAAATTGTATTTATTATTGACACATAAATTCACAAAACAGATCTTGTTGTATTTATAGTAAATATTTGAGAAAATACAATAAGAGAAATCATCAGCTTCTTCCTGTAGATACTATTATCGAACATTCCAAATATTATTACTGTTACATTATTTTAAAGAAAATTATACTAGTTAATCCTTTAATTATACATAGAGGATACTGAATATACATAACATTATAGAAATTGTATTTATTATTGACACATAAATTCACAAAACAGATCTTGTTGTATTTATAGTAAATATTTGAGAAAATACAATAAGAGAAATCATCAGCTTCTTCCTGTAGATACTATTATCGAACATTCCAAATATTATTACTGTTACATTATTTTAAAGAAAATTATACTAGTTAATCCTTTAATTATACATAGAGGATACCGAATATAACGTTATACAAATTGTATTTGTTATTGACACATAAATACACAGAACAGCTCTTGCTGTGTTTATAGAAAATATTTGAGAAACTACATTAAAAAAGATCGCCAGTTTCTTCCTTCCCCATAGACCTAATATTTCATTCTTTGGTAATCTGCTGAAATATTACTTTAGAACAAATAAACTTTTTACTAGGGGAATTAATTTTTCTTGAGTAGAAGTCATTTTGTTCAAAAAATCCTTTATATTAACTAATATGCATGTTTGTGGGGGGCACAATCTTCGGAGGGCTAATTAACCCATTTGCTGTCATCCAATCGAGCTGAAACTTGTTATACTAGTTGTTGATGACAATGCCTTTTTTCAACTGTTTGGGGCTGTCTCTGAAAGGTCATTTTTACACACGTTTACTGAACATCTTTTCCAGAATTCAAGCATTTACAATTTGGCAACATTAATAACTGAGACCTTCCATTGTTAAGGTTGATGATAAGTTTTGGGAGAAACAAAAATGGTTAGTCAATGGCAGAAAATTGGCGGTTTTCTTTGATGTTTTAGCGATAAAACATTTCGAAAGCTTGATCTGCGCTTAAAATAATGTAAATAAGCTGTAATTACATATAAAAGTTAGCAATGCATATAAGGGATTTAACGAAAAAATTTAATAATTATTAATAAAAAAATTATTAATAAAATAAAACTGACATATAATTTTCCCTTTCATTTCTGTTCATGATCTCTTATTACTGTTGTTATGCCTGTTGTAAAACATCTTCTGTTTTAAAGCATTATTTTGACTGATATTAAGGTAAAAAATAAAGCATCAAGTTTCTTGGAAATAGACAAGCTGACTAGACTCTTTAAAGCTTTAATTGGAATTTCGAATATCCGTGCGTTATAAAATTAATAAAATTTTTTTTAATTTTTTCCAAAGTATCTATTTAATATTTAAGCCAAGTACTTTTTTTTAAATCCTTCGATTTTGTGTGTCGATGACCGCGAAATCTACGGAGGCCTAATTAATCCCCTTGTCGTCATCCAATCTGACTGAAACTTGGCAGATAGATTCGATGTCGATGACAATGCATAGTATCAAATGTTGGGTTTGTAACTGCCACTAAAAGGTCCCTATTACGAAATACTAATAAACCAAATTTTCCGTCATCCAATCGTGCTGAAATAGCATTCAACCGACGATTGAAGAAACTCTTTCCTTATGCCAAATTTTTTTGAATAAATAAATAAATAAATTGTTTTAATCAGAATAAATGTTATTTGGATGCGAGTACATAAATCCACGTTCATTTTAATAAATAAACTTTGAAACTTAGTTTGCCGCACATTTTGCTGATAGAAATGTTTTTGATATGGCGCTGTTTTAATGAATATAAAAATTAGCAATGCATATAAAGAATTTTTTAATAACTTTGCTTTTGTGTGTTGTTTACTATTTTATTATTTAAATTTTGACAAACGCCGAATTTAAATTTAAATCTCTCACTACAGCCAATTTTCGCGGTAACAAAAACACATTTCAGCGATTACTTTAAAACCCACAAGATTCAAAACCCGCCTGTGAAAAAAACCTCTCCCAAAATTAGCAATTCAGTTCATTACAAAACAAAACATGTAGTGAGAAAAACACTGTACTGTTCCCAAACCGTTTCGTCTGAAAGAAGCTCCCGTGTAATAGAGATCCAGTTAATCTCCATTTCCGTTTGAATCGAACAAAAACAAGAGACGGGGTTATTTAAGTGACGGGAATAAAAAGTGCCACGTTCCGAAAGTGATTTTCGAGTCAATTGGCAGTTGCGGCTTTGTCAATACGCAAGGGGTGTGTCGTGCTTGTCGTGCAAAAGGTCAAATAGGGATATTTAAAGAAGTAAGCGTTGAGTCTGATTCTATTACCAGTTGTTTGATCACGCAGAATGTGAGGCACAAATTAAGTACTTACCATTTAAGTAAAATCTTGAATTATGCGAATGAGCTCTGAATATTTTAGATTCAATCATTCGGTGGGATATTCTGCCATCATAAGTTAATAATATAATCCATAAAAACAAAGTTTTTAAGGGGAGTTGGTACCCTATAATTTATTAATAATCAATTTTGAGTTTATTATTGTTTATCAATTAATAAACTCAAAACTGCCAATTTGCAGTTACGGCTTTGTCAATACGCAAGGGGTGTGTCGTGCTTGTCGTGCAAAAGGTCAAATAGGGATATTTAAAGAAGTAAGCGTTGAGTCTGATTCCATTACTAGTTGTTTGTTCACGCAGAATGAGAGGCACAAATTAAGTACTTACCATTTAAGTAAAATCTTGAATTATGTGAATAAGCTCTGCATATTTCAGATTCAATCATTCGGTGGGGTATTCTGCCGTCATAAGTTAATAATATAATCCATAAAAACAAAGTTTTTAAAGGGAGTTTGTACCCTATAATTTATAAATAATCGATTTTGAGTTTATTATTGTTACCGAATTTAAATTCGGAATTAATTCGAATTTAAAAAAATATTGTTCAAAATTTAAACTCTCCCCTTTAAAAGGATACCTTAATTGTAATAAAACCGCAATTAGAAGTATTTTTTAATAATTTTTGAAAACAAAATTTGTAACTATTAGTGAGAGTAAAGTTTTCTTTAAAAAAATTTTTCTCAAAACTACATTTTTCATTATTGATGTACCTTTTTTTTGGAAACTACGCAAACTATCTTCCTAAAATTTGTACCACATATTCCTTTTATGTATCTGTATATATTGAAGTGAGGTTTTGTTGTTAATTTAAATTTTTTTTTTTCGGCTTATTTCGACAAAAACAAACTTGTAATTTTTAACAAATTTGAGTGACTTTCACGAAAATTCATTTAAAAAATAATAAATGAATTACAATAAAAAGCTAATTTCAGTAGAATAACAAGTGTCTGCTAAATGCGCTGAAAAAAAATCAGGCTTCTATGTCAATTCATTTCTGAAAAAAAGGTACATGAAATCTGCCAAATTAACATTACCGGTATAGAGGGTACCAACTCCTCTTAAAAAATCCTTTGTATTCATTGCCAATTTTTATATTCATTAACACAGAGCCGATATCAAAAACATTTCTATCAGCAAAATGTGCGGCAAACTAGGTTTCAAAATTTATTTATTAAAAATGAACGTAAATTCATGCACTCATATCTAAATATCTTTTTTTTTTGTACTGTTTAAAACGATTTTATTATTTATTAATTAAAATTTTTTGGCAACATCTATTTGGTTTATTAGTATTCTATAAAAGCGGCCTTTAAGTGGCAGTTACAAACCCAAAATTTAATAGAATGCATTGTCATCGACATCGAATCCATCTGCCAAGTTTCAGACCGATTGGATGACGGCAAAGGGGTTAATTAGACCTCCCATGATTCCAACGCCATTGACACACAAAATCGAAGTTAATTAAATGATTTTAAAAGCCCTACATCTCACAAAAATGCAAATGCATGCATATTTTAACGCTTTTGAATTTGTCCTTTAAAATTATATATATATATATATATATATATATATATATATATATATATATATATATATATATATATATATATATATATTTGTATGATTTAAGAACACTTAAAACATTTAATGAAATAAAAAGATTACTTTCTGAGGTGTAATCAGAAAGTGTCAAAATATGCTTTACAATTTTTTTGGTTTTAAGGCTTTTTAACTTATGACGGCAGTATTAGTAAAGTTGAGCTTTTAGGGTGTCCAAAAAATGGTTTCCAATATTGAAATAAGTAACATTTTAAAGTAACTATCACAAAAGGCAGTTTGTACACACATTTATATTACTGTAGATCAGGTCCAGATACTAAGCATGTACATTTTTGTGACTTTTAAATGACGAAAATCTACCATGTTAAAGGTTAACTTAAAACCAGTTAATATGTAGTGATTTTTATAAACAAAAGTGTCACCAAGTTAGCGGGTTTAACGGCAAACTGCCATGTATCGACGACCCTTTCGTTTGACGTATCGCATTTGTCTATAATATTTGTATTTTTGGAAGGAAATATTGACTTCAGGCAGATGAGCAGAACCTTTGTGTAAGCTTCTCATTACATAAGTGAGTGCAGAAGCTAAAATGTAAAAAGAAAAAAGGAGAGGGGGGGGGGGGGAATGGTCGTGGTAGAAATGCAACTTTTATTGCGATACACTGTGGAAAAAGCACATGCATATTTGCCCCTTTCTGAAATGTACTTTGGTTTGTTTTCCACCCAATCAACCAGAGTGTTAAGTCTGAAGATGAAAACAGAAAGTCTGGCTGCAAGAAAAAGATGGCAACGCTATTGAAGAACAAGAAAGCAATTGAGAGTAAGAGGATTATAGTTGATGTTCGGAAAACTGCGCCATTTTTTATATGGTTTAGATTGCACTGGATTTTCCCCATGTAAGGAGTTAGTTATGTAGGCGCTCCTTTTGTACATAGTTCATGTTGTAAATATATCATGAGACTCTCTAAATTTCATCTAAAGATTAATTAAAGTAGCTTAGCCATCAAGGAAAGCTTTTAATTATTTGAAGTCTGCATTTCAATTTTACTTTTCATCAAGCACTTTTATTTAATCCACATCTTTACACTTTGTTTTGCAGAAACGAAACACAGAGTATATATCTGTACCACGGAGGTAAAGGATACCATGTCGCATTTTGCATTTGTTCAGGAGAGCCAATTTTCCATAATTTTGAGCTATTAAAATTTCTTTAAAATTTTTTTCTTCGTTACTTATAGAAACAGCTTAATGAAACTATTTCACATTGTTATTGACATTGATAATTTTATTGGAAATATTGATAATAGTATTTATTTATGACAAAAAATATAAAATGAACATAGTGTCTTTTACCTCCGGGACACAGATATTTACCATTGCAAAAATTCCTAATTTGTGAAAAGTGACAGTTAAAATCTATGTATTCCATTTATCGAAATATAATTGGAATATTTTAAATGGAACTTGGATATTGAACTATTATTGAGAAATAGTGTGACTATTATTGAGAAATAGTGTAAATCAAATTATTTAAGTACTCAAATTTACTTTTTTGTGACAAAATAAGAATAGATTTTTTAGCTTAAAAAAAAAAAAATCCTAAGAGTTGAAACGTATGTGTAGTGTGGAAGAGTTAATTTATACACTATACTATGCGATGTCTTATCACTAGAATAAGTGAAAATATTTGGGCTGCAGAATTTGCATTCAATTTGATTCTGTAACTACTGTCATTCAAATTGTGCCCTCTTAAACAGATTTTTTTACCTACTTCAGCCATAAAATGATTGTAGAGGGTGCATCATTCCGCAACTGACAAATGTAGCTTTGTCCCATTCTATTTTTGATTTCAACAGATGACGGGTTTAGAATGAAAATAGGAGAGTGAGTTTTCAAACGTTGTGTTATGAAGACACAGATCCATTCTATTTTGAATTTCCATTTTTAATCCGTACTTAGCTAGAATCACATCTATGACGACAATTTGTGGATTAATGTTTTTGGATATAAGTGTTTTAAGTTATGCTCATTTGCGTTTTAAATGTAAATTTAATTCAATTTCCAGCATCACAAGGAAGACATTTGCCGAGAATTTTGGTTCCGTGTTTCAATATTAATGTTTGAATAATAAGGTATTAAAAAGCATGAAATATTGTGAATTGCAGCTATCAAAAAAAATTTTATACTAATATCACAATATTTTCAATTTTAACAATCCGTCTCTTTAATACTATTTCTACTATCGGGATTAAGGTTGATTGGGTGTAATTATAGTATTAAGCGATGTTTTATCTGAACGGCTTCTTTTAATACGCTCTTCCTTGACGTAATACATTGAAATGTGTCAAGTACTTGGCTTATTCTTTTGAACTTAAGAGCAGTACTTGACACATTTCAATCAGACAAGTTCTAATAATAAGCATTGTAGTTTACGTATTTCAATGTATTAAGTTCAAAAAGTAAGCACAGTACTTGACATTTTGCAATGTATTATCTTTTGAATTTAATACATTGAAGAAAGTACAGTGCTTATCTTTTGAACTTAAAACATTGAAGAAAGTTCAGTGCTTATTTTTTGAACTTAATACATTGAAGAAAGTACAGTGCTTATCTTTTGAACTTAATACATTGAAGAAAGTACAGTGCTTATCTTTTGAACTTAATACATTGAAGAAAGTACAGTGCTTATCTTTTGAACTTAATACATTGAAGAAAGTACAGTGCTTATCTTTTGAACTTAATACATTGAAATATCTCAAGTAGTAACTTTATCATTTGAACTTAATACATTAAAGTAAGACAAGTGCTTTGCTTATCATTTCAACTTAATACATGGAAATATGTTAAGCACTGCGCTTTGGGTAGACTATTTTAAATAATAGTTATTCAGTATCTCTAACCCGATGATAGCAAGACTACAAAACGCGTACTTTATTTTTACCAGAAACATGGCAAGACTTCTTTCCAGAAATCGGTTTCTCATCTACGACGAAAAGTGTCTAACCACTCACCCACACATTTCTACATGCATAAAATAAAAACAAAACAGTAAAACTCTCGATTCGCGAAACCCAACGAAACATCCCCCCTCCCCCCTCTAGAACTCTTCTTTCAAACAACCTCTCGCGACTACAACACAAATTCGCAAAGCATAATCCGCCGCACTCTCAAAGATTTATTACATTTCCCTCCCCTTCCAAGGGTTAATATTTTACTCCAAATGAAAGGACAGAAACAAAAAAGAAATAATACATTAAGCAGAGCCAATGCAGTCTAATTAAAACGAACCTCAACCCAAAAGAGAAATAATAACAACACTAATAAAAATAGCACAAAAAAAAAGTGCACGGACACGATTCTACGCATAACAATTAATAGCAATCCATCTTTTTGCAGCGCGTTCATTTATCTACGTCTAAGTTTCTCCGTAGCATAGGTGGTCCCCCCTTGCGGTCATTAATTACATAGAATTGCCCCTCCCCCCCGCAACAAATCCACCTATAGGATGAGAGTTAGAGAAGGGAAAGGGCTCAACCCCCATCCGGGTCATCATCATACCTATGCTACATCAAAAAAATACTTTTAAAACAAAAAAATATTATTTTTTTACGATTTATAATGCGGTTGCTTTGTTCCCGCTCATGTGAGAAACCTGAAGAAATGGAGCAGAATCAAACTTCATTTTCAGCCTTGGATTTGTGAACAGAAAATAACTGTTTCATTAATTAAAACCTGTATGGGTGATTAATAAGTCGTTAGTTTTTCCTTTGTTTCTTTAATTTTGGTTCTTGAGAGTAGCGAAAGAAAAATGAGTCTGCTTTCTCTTTTCTGGATATAAGAAAATGGCAACTTCAAACGGTTTTGGGATTAGGACTCTTCTTTGTCTGTTTTGGATTCAATACTTCATTTTTCCTTTAAAAAAATTTCGATTTTTTTTTTTTTGATGACTGTTGTGGTCATGAAACACGTTGAGGTTAACAAATGAACAATGAGGTTAACAAATGAACAATGAGGTTAACAAATGAACAATGAGGTTAACGTTGAGGTTATTCAAGTATGACTTGGCACAATTTAAAATTGCTACTTTTATTTTAACGTTTTTGATAAACATGGGAATTAATAGATAAGTAATAATGGTTTTGTAACGGAATTTTATCAGATAATTTAATTTGATTAAATGTAGAATATAGTAATGCAATATAGATACAGAAGAGCAGTTAATGTATAAATTACTTTATATTGAACCGCATAATCGGATTTATTTTTCGATTTTTAATTGTGCATGCCTACTGAATAGTAATTTCAAACTATTGTTCATTAACTAAAAAGAACAATTAACTATCAAGAACAATATGTTCAACATATTTAATCTTCTGAAACAAGATAGGAGAAAATTTGAGCATTATTTCTAACTATGCTGATTAATTTGAATGATTTTAAAAACTCGAAAAATAATATATCTATAGCTTTAGATATTCTAAACAAAGAACCTATTTCTTACAATCTTGCACACATACTTTTTTTTATTAATTTTGTTAACTCAGGTTGCTGTGGATAAGGCAACAGGGGTAGATGTTTAAGAGTTAAAACATTTTATGTAGGCTCCAAATGAATACATGAAATATTTCAAGAAGCATTAGTGACAATTGATTAATATGAAATGAGAAGACTTTACATATATTCACATAAAGTTTCTAAGCAGGAAAATTTATAGAAAAACTTAGAGTGTTTATCTATTATTAAATGTTATTTTAAAGCATCATGAAATGAAAACGCACTGTAAAAAATGTTTTCGAAAATATACATACATAAAGAATTTTTTCTAAATAATTTAAATAGCTTGGGAATATTAATATGGAAACACTGAGCGTAATCAGTTTTTGAAAGCTAAAATTTAGAGATTATTTCCATATTTTTTTGAAAAGTTTAATGTAAAAATTTTATGCTTTTTTTAATATGATAACACTTTTTACGGAAAATTTCAATTACTTTAAAATATATTTGATATCTATTAATGTGTTATGTTTTCAATGCTTAGGTATATAAAATTTAAAATACTGCTGCTTAAGTAATAAGAAATCAAGATTAGCCCATTTTATTAACTATTTATCCCTTAAACACTTGTTATTTTTCAAAAAAGTAAGCTTGTTACAAAGAAATAATTAAGAAAATGACTTTTTGATGAAAATTTAAAGTTATGAAAAAAACAAAACAACTCTATTTTTTGTCGAAACATGCATAGATGAATTCACTATTTTTTAAAGATAATATCATTAACAAATTTACAGACGTAAATACAATATAATTTAATTTACACACTTATAAATAACAGTTTAAGAAATTCAACAAAATTTATTAATTCTACATATTTTATTACATTAAATAAAAACGATCTGTTATGAATTTAATTCCAATAGCCAGTTTTTACATGTATCATTTTTAGTTTTATGATTTTCAAGGATTTACGTATCCTGTTTGTACACTTCTCAAATAAACAGTACACGTAATGTTATTCATAGTATTTAAAAATCTTATTTTCTGAAAGACATTAGTTTATAAAAGAAAAACCAAGACAGAATAAAAATGGACAGTGTCATTTTTTCATACACAAAAAAACATTAAGGTTAAAATTATCTGCATCTTTGTGCTTAAAAATGTTGCAGCAATATACTTTAATACAGAATTACGTACCTGCTAATAGTTCCCAAAACATTTTCATTGATAACCACACCTGGATACGTATGAAGATTACCTTGTTTTGTCATACTATTTGAAAATAAAACTTAGGAAATATTAATAGCCAGCTTCTATTCATTATTTTATAATAGAAAAATAACGGTTTTTAAGAATAGAAAATTTTTTAGCAGGATATCTAAAATAAGCTAGTAATTTGGGATTAATTAAATTTCGCTTATTTATTAAGTGTTTAACTGTACTTAACACAATTTTGCTTTGCAAAGAAATGAAGAGAAGAGAATACCTTTGGTGAATGTCCCAAGTCATATATCAACAATAGCTCCTAGATGGCGCCATGAGGGCTGAAAATAGTTTGTTTCAAACGATCCAATCTTAAATGAAAATATCCCTAATTTAATTAAGTACAACTATAACTCTAAATTGTAAAAAGTTTTAACTTAAGAAATAAAAGAGGTTTAATGGAAATTAAAACTGCTAATTTAGATAATTCAAATGGGAAATATTTTCAAAAACTTTTCAAGAAAATCACTAAAGAGTCGGGGGAATAAATAAGATGATCAGTTTTATTTAATTTTCTGCTTTTCCTCGGATACCTAAAAACGTGTAATAAAAGGATATAAGATTTGGAAAGAGGGCCAATTTACGAAATAAAAATTTAAGTTTTTCCCTAACTTCAAAATAATGTAATTTATAATAAAATAAGACCACAGATAGAAAACTTTTATAATATTCTTTAGATTTTGATACGTCTATTACAGTTTGAAAGTATTTTATTTATGAGTGCGAACGAAAAATCAATAACTTAAAAGTACCCATCAAATAGTTTGTGAAAAATCAATAATTTATAAGATATTTTTCCAAAAGAAAGTTATATAATTTATTAAAATTTTTTAAAAGAAAATTTTTCCAATTCTTTAATAACTAGCTGCTAATCATGTAGTTCGCATACATTATACAAGAAGATAAAATAGATATGTTACTATCCAAGCCAGAAGTGCAACCACTTCGCGAATTAGTCAGTCACAACATGAAATGCTTAGTAAATACACGAATTCGCCAATGCAAGTTGGACAAAGTAAAATAATTCCAAATATATGGTGTTTGGGAGGAATTTCATGAAAAAACCGGAATAATTCTGATAATTATGGGATATTATCTAATATAAATTGTGTATTGTACTTCAGATAAAATGAGACTGGCTATTCACGTGGTCATCGGTTTTTTACGCGAAGTTGCTAAGTCCATTTGTGAAGTGGCCAAACTTCCGGTTTCGTAATATATTCCTATAAAATATTAATTGCTATAGTTTACTTTAAGACACTTTTGGAGTTAGTACACTATCCTAGACTGTAAAATATGAACAAATTAAAGCCTGCTTGTTAAGCTTAACTGTAAAACCGTTTTTGCAACGAGCGTAGTATAAGAGAGGGTAAAAAATATATACAGTATTTTCTCAACAAGGGGCACCAGATCAAATAATTCAATCTATCCAACCATACAATTCAAATTAGGTGGTACAGATTATCACCAGATCAAACAATTCAATCTATCCAACCATACAATTCAAATTAGGTGGTACAGATTATCACCAGATCAAATAATTCAATCTATCCAACCATACAATTCAAATTAGGTGGTACAGATTATTACCAGACCAAATAATTCTATCTATCCAACCATAGAATTCAAATTAGGTGGTACAGATTATCACCAGATCAAATAATTCAATCTATCCAACCATACAATTCAAATTAGGTGGTACAGATTATTACCAGACCAAATAATTCAATCAAATGAACATCAAAATTTCAAATAGCCAATACAGATTATCGTTCCATATTTACTTTTTAAGTCTTGATAATTTTCAAACATGAGGCACCAGACTGTTTTTAGAAAACATTATTAGAAAAAAAGACACAAAATTTTTGCCGATGTTTGGTAAAAAATGAACTGTTATGAATATGAATGTAAGTATGATTATAAAAGAGTTAACTGTAGATTTTTGTATTACAGTGCCTAAAAGTGCAGTTTAAACAATTTTATCAACGCGTTTATGTAAGTTAATTACTGCACTTAACGCATAACAATTTAATAATTTTAAGAACAATTGTATAATACTTGAAAGAAATTATTTGCAAGTATTATTAAGAATTACTGTTATAATGATTAAATCTTGTTAACTTGAAAAAGTTTTTTCATATTCGTGCAATTTCTGCCCTATTCTTATTGAATTCCATGTTGTATTTGGAAGGGTTAAATTTAGAGGAAATCGAAAAACTGTTCATCTTCTAAAATGTTGCAACTAAGGAAGTGATTTGGCTCTCAAAGATGTTGTACATAAATACTTTATCATATTAGTTTGAATTTAAATTAGTCTCAGTTATAATATTATTTGATTTATGCATTGAAAAAAAGGATGTTTCATTCTAATTCTCCAACACAGTTCGAGTACATCCTGAACGAAATAATAAATACACAATATTTGAAAATGAAGTCTGCAATACTAAATTGAAGAAGTCAACAATACTAAATTGGCGAAGTCAGCAATATTAAATTAAAGAAGTCAGTAATACTTCATTAAAGAAGTCAGTAATACTAAATTTAAGAAGTCAGCAGTAGACGAAAGAAGTCTTGCATAAACCCAACTGAACTCAGTATAAATATTTTATCAAGTTTAAAAACTAATTTTCATTCACTACTAATTAGAAAAATAGTTGCAAAATTATATTATTCTATCTTTATTAAAAAAAAAAAAAAAAAAGGTTGCCGTGCATTTTTTTTTAAAGTTTGTTCTAAAAAAATAAATACCTTTTTAATTAGTATACACCTTATTTTGATTGGTTTTAATATACGTTTATAGTTAAGAGAAAAATAGAGGTTATATTAAAACTGACAGCATTATTTTTATTCAGCAGTCAAAAGTAGTTTTTTTTTCACAATGTCGGAGCAAAAAAGTTTGAGGCATTTGCATATGATTTTTTCTCCGTAATAAATAGTTAACATCTGGGACACCTTTAATTTATTTTCTTGTAAACATTTCTTTAGTATCCGAAAAAAAAAAAAGAATAAAAAGACAAAAAAACAAAAAAAAACACGCTGTTGTATTGTATTTGCTCTTTACACAATAAGACGAAAAAGAACCATTTTCCCCTTAAGTTCAAAATCTGAATAAATTACAGTATGTCTTTCGCATAAGGTCTAGAAAGTGTATAAATATGTTTTTAAAAACAGATTTTATAAAATTTTCATAATTCAAATATAATTGTTACTATAACATAACCTATCTCTATGATATATTAATACATTTTAAACTTACCTGCGTTGATTAGGGTAGTAAACTAACCAAGTCATATAAGGAAAGGAAAAATGATACAGAAATCAATAAAAATTTGCCTGAAAAATGCATTCAATTTATCAACATTCTACACTTTAAATTAGCAAAAAAAAAAAAAAAATCAATTAGAACAACGGTAAATATTTGTATTAGTAATGTTATTCGGATTTCAATCATCACAACAGAATTCTAGCAATTGTCATCTATAACACTACATCTATATTCCCCCTAACTTTCCAAAGGCGCCTCTATTTCAAAAAAAAAAAAAAAAAAAAAAAGCTATATTAAACCGAAACCATCTGAGTTAATGACCTATGCCCCGTGACTCATAAAACGTCGATTTTAGTCCACGCCGCCATCGTATTTTACCCGCTAAAAATCGCTCATCTGAATGGAGTGTCATTACATCCCTCATCTTTACAACACCTACTTAACGCAGGGGTTTGTTTTTTCAACACCACCTACACGATTTGATCCATCTGAATAAGATCATCTCGACTTGGAAAGGTGCATCTCTTTAAAACGAAACTTCACAATCCTCGTTATCGCTAATGACAACAATTACTTACTGTCACAGGAACCCACCCATAGGAAGCAGGGAAATCTCTCTGGCTAATGGCAGTTTCCGTCTTTTCTATTGTATTTTCGCACCTTGCTGGGGGAATCTCTATTCGTGAGATTGGAAAGCCGTGTTTCACTATTAACATCTCGAGCCAAAACTATTCCTGGCGATATTTTTCTTGTAGCGATTACATTTAGGAGAGCGATTTGGGTAACGGGATGTATGATTTAGGGTGGAATGTGCGAGTGTATGGAATGGTTTGTGGGTGAGTTATTGAACGGTGCATTTGGAATTTCAGTCGGTTAGTGAGTTGAAGAAATTATCATTTTATCACTAAAAACTTGAAAATCGATTAACATTTGTGGGGGGATAATGAGGAACTTGCACAAGTGAGGAAAATGAATATTTTTGGTATTTTCTAGTGTTATCTAACGAATATATTTGAGCAGTGCAATTATTTTTTATCTTTATACTTTCAATTAATAAAAAATCGTGTTTGAAATTAGCTGAAATCAAAGCAAAAGTCACGTGACCAAAAACGCATAAGAAACCGTGACGTAGTTATTCATAGATAAAGTCGAACATCGGAGGAGAAACCTCACTCATTTCTCGTCTAAAACAGGTTTTAGACTGGTTCATCATCTGCGAGTTGACGTCACACGCAAAAGTAGCTTTTTCCTGCCAAATCGCAAAGTGAAAAACTAAATATTTTTTTTAACCATCTATCCGAGTTCAAATTTTTGAAAGAATGGTATTGTTTTTCATGATTTTTTTCTACTTTTATTTAAAAATAAAACAAAAAAAAAACGTGAAAGTTCCTCATTGTACTTAAAATACTCCTTACCACATGAATTTTTTAATGTTAAAAGGTACATCTGACAGATTCAATATTTTACAGGAGAAGGAAAAAACTTTCCAGCATCTAAAAGAGACCAGCACAGGAACCCACCCATAGAAAGCAGGGAAATCTCTCTGGCTAATGGCAGTTTCCGTCTTTTCTATTGTATTTTCGCACCTTGCTGGGGGAATCTCTATTCGTGAGATTGGAAAGCCGTGTTTCACTATTAACATATCGAGCCAAAACTATTCCTGGCGATATTTTTCTTGTAGCGATTACATTTAGGAGAGCGATTTGGGTAACGGGATGTGTGATTTTGGGTGGAATGTGCGAGTGTATGGAATGGTTTGTGGGTGAGTTATTGAACAGTGTATTTGGAATTTCAGTCGGTTAGTGAGTTGAAGAAATTATCATTTTATCACTAAAAACATGAAAATCGATTAACATTTGTGGGGGGGATAATGAGGAACTTGCACAAGTGAGGAAAATGAATATTTTTGGTATTTTCTAGTGTTATCTAACGAATATATTTGAGCAGTGCAATTATTTTTTTATCTTTATACTTTCAATTAATAAAAAATCGTGTTTGAAACTATACTAAACTTCAACTTAACTTGACATCACTAGACGGTAGATCGTCACAGTGCTCATATGTATTTAATCCATTTTGGCTGCGTAAAAGCATAATGTTCGCCAAACAACAACCCTGTAGAGAACAAAAGGCTATAAGGTTTGGCGAGAATTATGTATTCACTCCGCTAAAATGGATTAATTGCCTATGAGCACGGTGAAGATCTATCGTCTAGTGATGTCAAGTTAAGTTGGAGTTTAGTATAGCTGAAATCAAAGCAAAAGTCAAGTGACCAAAAACGCATAAAAACTGTGACGTAGTTGCGCATAGATAAAGTCGAAAATCGGAGGAAAAACCTCACTCATTCCTCGTCTAAAACAGGTTTTAGACTGGTTATCATCTGCGCGTTGACGTCACACGCAAAAGTGGCTTTTTCCTGCTAAATCGCAAAGTGAAAAACTAAATATTTTTTTTAACTATCTATCCGAGCTCAAATTTTTGAAAGAATGGTATTTATTGATTTTCATGATTTTTTCTCTACTTTTATTTAAAAATAAAAATAAAAAACGTGAAAGTTCCTCATTGTACTTAAAATACTCCTTATGACATGAATTTTTTAATGTTAAAAGGTACATCGGACAGATTCAATATTTTACAAGAGAAGGAAAAAACTTTCCAGCATCTAAAAAAGACCAGCATCAAACGAAACTTTACAAGGCTACCAAACCTCTAATAAAGGACTTATGAATATGCTTTCAAATTTTATCGACGTCTCTGCCTTAGCAAGCCAGAAGGAGCAGTAGAATAGGAAAGAATTGAGGTAGAACACGTGGTAGTAATATGTTGTGAACATAGTTTACAGATTGATATAAAATTCGTCAGAGTAAAAATGTTGAAATTACTATGAATAAATATGCTTAAGTAAGAAAAGTCTTTCAAAGAGTTAATGTTCCGTCCTCCTAAGAACCTTATCAGACTTACAGCAACCACATTTTCGATGATATATTTAAACTTAAGTAAAAGTTTACTATTTTGAGAAATATATCGTAGGGCAACGTGAGCACTATTTACATCTATTCTAAATAATTTGCAAGATTCTAACTAACTTATAAAATAATGCATGTGTAGTTTTGGTAGTTCTATTCTTTAAAAAAAAAAAAAAAAAAAAAAAAAACAGAGCTCACCATGTGTATACAGCAGTTAGGAGATTTTATGAAATTAATTAATTTCGAGGTACCATAAAACGAAGTGAACTGGAAAACTTTTCAACTTTCAAGGTAAAAATAGGGTGTAATAAGATCATTTACGAACATATTTTTTACTTTGAGACACGAGTCTTGCTTTCTTCTTTGAGGATCAACTCCAAAAATGTTGACAAAAACGTGGGTTGCATTTATTTTGATTTTTCTTTCATTGTGTTCCGATTCACCTCGCAGAAAGGGGTGACTCAAAACACTCCTTACAATTTATCTCTGTTCTTATTTAAACATTTGCAAGGAGAAAAAGAACAAGTAATAATACATTGGAGAGATTAGGAACACGAGATTATTTTTCAAAAATCTTTAAATTTAACAAGCAAAAATTTTTTTTGTCATAACTAATCTTGTGTTTGATATGTGTCAACTCTTCTCCTAACCTAATACAAAACAAAATCCTCCAAATAGTTTTTTATACTAATCATATTTTTTAATCTATTTGACGTTTACAGGCCATAAGACAGCAACTTCCTTAAAATATCTTATGTAAAGAGAAAGCCTCTCATCTGTTTCAGAAAATATTTTCGTTCAAGGGTGCTTTTTAAAAAACACGTATCCATAATCTTGCGGGTGAAAAACTTTGCTCACATAGACTCTGTATATGGATTGCTTTTTTCCATAAACCTTTTAAAAAACGAAGTCACTTGGAGAAAAATCTTCTGGTACAACTTAGAGCCTCTATAAAGCGCCCTTTTATAGGGGACCTTAGTACAACCGAGTTTTCTGGAACGTCGAAACTAAGCTCCCCTTCTGACATTGATATAAACCTTGACTCTTGATCACTTCTCGAAGGGATTAATCAGTCACCAGGAGAAAAATCTGGTACAACTTAGAGTCCCTATAAAGTGCTCTATCATAGGGGACTTTAGTACAACTGGGTTTTCTGGAACGTCGAAACTAAGCTCCCCTTTTGACATTGATACAAACCTTGACTCTTGATCACTTCTTCGAAGGGATTAATCAGTCACCTGGAGAAAAATCTGGTACAACTTAGAGTCCCTATAAAGTGCCCTTTTATAGGGGACCTTAGTACAACTGGGTTTTCTGGAATGTTGAAGCTATGCTCCCCTTCTGACATTGATTCAAACCTTTACTCTTGATCACTTCTTGAAAGGATTAATCAGACTCTTCTTCAATCGAATCTTATGTGGAACAGCATTTTTTTTGTTTTCCGATTGGCCACGCAAATCTCAAAATCAAGACGAGGCAAAACATAAAAATTTGTAAAATGAGAAGTTTTAAAACAAATTTAAATAAAGTATGGCATGCTGTTGGAGATGTTCGTACTTACATAAAAATGTATATAAGTTAAGCTTATAATAGATACATGCTAGTACTTACAGGAAAAGTTTTGGAGAGGTTAAAACTCATCGGATTTATGCACGTTGTTTAAAAAATTTTAAACAAATTGACATTTGCCAGCCTCACAAAACGTTTGTTCCGAGATTTCAAAAAAGTTAGCAAATAATTAAAAATATATATGATTAATAAAACTGCTTTATTTATATGAATGAGTGATTTCTTTGCAATTTCTTGAAGTTTCGTTCTGATTTATACAATTTTATGATGCAGAAGAAGAAGATATGTATAAAATATTTTGTTTATTAAAATTTTTTAGTATTAGACCTCTCATTAAAAACTGCAAGTAAGGGAAACATTAGGCAATCGATCCATACACATCTGCATGATATTGAAACTACAGATATGCATCTGATTCACGTGAAACATGTACAACTGCTTAATATTTGCATATGATAAAGATAAAAACTGCTGACAGAAATGTTTATGAACTGTTAGTAAATTATGCAATACTGTTGTATGCTGATTTTACTGATAGATCAGGTTTTTGCAGAGTCAACTATCTTGACAGACAACATGGACATATATGAATATTATTATTTTTAAATAATAAGTCATTTATCACTTTTAGTAAGGCAGCACTCATCAAAATGTTTGAATTTTGGCTGTCTTTCAGTTTAATACTCACTCGAACATATTACGTCACTCTTAGCATTATCCAATATTGTTTAGAGAGAAAAGGTAGAATTAGGCAAAGGTAGATTAATTGATTGGAATTTCTGGTAGAAAGAAAATGCATACAAAAACACTGGTTTTCAAAGATTAAAAAGCATTTTTAAAACATCAACAGGCATAAAAAGAGACTTCTATTTCTTAAAATGTTTTTATTCTGGCTGTTTTCTAGTTTAATACTCACTTGAACATATTACGCCACTCTTAGCGTTATGCAATATTGTTTAGAGAAAAGAGGATGAATTAGCCACTCAATTGATAAATTGATTGGAATTTCTGACAGAAAGAAAATGCATACGAAAACTCTGGTTTTCAAAGATTAAAAAGCATTTTTAAAATATCATCAGGCATAAAAAGAGATTTAAATTCCTTAAAATGTTTTAATTCTGATTGTCTGCCAGTTTAATACTCACTTGAACATATTACGCCACTCTTTGCGTTATCCAATATTGTTTAGAGAAAAGAGGTTGAATTAGCCACTCATTTGATAAATTGATTGGAATTTCTGACAGAAAGAAAACGCATAAGAAAACTCAGGTTTTCAAAGATTAAAAAGCCTTTTTAAAATATCGACAGACATAAAAAGAGACTTGAACACATTGATATTTTATAGTGAAATAGCTTAAAAATAAACACCGATATAGAAAATTAAAATGACAATTATTTCAAAAGTTTTCAAGCGACCAAACAGAATTATACTTTACTCTACCTTCTATGCTTTATATAATTTATAAAAACAATAATTTAAAATTTATTGTCTTTATAGAATATGAATATGCAATGCACTTGGTTGCAAGCTAGCCGTTATCTAGTTCAATTGGTTAGTATGTTCAAAGCCACCATTTATTGCAAGGTTCAATATAATAGCATCTATAGTTTACCATTTTCGAGCTGTGATAACAATTCAAACTTACTTGATACACAAGTCAGCTTCTTTAACATGTGAGATCGGGAGTTCAGATAAAAAAATGCTTCCAAGCAATTAACGGTACTTCTTTGACTAACTTGATCTTGTTCTCCTTAAGAATCCTGAACTCTTATTGTCTTTCAAATCATAACGAGTCAGTTGTTTATGAATTCCTAGAAATTAAAAAAAAAAAAAAAAAAAAAAAAAAAAAAAAAACATGTAATGTTTTAATTCTCTTTTTAAATGTTGCAAATACTATGCAATTTTTTCATTCTCATTAAATTTTGAAAGTACCATGTATTTCTATCTCGCTAAATATGGAAAACAGGATGCATTATTGTCTTTTTCATTAAATATTCAATCAATCATGTAATTTTTCTTTCACATTAAATATTAAAAATGTCATGTAATGTTTTCTTCTTTATTAAATATTGAATGAAAATATCATGTATTCTTTATCATTAAAAATTGAAAATACCACCTATGTTTTCTTTCTTATTAAATATTGAAAATACTATGTAATGTTTTCTTTCTTATATTATATATAAAATATAGATTTAAATAAAAATTAAAATATCTACATTTATAAGCTGCTAAATAAGCACTGATGTTTCATTGATAAGCCCTGATACACCATTACAATTAAGAAAGTTTTAAGTGACATGATTTTACACATATATTTGTTTCTTATGAAAAATGTAGTTTGTGTGTTTTTTGACAAAATAAAGGAAAAAGTATGTAAATATATAAATTTGGTTGCAAGAACTATCTTCAGATGCAGGTGCATCATTCTGACTTCATTTTTCCCTATAACTTAATCTTTCCCAATAATCCTCGTTTCAAATAATATTCGTTTCAAATTGAAGATACGGTTTTAAGACTAATTTTTTCAAATTCATACGAAGCACTATTCATTTTATGAGTTATATATTTACTTTTTACTGAAGTGATATTTTTTTTATTTATTATGATAGCAATACAAGCAGTTTTATCAATTACATTGTATAACAACCATCAACCACCATTAACAAATTATTGATTTTTTGCAATTAATCAACTTATTAAAAGAAAGAACAGCCAATCATTCATTACATAGTATGTTAGAATGGTGGTATCATATTGTCTCTGTAATTTTAATACTTTATAACACAAAAATTAGTGATTTAAAAGTCTTGAGTATGCAATATATTGAGTTTTAAATTCAAAAAATAAATACAAAAAAAAAAAAAGTTTTATTGATTTTAAGGAGTTTAAAACTAAAAACAAATTTTTCAACTCAGGAATGAAAATTAAAATAAATTTAGCTCGATAAATTTAATTTTGTATCATATTGATCCAAAGAAGACCCCCCAGTAAGGGATTTCACTGAACATCAAATCAATAATCGAAATTAAAATCCACTACAATTTTTGTCCATACATTTCTGTGAGCTGTCAACTGAGTCGTTTCAACAATGATACAACTTTTGGGTCTTGTGTTTTACGTTTCATTTACGCTGTCGCACATAGTGTACTAAACCATCATGTTACATCATGTAGTGAAACTGAACTCTATATTGATAAACCTAAATCTCAATGAATCTAATCAAATTCAAATTACGTGTTTTCTAGGGTGTTTTTTTTTAAAAACCTTAGTAGATGAAAGGGATTATCACTGGACATCAAATCAATAATTTAAACTAATATCCACTTCAATTTCTGTACATACATTTCCGTGTGTTGAAGTCATTTCCACAATGATACAGCTTTTAGGTCTTGGGTTTTACTCGTTCCATTGATGTTGTCTCATATAGTGTACCAAACAATTGTGTATTGAAATGGCACACTATTGATAAACCTGTATCTCAATCATTCTAATCAAATTCAAATCTGGTGTTTTCGAGTTCTTTTTAAACCTTACCAGATAAAAAAGGAAGAAAAAGCTAAACGACATAGTAACACATGTAGCCATAGGCTTCTTCGATAAACACAGACAGACCTAAACAACAACCAAAGAAAAAAAGTCAAATGCCGTATCATTGTCGGAATGACGGCGCTCTGCTAATGTGTCAATGGCGTGCTAGTACCGCATAAGGCCTTGTCATAACGAATTTGTTTCGACATTGCTTTGGATAATACTCACGCCAATGAATTCCTACTCCCCCCCCCCCCGTTCAACCATTTCTCTCCCCCCCCCCCAATATTATCTGTTTCGATGAAAGTGTCCCATGAAAGGAACTATGGGGTTTTGGGAGCGGTTCTTTCTATTTTTCAACTGTCTTTTAATCATTCAAAAGGTAATCTCAGGGAAAGAGAGATGAGCCTAGGACTCCTCCCAGGGCAAAAATATACTAGGGTATTTGGCTGAATTACTGGACTTTATTGTATTCGTCTATAAAAATCTTTCAAAGTTAGCTATCGGTATGCATCCCTTTAAATATATATATATATATTATTAAGTGAACTATATATATATATATATATATATATATATATATATATATATATATATATATATATATATATATATATATATATATATATATATATATATATATATATATATATATATATATATATATATATATATATATATATATATATATATATATATATATATATATATATATATATTATTAAGTGAACTATATATATATATATATATATATATATATATATAATAGAAAAATATGTCCTAAAAGTATATTTTTCTATTCTAGTTTAAATCTAAATATCGAGGAAAAAATTTCATTTAGTGAAGAAAATTTGTAAAATTTAAAATATTGAATTATTCAATATTACGTGAACTCGGTAATCCTAAAAATATTTTTTTCTAATTCAACCCTTTTAAAAATTATATTTTTTAGATATTTAGAAGTATTTCTAGTTTAAAACTAAATTTCGAGGAAAAAAATTCATTTAGTATAGAAAATTTGTAAAATTTAAAATGTTGAATTATTTAGTAATTCAAAATTTATCTTTTTTTTTAATTTTTCACCGAATATTTTTACTATGGGGATTGCATGCTTAATAAGTAAAGTAATTGCGGAGAAATTAAATTAAAACCACATAGGCAAAAAATTGGTAAAAAGTTGATATTTTTCTACATTTCAATACATTTTTATTAAAAATCCATCTTTGTTTTTGTAAAATTTGTTTTTTGGTTGCCCCCCCCCCCCCCAAATAAAAATAAAGGTGTTTGATAAGTATGTATAATAGTTGTAGCATTTAAGTGGTAATTCCAAAGACGTGAATATATATATATAAACATTGGAGGGAGCATAGTAGATACGATGTCCTAAAATACTTATTGTTATATGCACTAATAGTAGTCGGACAAGTTTAAAAATATGTCAGAATATAGAAGTTTAAATAAAGAATAAATTATGGAATTTTTTTTAAAACTGAATCCACTTAAACAGGAAATTGTAGAGGATTCGTAATTGAATTTGTTTTAAATGAGTATACAGTACAAAAATTAAAAATCGTTTATATTAATTAAATCGTTTTGCCATTTTTTTTTTAAATTAACATAATCTACTTAAACAAGATATTGTAGAGGATTCGTAATTGAATTCGTTTTAAAGGAGTATAAGTCACAAAAATTAAAAATCGTTAATATTAATGGAATCCTTCTGAATTTTTTTAGATTGATGTATTTTGAGTATCGTTATTGATTAAACTACTTGATATTAAAATAATACTTTTTAATTTTTTTGAAAATTTAGATTTTTGTAAATTTCGATATTTTTAAGTCAAAACTTAGTTGTCAAAATTTAAAAGTTTTTCGTGTTAAATACCTCGCAAAGATTCATAAAATAAACTATCTTTATTAGTTATTAATCATCAATGAAATTGAAAAAAAAGTTATAACTCCAATAAAATTTCAAATAATGTTTACTGTACTGAAAGATTCAGAATAGCATAATTTAAAAATAACTACCATGATGCTAATTATCCAATACTGAAAGTTGTGATTCAGGTAAAGATTTTTGAAAATTAGAAAAATCAGTGCCTTTTTAACTCCTAAGGACAAGAGTTTTCATAAATGTACACATGAATACCTTGAACTCTTTGACAAATCTATTTCTGTTTGAATCCTTAAAACCAACTAATTAAAGTTAATTACATTAATTAAACAGGATGTTGTCGAGGCTTTAAAATTATAATTCAATATAGGTTATAAGATGAAGAGTTGACAAGGAGAAAACACTTCAAATTGGTTCAGTAAATCTCGTCTCAGATTATGAATCTACCCCCCCCCCCCTCCTTCTCCCATCACATCCTTATTCATTCACAAAACGTCAGAATGAAATTGTGTTCCCACCAAACTGGATTTATATAAAGGTACATATAGAAAAAAAATCCAGCTCAATTTGCTTTTGTAGATCTCAAGTTATGAGCGTACACTGTTTCATTGTCTTCTGAATAATACTAATAAAAAAAACATTAGAAAAAAAAAACATCGTTACTTTTCATAGTTATCTTATAAAGAATTTATGTACCAAATATTAGTCCCCTAGATTTATGGTAAGTGCGCGAATAAGTGATGAGTAAGCCAACGAGTCTGTTAGTGAGCCTGGGCTTTCACTTTTATAGATTATTCTTATTTTATATATATCGTAATTCTTTATACATATAATGTATAGATTACTTACATATATAGGCATTGTAAAGAAATGGTTACTCAGAAATACGACCATTTAGCTACGCTCTTTTAATTTAAGTATAATTGTTTAAATAACGATCATAATAATAAAAAATAAGTAGCAGTTTGATTTACTAGTCGCTAGACGAACTACGTCTAAAAACAACATCTATTTTAAATATTGCAGGTAAAACTAATTTTTTTTTAATATACTCACGATTTTAATTGTGTTATGTAAGATTTTGATTTCATATAGTTTCTGTACTTGAAAAATGTGATCGGACATATATTATTGATGGTGTCAGTAGCCAATATGACAATTAACTGAAATTGATAAAATCTGATACATTATATTTTGTGTGGACATTTATTTAAGCAGCAATAATTAATATATGAATAAGCGTGGTTAATTTTCGGGATTCAAAAAAGAAAAGGGTGATATTTTTTTTTTTGGCAAAGCCATATAGAGTCAATCAAGGTACTAATATGAACTGATTTTTAAATAAATTCTCCAGGAGGATTCATACTGCAGTGCTAAGCACATAAGTCGTATTTACAGTTTTTGAAAAACTGAGTTATTGTTACCAGGTATCTAGCTGTAATTTGTTCTACATAATTACAATGTTTGATGTATGTATCTGCACGAGAAATATTAAATATGTTAATAAGCTAGTCAATAAGTTAGCATCAAATACAGAGAAATATTAAAAACGTTAATAAGTTAGTTGATAAGTTAGCATCAACTACAGAGAACTATTAAAAATGTTAATATGTTAGTCAATAAGTTAGCATCAATTACATGAAATTGTTAAGTTTTAAAACACAATTTATCCTGCTGAGCTCAGTTGCATATTCGACTTTTGTGATTAATAGTCAGTGTATAGATAGATATAATAGACAGAATTGCGATACAATTGGCAGTATAGCTACAATTGGCAGTATATCGATAGTATGAAAGGACTTTCTTGGTACACTTATTTTGATTGACCAATTTGTTGGTCATGGTCTCGATTGAATTCATATTTCGGTCCCATCAGTTCTTGAAAGATAAATACGTCATCTTGGGTCAGCCCGAAACTTGTGGAAGTATTCGTAGAATCTAACTATCCCAATGGATGCTGACTTAATGATCCTTAAAAGAAAAAGAAAGCGGGTCTTTAGCAGCTTGCTTCAAGGTTGGAGTACTACTTAATGGAGAGGAACGATCTAAAACTCCCCTTGCCAACTTGCATGGAGTACTGCGCTTAACTACTGATCTTTTGCTTGGCAATCTTTTGAGTTTTTTTTCTTTGCTGCTAAGTCATTGCGAGGTTTTTGTTATTCTTCTTATGCGTATTTGATGATATGTGGCCAAGTGCCTATACTTTCTGGGGACAACTTTCTGTTCCTGCTTTTATTTTTTTAATGTTACCCGTAATCTTTGCTTTTTTAAAAAAAATTCTTGCCTGGTGTAATGGCCTGTGACAAATAATATTTCGCGATGGTAGGAACTGCCCAATATAAAAATGTTCCTATTGGCTGTGTGGTCCTTTTCTGTTATTAGGGGAGTTTTATAAAAAAAATTTGCCTACGTATTTTTTTAGATGAAAAAAAAAAAAAAACGCGTGTACAAAATTGGGTGCTTGGTGTCAAAAGGAAGAATTCATTAGTTGAAAGGTATTCCAACAGGTCATTTCCTAATCCTTCAGCAGTTCAGTGCCCTGATATATACAGGGTGTCTCTAAACTCATGGTACAAACGCTAGGGGGTGATAGAACACATCAAGACGAGTAATAGTAAATAGGAAACCAAGGGTCCCAGACGTATTCCAAAAGAGATAGGCGCCATCAAAGTTTAGGGTCCCAAATTGCAAATGATGATAAAAAAGGGGAAAATAAGTCGATTTATTTGCGGTTTTCGCTGAAATCATTCTTTAAATTAGTAACAGTTAAAACAGTTTAATAAAAAATGGCAAAAAAGTAGTTTTTCGGTACTCCAAAGTCTAGAGCGCCCTCTAGCGACATTTTTAGAACTTTGTCTTTAAAAATTTTTTTAAAGAAAATACTAATTTAAAGAATGATTTCAGCGAAAACTGCAAATAAATTGACTTATTTTTCCCTTTTTTATGATCATTTGCAATTTGGGACCCTAAACTTTGATGGCGCCTATCTCCTTTGGAATACGTCTGGGACCCTTGGTTTCCTATTTACTATTACTCGTCTTGATGTGTTCTATCACCCCCTAGCGTTTGTACCATGAGTTTAGAGACACCCTGTATACACCTTTTGCATGCGAATTTATTACTCCTTCCACTTAAATGGCCCATATTCCCCCCATTTGTTTATTGTAAAATACGGTTTGCCTTACCATGACAAATATATTGTCTCCTGAATATTTGATAGTATACTTTTCAATGGTATGTCTTTTTTTCTTATTAACTATTTATACCATCTTATTATAAAAGTTCCACTGTGACCGAGTTTTCAAAATTTTAAATTTTAATTCTGATATATGTTACACTGTATTCCTCTACTTATTAAGATAAGTTCATCTTTTTCCAAATCATCTATAACTTGAATGTTCTAAAGGTAGCTTCTTCTAATTACTGTTGATGTTTGTGTTAAAATAAAACGTACAAAAAATATTTTAAAAAAAATATATTATGTGCTTAGATATTAAACACAAAATATTTTAATTTAAAGCAAACTCAACAGCATATATTGCTTATTGATGATATATTAAATCCATCATCTGATGAACTATGATATTAATTTTGAAAAACATTTCGTTTATATTTTCATGTCATCATCCATTTGAGTGGAAGGTGATAATTATTCAGATACATTTCTCTATTAATTTCAGATGCATCTTTCTAATAATTTCAAATGCATCATTCTATACATTTCTATAAAAAAAATAAGAAAACTAAAAAACTCGCATAAAAAATAATAATGAATATAGTCCTGTGTTTCTAACATTGCTTCGAACTTATGTAAACGGTATTTTTTGTTAGATTCGATTAAAACGATTTTTAATTGGAATAATTTTGAACCATATCAATAAATATAGAAACCTATTTCTTCAAAAGTAAATTATACGTTTAAACAAAACAAAAATAAAAAATCACACCGTTTCACAAGAAAAGAAAATTGCTCATAGTATAGCGCTGAGTTTCTAACATTTCTTCGAACTTATGTGAATTTTTTTTGCTAGATTTGATATAAACGATTTTCCACTGGAATAATTCTGAACAATATCAATAAGTATAGAAACTTGTTTCTGCAAAAGTTAATTATACATTCAAACCAAAAAAAAAAAAAAAATCACATTGTTTCACAAGAAAATAAAACTGCTAAAAAAATGTGAATTACTATATCGTCATTTACGATTCCTCCATCAATCAGCTACTAGCAGGAAGTCTTAAAGTTTAAGCACCTTCATTTTTGATATATATATAAAAAAAAATATAAAAAAAACAGCCTCCGCATTTTTCCGTTTCTACCCCCCACCTACCTCTTTAAGACTCCTTCGTAGCAAATTTAAAATAAAAGGCTTCGTTTTAAGAAAAGTAGGCGGCTGTGTTTCGAATGATAGATGGTTAGAGAGCTTTACGCAAGTGACGTCATAAGACTAGATCCGGAACAAAATTATAGAGCAGGACTTCAGTGTTGAGGAGTTGGGAAAAAATTGTAGGGAAATGAATCGACTAATAAGAAAGAGTAAACTCTGAATATAGTTTAACATTCGTAGAAAAACACAATAGAGGTGTGTGCTTTTTGAATTGGAAAAAAAAATAAAAAATACCAGAATTATTCGTTGAAATTTTTATGGCTCGTCCGAGAAGCATGGCCTTGTGTAAGTAAATGGGATTGAAGGCATGGTTCGAATCTTAATGGGCCAAATTTGACACGTTTCCCAATTAGGGAAATGGCATAGGTAGGGAATTCAATTGTAGATTGCTTTTTTAATTCTTAATATTCTTTGCAATTATTCAAGAGAAATTTAAGAAAGGAAGTAATGCGTGTATTGAAGTACACCGTGACAAAAGTATTACTAATTGAAGGAAAGGTTTCATTAATTGTAATAAGGTATACTGTGTCCTATTTTTGTGGAATTTATTTTAGGAACTATTGTTCTTGAAACCAAGTAAAATTATATTGGTGTTTTAGTTATGACAATTTGTTTTAACAAAAAGCACGAGAAAATTGTAATCTCATTTTTTATTTAAAAATTAGTTTATTTTATGAGCTATCTTCTAACTATACAATTCTTATACGCGCGCTCGAAAAAGGGCACTATTTTTAAATTCAGACTAGCAACACCAGCCTTTTTTTTTATATGCATTGAAAAGACGGTTGCTAAAGGCTTGAATCGAAATGAATATTATTTTTTTGCCCATAGCATTTAGCAAAATGAAGCAGAGTGTTCAACAAGAAACGGAGAGCGTAAATGAAACTTTTGAAAGGCGAAATGCTGAATCATATCGTAGGAGCAGCCATCTTGTATTTGAAGTTCTGATGTTGAAGAACAGGATAGGGTTCCATGCATGAAGGTATCTTTTTTTAAATTTTTTTTTAATTTTTTAAAAAAATTTTTAGAGCTTACATCCGAGGGAAGAAAAAACATTTCTCTGGGAACATTGTGTGAATGAATACGATAAATTTAAACTTTTGCTTTTATGTATTAATTAAGACACGAAATTATATTTATCCAAGAATGTATTCTGAAAACGCCTATTCATTTAACAAGCGAAGTGAACCTGGTTTGTAGGGTGAACCAATGAGGGTTACATAGCAATCAGTATTGAAGAGTATTAGGGAGAAGAGGGTGGAGCCCCCACGTTATATCTATGATATTATATATTTTATATATCATATGCAATATTATACCGAATACTTTATAGAATATTCTATATTGAGTTGTTGCACTATTTGGTATATTGCGAAGTATTTGATGGTATATTTTAATTGGTCATAGTGTATTTCATTTTTAATTTATTCCATAGGTGAGTAATTTAGTTAAATAAAAAAGATATTTCAATTATATAATACTGTTTTTGAACTCATTATATATAAACAATGATGTACATATAATTTAATATACTTCGATAAAAATTTATGTTTGAATTATATAATTACTAACGAATTGTTATTTAAAATAGATTATTATGGCTTTGTAAGTATAAATGAGTCAAGGTGCATTTATTAGGAAAAAGAAGTTCAATTTTAAACACAATTAATAGCGCACAAATGCAACTCCTTACTTTTCAATGGTATCATGTATGGTACAATTCAAAAAATATTTGAAACATAATTTTCTTTAAAACAATATTTACCCTTATTTTATTTGACCTATAACAACATCTTTTCAACAAAGACATATTTTTCTGTTTAGAATTCGTAATGATAGGTATTATACAGTTAAAGTTGGGCCAATTAGGAAAATTCAACTTGAAAATGAATGGCTTAGTCGTCAATTTTATGAGCAAGTAAAAGTCTATAATCATTTTTAATTGTATTTAACTGATGCAGTTGTCCCAATACGTTTTCTCTCGTACAAGTCACTGTCGATCAAAAAATGCACAGCTAAGCTTCGAAGACAAAGTTCAGGAGAGAATTTTTCTATTTTTCGAATAACCCAAACGACATATTTTGTTAGGAATAAGTTTTCCGTAAATATTTTTTACTTCTTATGTAATGCATGTAAATGTGCAGAAAGAGATATTATAAATAAACATAAACAAATTATTATAAATTAAAATAAGTACTGAGATATATATTATCAGTTGGATTCATAACTCATTAAAAGTATTTTTTATAACTTAATCAGTTATTTCTTAAACCAGATATACGCATTAATTTTGAATGTATAAATTTATTAACAGACGCTAGTAAATTAAACACATAATTTTATATATCTGTACCCCAGAGGCAAAGGACACCATGTCCATTTTTTTAATTAATTGTCATAAATAAATACTATGATCAATACTTCCAATTACTTAACAATGCCAATAACAATGTGAACAATTTTAATTAAGCTGTTTCTATACGAAACAAATTTTAATAACTCAAAGTTATGGAACTTTGGCTCTCCTGAACAAATACAAAAATGTGACAAGGTGTCCTTTACCTCTGGAGTACAGATATATTGATGAAATTTGACTAATATAATTTGATTTAGAAATTTCTTAGTTCTTGTACTGAAAGATTTTCTACGCGTTTAAAAAACTTCATGCACTCGATATTGAAAGGAATCTTGCTGTACACAATCTTGTAATATCTTCATTTTGTTCAGAGTATTAATTGCTTGTATTGGATTTTCCCTGTGTAGGGTTTACACGAGGTCTATACTTTCTCCCAACATTTAGAAAGGCAAAAAGTTGTAAAAATTTGAGAAGAAGATACTGTCTTTGTGGTCCTCTAAGAAAAACTGCTCGCATTTGCGTTTCGAATGGGGGAAACTTCGATAATCCAACATATAGTTGAAACAGCTAAGTCGGGCAATATGTTTTACGCAACAAAGAGCATTGAAAACAGTGTTTGTTAATTAGAATGAATTTTTTTTGTATTGTTTGTGGGCCTACAAAGCACAATTTTGTGCTCAAAGTAATAAATATTAACATATATACTATATTACAATCATAATGAAAGCTTCTGATAAGATCCTTTGTCAAGAACAGTGACATATTTTTACAGCATGACTTTTATGAATTAATAAGATAAAATAATGCAGAATAATTCAACGCATTTTCATTTCTAGCATAGTCTCCAACTGCATTGGGACGATCGCTCCAGAGCTCGACTAACGGTTGGGGCAAAGGTACATCATTTTGACCTCACTCTAAAACTCTGTAAAAATGTATTTTTCCAATGCAAAATATTGTGTAAAAAGAAGCTCTTGCAGCAGCTCTTTTGGGCAATTTCATAAAAAAATATATTTTATAGTGTTGTATTATTTCAAATTTGTTTTCTTTATTTTAGTGTAAATCATAAAAGCATATCTTTTGTAATAATGTATGATATTGAAATTAATTATTTTATAATTATGAACTAACTGGTTAGTGTTCTTACTTTTTCCATCAAATATTTCTGAACCATCTTTACACAAATATCTTTGTTACAAGAGTCAAACAAATTGAGAAAACTTTATTGCGTGGTTTATTCACCGAGTCTCACTCCGTGGTAAAAACAAAAAATTGGCGCCTATGATTTCAAGTGTAACATTTTTAAACAATCAAAGCACGATTTCTAAAATTTAATATCGAAATTTAAATCTTAATTCACAAAGGATATTATTTTCTAATAAAAATTGCATTGGATAGCTACTTTTACTTACAACATTCTCACCTTTGAAATAAACAGTTGATGCCGAAAAATATTATTTTCCCTAAAATAAAAAGAAAATAAATAACAATAATTAAACCACGACTCCCCCCCATCTCCTATCCATACCAATTACAGTGAATTGAAAGTTCTGTTTCGTAAACTTTCGTAATCTCTCATCTCCTCCGTTCACCGTGAAGTTTTGAAATGATTTTTCGGAAAAAGCAAAGTTCTTCTCTAAACGCAGAAACAAAAGCAGGTTGTTCTACAGTCACGTCTTCTTACCCAAGATGTCCAAGTCTCTCTAAATCTTTTCCTTTTTATTTCCTCGTGGAAATCTTAAGTAATTAAAGTCCCATTCCTCGTGGAAATCTTAAGTAATTAAAGTCCCAAGTCTTTTTGGACATGTCCTTATGAATTGTTAATAGATATAAGATGCCCTCTTTTCTTTTCTTTCTTGGTTCTTAGGATAGGTGCCACAAACAAAAGCGGTAATTGCATGTTAGGCTATCATTAAAACAAGGAGACATTTTGAGTTTGAAAAGGGCGCTTTTCTACTATGTACAGAATTATTTATTTAAATGATACATTTTTAAGTTTGGTATTATGTGTGGATTATTTTGGATGTTATCCCCGAAAGAAGTTTCTATGTTTTGATAATTTTTAGTTTTGCATTTATGTGAAAAAATGAACATAAGTGTGAGTGTATGTTTATGGTATATATCTGCGTCCCGGAGGTAAAGGACACTATGTCCATTTTTTTAATTAAATTGACTTAACACCATATCCTTAATGGGGATTTTTCGATTTCTACAATGGTATAGGGGCCTATGTCCTGTTCCCATAAATAGCAAAGATAAGACATTGAAAAATAAAATAGTATCCGTTTTAATAGCTCAAAGTTATGAAAAATTTGCTCTCCTGAACAAATACAAAAATGTGACATGGTGTACTTCACCTCCGGGGTTCAGATATTTGTATATGATTCTATATGAGTATAGGTATATGTGTGTATATGTGTATGTATATGTATATGTAATGAGCCCAGGAAGGCCCATCACAAGGCGAATGTAATTGTGGTAAATAATGAAGAGTCAGTCGGCGTTCAGGTATCCATATAAGCAGTTTATTTTGAGGAACAAGGCAACTTACGTTTCACTTACATGGAAGGCAGAGATAGAGCGTGTGAGAAAAAGGGATTATTGGGGCACAAGGAAAGATTGACGTCACGAGTCTGGGGATCTTTAATATTAATTATGGATAGATGAAAGTTTCATCCTTATGTTAGGTAAACAGGTTTCAGGGAACAAAGACAGATCAGCGTATTTTAATGAAGACGGGATAAATAACGAGGTCTTGAAAGTATAGGAAAATTTTCAACTCTTGAATGACTAGGACATAAAAAGAGATTGAGTATGAAGTGAACATTGATTGAAACTATTGGAGGGCGTTTTATAAAATAATGTTTTATGTATACGTATCTATATATCTAAATGTGTGTATATGTATGTACAAAATTCTTATTGCATCAAAAGGAAATTTAGTACAGGTAAATTTTTTATGAAAATATATAGAATATGTGGCTGTCTCGTGTTTAAATAACAGATAAAACTTCTGTGCACTGGAGTACTCTTTTGCATCGAGGTAAAGTTAGTGGCTCGAGAACCAAAGGTCCTCCGATAGAGACCCTGTTCCAAGCCAACTACGTTTTAATGGTGACATCGAACAATTGAACTGCTATCTACCGGCACCTTCTGAAATACTGCACGACTTCCATACGATTATCTTGGCATCTTTGGCGACTCACCACCAAAACGGCAATCGGGCGACTCACTGCGCGCTCAACTCACGCGCAGGCAACTCAATCGTTAGTCTATTCGCGACTCACTGGGAAGGGGCTATGTGGCGATCTCTTGTTTAAATAACAGATAAAACTTCTATTTACTGGAGTAAGCTTTTGCACAGAGGTAAAGAAAGCGGCTCAAGAACCAAAAGTCCTTCGATGGAGACCTGGTTCTCTCAGTAAACCAACTACGCTTTAAAGATATGATAAATGCTAACCATAGAACTTTATCGTCAACATTAACTTTTTTGTATTGCATTTAATTTATTTTTATATTATTGCTAACAATAATACAATTTTTTCATAAAAAGTTTTAAATGTCTACACTTTTATCTAGCAAATTTTCCCTTACGGAATCGTGCTTTTTAATACCCTATTATCAATCAATCACTACGTTAAATACACCAATCCTTAATCAAAAGTTTCATTTGTGGCTAATAGAAATGGAAGTTGCGGTGACGGACAATTGTAACGATTTATCGGCAAAACAGAAGGAAATTTTGGAAGAGACAACATGTGGTGTTTGGAGGTGTTGTTCAAATGTTTCGACTGCTGCACGCCGCGTTGCTTCGGGACTTGCATGCTATGTTGCATGTTTACCTCTGAAGCGATGATAGTATTTATGTAAATGGCTCTACTGTATTGACGAGTACTAGGCCACAAATCGTTACGTAGAGCATGAAAGGGGCTGTTATCGTACATTTCCGAGAGGGGCGATGCACTAATGTATTCCGGAAATCAATTGGAAAATAGAGAGAGCCGTAGCAGCAGTCAAAGAGAACATTTGTTTAACATTGGAATGTTGCAATGTGTTTTTTAGGATGTTCAAGAATACATTGGAGATTGTGAAATTTGATGAAGATAAATATTTTTTCTTTCTAATATTTTAAAACTTGGTAGCTTTAACATATATTCTTTATGATATTCAAAATACTTTTTAAACTACGTTAATTTCAATGAGGGTCAGGGGCGTACTGGGACATAAAATCGGCCCGGTGATTTTAGATTTATACCGGCCAATATTTTCAATATCATCACTAATAAAAAAAATAAAAATATTTCCAATAATTATATAATTAATTTTAATAATAGTTTTAATAATTAATACATTTTATTATTTAAAATAATGCGTTTTAATATTCATACTTAATAATTAATTTAATTTATAAATTTTAATAATTGTATTGTTATAAAAGCTAGTTTAATTAAATCAAATTTTCTCTGTTCTACTATTTATATCTTCTTGGAATGAACTTGGTATCCATAAATCAGCGATTGTTTGTTGCAAAAACTAAAATGAGAAATCTAAATTGTAAAATAAAAAATGTCCAGGAACTTAACTAGTAGGTTTATTAGAAAATGGCATCCGAAATGATAATATATGTTTAACCATAAATATTATAAGTGTGAGTGTGTGTGGGGGGGGGGGGAGTGACCAGGATTTGTAGGTATTGAGTTTAAAAAAAAAAAAAAAAAAAAAAAAAAAAAACTTTAAGGAAAGCAACTCTATTTCCATTGAAAAATAATTGAAACACTAAAAAAAACTTCCCACCATATCGGTCTATTTTCTACACACTCTGACCGGCCCTGTGATTGTACAGGACAACCTTATGGCCAGTACGCCCCTGAAGAGGGTAAACATTGTTAAAAGATTACCACCGCAAACTTTAAATTTCATTTGTGAGGAACTACTTTTTACCTCAATGTAAGACTTTTCTTTGCAGATATTACTTCAGTTTGAGTCAACCAATTAAAAAAAAAATATTAATGCAATGTAACGATCATAATACAGGTAATAAACTTACCAGGAATGTACCCCCCCCCCCCCCGTAAAGTATTTGATTCTGCATCCTTGGTGTTTTCCATATAAAGTACGAATTTTTGAATAGTACTTTCAAAACAAAGTTGTATGAAAAAATTTATTTAAGTTACTTTCACATTTTTAGTAAGTACCCTATAACAAATAAGTGGGTATCACATGTGATTTAAATTAAAATTTTTAATACATTATAAATTGATACCTGATTGGTGAAGTTAGACCGTAATTGTGAAACTATTTTCCTATTAAATAATTAAATGTCACCAAATGAATTTTTGTACAGATATGTTATCTTTTTAACGCTTGTTAAGTGTGAAAAGTATTGCGAGTCTTGTTCAAAAATTGAAGAAAAGTTATTCCAGTGTACTGGTACCTTAAGTAGATGAACAATTAACGCATTCTAGTTTTATGGATTAGATAATATCTTCATAATTGCAATGCAAAAATTTTAATTGATAAAAAACTTAAAATTTAAAAAAAATATGCGTTTTTGATTTTTCAATAAACAAACTTTTGGTTATAGGAAGCTGATTTATTCTATTTTCAGCATATTTATTTCTTGACACTCATTTAATTTTATAACACCAACTAATGATGTTGTTTTATAACGTATACAATGTACTTTATCATACATTGGCAAACTAAAATACACATTTAACATTTAGTAGAGTTAAAAATTCGTATACTACACTTTTAAAAGAATTTTAAGAAAAGTTAAGCTTTTTCTAACTTATTTCAGAATAGTTTTTGCAATGCAAAAACAAGATTGGCTTAAAATCAATAAAGAGTCACACACTTTCTATACCCCACGTTGTCAGGGTTTTTTGATTTTATTAGAATGGGAATAGAGATCTAGGTTCAAATGTTCACTAGTATTTAATAATTAGAAAAAGTATCAGACACATTTTGTGGTATTTCAGAAAAAAATATTGCATTGCGTAAAAAGTCAGTATCCTCTACTATATTTGCTTGACTCAAGCGACCCATTTTCAGTATTCCTTATCCTCAAGAGCTTCTAGTATTCAAAGTAATATTGATCTATAAAATGGTGATAAGAAACTAATTTGTTCAGTATAAAACTTTTGATTATAGGTAGTTTATTTATTCTATTTTTGGCATATTTATTTCTTGACACTCTTATTTATTAGAAAAAACCAACTGATGTTGTTGTTTCATAACGTATACAACGTACTTTATCATACATCGATAAACTAAAAAAATGCATTTAACATTTAGTATAGCTTAAATTAAAAAAAAAAAAAAAAAAAAAAAAAAAAAAAAAAAAAAAACGACTGCAACTATAGTTAAATTTGACGAGAGTATGAAAACATGTCCATTTATTGGTTTGCAGCCAATCAGATTTTTTATTTATTTTGTTAGCATATTGGGATTTAGTTAGCTAAATTTGTTTAACAATTTGGCTGCCAACTCCAAGCCCACTGTACCAATAGGCTTGCAACTACGAGCTATCTCGTGGTTGGTAGTCAAAGTGTTAAAATATATTTTAAAATATGCATCTGCCAATGCCAAACTTATTGTACCAGTAGGTGAATTAGCTTGTGGTGGACAGTCAAAGTGAATTTACTCGAAGTAAATTCATAATAATTAGAGACGAGATCCCCTGCAGATAAAAAATGTAGTTTGTCACTTGAAATTTGTTCGAAATCAATTACGCTACTCTTGTTTCGCTTCGAGTGTTAACTATTTTTAAACGAGAAATAGTCAACACTAAAATATGTCTTTCTATTTACTAAGTGAATTTAAAATGTGGCCTATATCCATGATTGTCTTTCATAAACAGTTCATTCATTGCGCAAAAAAACGATTTGCTCAATTGATTTTAATTAGGGGCATGATCCACTGTAGACAAAATTCAGTTTCTGACATGAAATTTGCTTGAAATTAATTGAGCTACTCTTGGTGCGTGTCGAGTTTTAACAATTTTTTCAAAGAAAATGAATCTACACTAAAATATGCCTCCTACTTACTAACTGAATTTAAAAAAGTGGCCAGTATCTTTGATTGTGTTCCAGAAACAGTTTTTGCATTGCGCAGAAACTGTCTCCTCTGACATGAGATTTGCTCTAAGTCAATTGATTTTAATTAGAGGCACGCTCTCGCTTCCCCCATGGTAGTCTCCATGAAAAGACAACTGGATGCTAGAGGACAGACAGACACAAGGGGCAGAAGAGGCTGGCCTCTGAAGAGGTCACTCAACTAATGGAGGGAGAGACATCACCATCATGTGTCATTGCCAGTGTGTCATAACCTCTCATCATGTTCGACAAGGCAGGAAAGACCCGAGGCTATCCTTTCTTTTCTGTCTTGCTTTTCCTTACCATGTGTCTTTCTTCCACTACACTTCTCTTGCTGAATTGTGGTAGTTATGGTTTGAATAGAAATTTGATCGAGTTTTCTTTTTTGATCAGTCAAGAGATGGATTCCGTTATGTAGGGAGGAATGCTGAGTGAACAATTGGGGGATGGGGGGGGGGGATTCCTTTGCTTTCAGCACGCACGATCAATTGAAGTAGCATGTGTTGTGACTGTTTCACGAAATAAGACAAATGCTTTTATAAATGTCGTATGAATGGTTGTTGTTGCTCAAATATGAGTTTGTTCTGAGCTTTGTTGGGGATAAAATTAAACCTTAAATAGATGTGTGAGTGTATTTAATGTAAAAAGGAAATTCAGAGTGGCTCAAATATTTCTTTTCCATTTGTATCAATTACAGAATAATTGAAATCGACGGCTTTTATGAAAACTTAACATACGTAGTTACTCAGGATGCTTTTAGCAAAGTTCAAAAGAGAAATTGCGAAAATTTTCAACGATTTTTGTTGATCAAAGATATATTTTTCAAGAACATGGTAGGGGAGATCCGGGGCTGATTGAAACACTTAACAAATTTTAAAAAAAATTCTCGTGAACAAATAGTGCTAGAAATTCAATTTTAGTGGTATTGGTAGGTTACACTTTGATCTTTTACATTGAATTTCAATGTGCGATATTTAATGTGAGATATTTTAAATAAATTTCTAAGGAACCTTGACTTATGTTTCAACCAACCCGGAGTAAGGGGTTGGTTGAAACATTTGCTGGGGGAGGTTGAAACACACATTAGCTCAGATAAAAAAATAGTTATTTGACAACTGCAAATATAATTTCTTGATAATTATAAACCTAATGATTACCATAAACATAATTATTTGACTAATGTAAACGTAATCATTTGACTGTCATAAACATAATTATTTTGCTATAAATAATATCAACAATGTTTTGATGATAGTTTTATTTGAAAAATTGCATTCGTGTACAAGTAATATCGTATATACTCATAGTCTTGCTTGAATTGTCTTTTATCCTAATATTACATAAGTATTAATTAACCTTTTTAGAGGTGCAAAGACCAAATGATCGAGGGGAAGAGGCTTAAGTGAGCAATGTGGTGGAAAATGTAAGACAACAAGTTACGTTTTCTCTACACAAAGCTATAATATTGATAGAAAAGTGGAATTAGTGCCCCACGTGATTGAAATGAAATGTTTCAAAAAGGCAATAAAGTTGGTGTCCTTCATCCAGCATGAAGGATTGACTAACTTTACACATCTTGGTGGTTCACTTAAAATAAATGATTTCTGAACATTACCGTAGGAAATACGAACATCGTACTGCATTGCCTGTCACAGAAATAGATATAGAGTGACAGTCACTAGAGTCCTATGCTCGGCTGAGGTAATAGATCCCACCGGCTTGATATCTTTTTCAGCAACAATTTTGTTTGGGCGATGGACTTGTTATTTCTGTCTCGTCTATGATGTACATGTCCGCAGATTGATAATTATGCTTTCTAAGATATACGAACAATTTTTGAAAGACAATTTGGCATCGTGCTGGTTAAAGCTGGTACCTCGAATTAAACTACTTGTTTGGGGAGTTCAAAGGGACAAACTTATATGTTTTTAAATATACGGTAAACCAAAGCGCGCGCGCGCGCACACACACACACACACACACACACACACACACACACACACACACACACACACACACACACACACACACACACACACACACACACATCTGTAAATACAAACATACATAAATAACAAAGGAACAAAAAAGATAGCAGTATAGATGGCTTTCCCGGCTTCTTTTGATAACAATGTTTATTACAAATTTTTCAAATAAAAATACGAAAGCGTAATTTCAATCTGAAGATTTTTCCAGTTTCCTGCATTTCGGTTCGTAAGTTTTTAGCATTTTTCTTGTGTTTTTCTTTCTTTCTTCTCTTGAGCTTTTGGAGTTGGGACATTCGAAAAAATGTCTACAGAAAAAGCTCTTGGATGTTAACGATTTTGGAAATTTGGGCCAATCCCCTGATGAAATTCCAAATTTCTGCCGTTTCTTTTCTTTTCATTTTGTTTGTATTATATATATATATATATATATATATATATATATATATATATATATATATATATATATATATATATATATATATATATATATATATATATATATATATATATATATATATATATATATATATATATATATATATATATATATATATATATATATATATATATATATATATATAAAACAGAAAAAAGTCACTTCTTTTAAAAGTCAAACTATAAATGAAAGGTTAAAAAAATGGACGAGAGTCAAATCTTGAATCCCTTCGCATGAAATGCCTTACAATCGAACATAAATAAGAGACAAAAAGTGTGAAACAGCCAAAGAAAAGCCAATGTCGCCAAAGACCAGTTAATGCCCATGAACATTTACTATTCCCTGGTGACATGCCTCAGTGTTTCTACCTGATTGCTGCTAACATTTGTGTGGACTTTCTCTCGTTTTATTAAAGACTTAATTGGCTCACTTTGCAAAGGCAATTTCCGACACCCAAGAGAACGTCATTTGGTTGATAGTGACACGACTAATCGCATTGTCAATAGTGGACGCCCTTCACACATGCGGCGGCATCATTTCATGTAAATGCCTCATTTTACCGGATAATTATAATAATTATCCTTCAACAGATTATCAGGTTGGGTGGAATTATACGGGATTTGTTTCTGGTAGGTCTGCATATGGAAGTGAAGTATGGGGTAGCAGATATACTTTATTCGCAAAAATTATCTACAAAATGTATAGCTTTGAATAAATGAATTTTTACCATATTTGAGTAGGCTGTAATCAAGATTTTAAAGTTGTTTTATTAATAAGTTTTTTTGCTTAATATAAAGTGTAAATTGTCTATGTGCTAAAAATTTGATAACTTTTGAATTGATAAATTTAAATTTATCTTTTGAGTAGGGGGTTAGTAATCAAATTTTCAAAGTTGGTTCAATAGAAAAGTTTTTATTGGGAAGAGGGGGGAGGGAGAAGAGAGAGAGAGAGAGAGAGAGAGAGAGAGAGAGAGAGAGAGAGAGAGAGAGAGAGAGAGAGAGAGAGAGAGAGAGAGAGAGAGAGGGTGTGATATATACAATATTCGATTTACTATAAATGAAATAAACTAGCGGAACTGCAAGATTGGGCATGATTTTTAATATTAATATATTATAATTCCTAGAAAATTGAAATTTTTGATAATTTCTAGAAAATATATATTTAAAATTTTAATTAAATTTTAATTGAGGATAGATCTACGTGTTAAAATATTGAAATCTTAAGTAGAATAGAGCCTTTTTTTTATTTAAAAAGACGTAAGTCAGTTACACAAATGTAAATTGGATACATATTTGCTTCCTACAAGATAATCTGTCAATATTATATATATACCGGGTGGTCATAAAATAACTTTGCCAATATATGGACCTCTAGCGGACGTTCAACAGATCGAGATGAAATTTTAGGAAAAATTATTCAGAGGAATGTGCTCGAGATTCTGTGGATGGCAACAAAATAGTGCTCACGGTTACGGTTATAGTTACAAACACTCGAAATTTTCGAATGGCAACACCTTCTTTTTCCTGTCGCAAAATCCTCAATGCATGCGAAAACCTTAAAGAGCATTGGAATGGTATGTGTATCGCAAAAAAACGGACGCGTTTGCACGCACAAAAAACAGCTCTGCGAACGGCTAACAGAAACACGAGCGGGGCACTAAAGGAAATTTACACATAGAAAACAGATAAAATTGTCTGTGATGGCAACCATGTGAACTTTGGCCTCTCTCAAATTTCCACCGTGCACCTCGATTACGTTTTTTTTTTGCTGTTCTCAGAACTGTTTTTTGTGCTCATCCGTTTTTTGTGATACACATACTGTTTTCGCATGCACTGAGCATTTTGCAACAAGAAAAAGTAGATGTTGCCATTCGAAAATTTCGAGTGGCTGATGCACGGGACATTTTGGTTCTTTTTTTCTATTCGTAAACAGATAAGGACATATAACAAAGGAAAAGAAATGTGGTTACAAATGTAAAATCAAAAACATCATCAAAACCGTATAGATCAAAAACCATTAGTCTTTATTTCTTTGATAATTTTTTTTTATTGAGAATAGTTAATTGCTCTGCTTACGATGACTATTAAACACATTTATGATATTTAGAAAGGCATATTGGAGATAACATTAATGAATATTTTTTCTGTATTTTTTCGTATTTCATTATTGTTACAATTATTAGTTATGTTTTCAATATTTGATGTTTGTATGCATCGATCTAATATCTTAGTTAACAACAGATTTCCATAAAAATATTACGAGCATAATTTTGTAGAGAATATTAAATGTTCCATCCTGAAAAAAGATTAATACTTTAATCCTATATGCTTTCTTTCCCTTGAAATTAAATGCATAATTTTGCAGAGAATATTGAAAGTCTCATCATGAAAAACGATTAATGCTTTAATCCGACGTATTTTCTTCCTCTTGATACCAAGTCCCAGTGGCTCGGTTAGATAAAGAGTCTGTTTCATGACCAGAAGGTTATGGAATTGAATCAGCGTACGTCCCATGTTGACCCAGTATGTTTGAACTTTTGCGGCCTTATCTTATGATAAAGGAGCTGGGTTCAAATTCTCGATACATTTGGATATTCGTTATGTTTCAGATTCATTATGTAAATATTAGATTCTGGGCAGATTCTCAGGATTAAGACTTTTTCTGTACTCTTCAATCTCTGATTTAAGAAACTACTTGACATAACGGCATTGTGATTGGTAGTCGGGCATCAATTGTCGGTATTTCTTTTGAGATGTTTTTTTTCTTCTTTCTTTTTTTTCTATATTCTTTCATTCGAGACACAAATGTGGGACAGTTTCACACTCAAAGACTTCCAGATCAGCACTTTGAAGTTCTGAATCAAGTTGTAACTAATTTTTGGCCCAGTATAGCTCTTGCCCCAAGAAATACCTCATGCAATCAACCATAACAAATGCCCTGTGTGTCAAGGTCATTCTTGAAAATTTGAATCTATGAATCAAGTTGTTACTGCATTTCAGCACAGTATAGCTCTTTGCCTAAGAAATATCCATTATAATGAACCAAAATCGAAATCCAGTGTTAAATATCTTTTTTGTAAGTTTTGAAATTCTGAATCAAGTTGTTACTACTTAACGGCACAGCATAGCTCTTTATCCGAGAAATATTCTATGCAAGGAACCAGAATAGAAATCCAGTATTAAATGTCTTTTCTTGAAATTGAGTTCCGAGTGTGCAGCGATGAAAGATGATTTCCGCCCCATTTTCACGCCCCTTAACAGGAAGTGGGCGATGTATTGGGAGTATAAATATGACCTCTATGGATCATTGAATCAATAGAGGGGAAGTTAACCCGCCTTGACAGTTATGGCGCCGTATTAATCTAGCATTATTACGAAGACACATGGGTGAGGAGTCCACATTCGCAGAATTCAGTTCACTTGCTCTCCTTCCATAGCTATTTTCTCGGAATCTCCTCACTTTGTGGAGCAACTTTCCAGAAACCTTCTAGCCTCGTTACAACTATGGAATTATTCTTAGTCGCACGAGGAATCGTTTTGCTAAATGAGATCAACTGTTGAAGCTCTAATAAGGCTTGACTGTATTGTGAGTGTTTAAGTTTTGACGCTGAAATTCCAACTTTTTAATTCTTCATATTTAGTTATCTATGTCATGTAAAAAAAAATTATAATTTACTTCGGATAATTTGTGTCTATGCACAAAGGAAAACTATGTGTTTACTTGGGTATGAATTGTAAAGCTGTATTTATAAATTAGTTATTTCTTGTTCTTTATATTATAAGTCTTAGCACTCCGTATTCTCAAGAGAAAGAACGTAAACTTATTACATTTTTTCCATGGCTGTCTGTCCCAAACATTTAAAGTTAAAAAAGTGAGAGAAGAGAGAAGTGGTTGGACGATGGTCTTAATGAAACTTAGCACACACAGTTAGTAACATACATCATTCTATGATAATATAAGTCTTTTCACTTCGTACCTTTAAGAGAAGAGCAGAAAAATGATGACATTCATTTCATGACTGTTTGCCCGAAATATCAAAAGGCGAAAACACGAAATTGGTTGGACTCTTTACGTAAATGAAACTTAGCACACACAGTTTGTAAGATGTATTACACTCTGATAAGATAAGTCTTAGCACTTCGTATCTTCGATTGAAGAATGGAAAATTATGACATTCATGACTGTCTGTTCAAAACATTTAAAGTTGAAAACGAGTAATCACAGGTTGGATGATTTAAATGGAACTTTGCGCATATATGCATCATACTACACTGTTAAAAATTTTGCTCCACCTTGCACCAAAAATTGGTTCCCATTTAGCTGCAACCAGCATTTGGTACTTAGTTTTACGATTTAATGATGCTTACGGTCCGATGTAGCACCATTAAATCGTGAAACCAAGCACCAAATGTTGGTTTCAGATAAATGGGAACCAATTTATGGTGCAAGGTGGTGCAAAATTTTTAACAGTGTATGATGGGACTTAGCACTCCGTATTTTCATGAGAAGAACGAAAAAACTATGCCATTCATTCCAAATATGAAACATTAAAAGTTGAAAATACTAGACTGGTGGACGTTTTATGACATTCATTCCATAACTATCTGTCCAAAACATTAAAAGTTAAAAAAGTGAGTGAATGGATGGTTCAATGACATCCGTAGCAACTATTAGTCATCTGACTGTTATCATGTATTAACTTCTTTGCTCATATGATTGAGTTTTTTTTTAAATTTCTTATATTTCTTTTGGATTGGTTACGTTTAAAAACTTTTTATGCATTAAGAGGAAAATACTTTTCCTGCCTTGTGAGCTCATTATTATTTATAAGTGTGCATTTATCACTCGCTAAACTTCATCTAACGATATCCCGGTGAAATGTACTCATCGCGTAGCTCTTGCATTAAAAAAATCTCTCTTTCAACCACCCACTAGCCATAGGATAACGTTAGAAATTAACCCTTTTATGTATCAGTAAATGTCAATAAGCATTTTACATCTAGATGCTTTCAAAAATGGACCAAGGTCCTTAAACTATAAACTATTCAATTTTAACAGCAGCAGATTTCCCAGCACGTGTTTAATTGTTGAGTAGGGCACACAATGGCTCCAAATGGAGCAACATCAAAAGAGCCGAAGAAATTCTCTGGAAATAAGAAACCCATAATTTGGGGAAAGCGGAGAATTCTCCCATCGTCATTACGTTTGAGTGCTCCCGCCTATTCGTGTACTGGTTGTCTATACTCCAGGACTGCCAGAAGTGTTGAAACATGATTATCTAGTGCAGAATAAACTTGTCTTGTTGAAAAAGAACTGAAAATAGACAGTTATTTACTAAATAGTCATTGCACTTCACCGATGTTAGATGTTAATCTTTCAAATGCATATTTCTATTGTGTAGTTAATTCTCAACCCACTACTTGTTGACCCTTTTGGCTACTCTGCAATCAGTAAAGCTCACTGTACTCACTGATGAGAGTGAATTTATCTTGTTGAAAGCGAATTCAAAATATGCAGTTTACCTACTAAATAGTTATGAACTTTGCCAACGTTTTATATTTCAGATGAGTATTACTGCTGTGTAGTTAACTCTTAACCCCACCACCAGTTAATCCTTTTCGCTACTCTGCAATCAGTAATACTCACTGATCTTTAACTGAAATTTCTGGGTAGCTCATTAGCTCTTTCTGTTCTGCATACCCCATAATATTACGTGTTAATTTAACTTCTAACCCCCCTCCCTAAAAAAGAAGAACTTTGGACTATTAAGTTTTCATAAATGGTTATAAGCTTAAATATTAAAATGATATATTTTGTATTAACTTTTATTTCAAACATGGATTCTTTAAAGGCAAACCACACACACACACACACACACACACACACACACACACAAAATACATGCAACTTTGGGATTAAAACTTGTTTAAGCAGTTATATTTAATTAATAATTTTTTTTTTCACAAATAGAAGTGTAGTTCTTTTGTCTCCATAGATTCATCATAGCTGAAAAACCCTCCTATCTTTTTTTTTGTATTCTGACTTTTGGTTGAACTATAGAGGACGAATATTAACATGTAGTCAGAAGGCAATTAAAGGGACGAGGACATGGAATGGACAATTCCTGCATTTTTTTAATTATTTTTTTATTCAATTCTAAATGTTTCGAAAGGTCATAAACATAAAAATTTCTGCTTAATGCGCTTATTTTTTTTTTAATTTGCGATCAAAATTACCTTGTTAGAGTTTGGCGAGAAAACGACTCATTTCGTTGGCATTGAAAGTGACGTAAAGAAATCCCAAACATCTTGGCTTAAAATGCAGCAGCAGAAACCAGATTTTCAAGTTTTTCGCAACTCACGCCTACCCGTACGGAATGTGGCAATGGTCTACCAACGCCAAATTTTTAAACGCTAACTATTTGGCAGAAGCCTCTGGATAACCATAGAAACTCTAGGGTCTCTTTACGTCACGAATTTTGTTGACTGTTTTGATCGGACTGGTTTTGGCTTGGTTTTGGGGCATTTTCTTTTCTTAATATTTAAATAACTAATTTTTTTAAAGAACTTTTGTTTAAATATTTGGAATCAGAAAGAAATTCTTCATAAATATGTACTAATTTCACTCGTTTTTAAAAAATGCGGGAATTGTCCATTGCCATCGATATAGATAAACAATTGGATAGACTGTTTAACGCTGGGAAAATGAAGCCGTTGCCAGATCATTGGGTGGACAAAAAAAATACGGATTGTCGAGGATTGAAAATAAAATATTGGGTTGCACACATCAGAACAGTCAATTGTAGACCATAATTATTAATAATGGGCAAAAAAAAAAAAAAAAAAAAATCTACTCTAGAACTGTACAAGGTTTTTCGCATTCCCACCCAATTATAGAAAGGAACTGTGATTGGTTAATCATCCACCCATTATCATCAACCACCGGTGCGTTTTTTCCCTTGCATTGCCATCGGAGCAGTCTATCCAGTTGCCTATCTATATCAATGAGAATTGCACGTCCCTAGGGGGAAGAGATGGTTCAAGAAAATAACTGCAATAGCGCTCTTTGTACGATATAATGGAAAAAAAAGGGGGGGGGGGGAATACTTAAAAAATCGGCCGATCAGGGAACCATGGTCATCACTATTGGAAGCGTCAAATACATTCCGAGAATTTGAGTGTGGTAAAGAAAAATTAAAAATTGGACAAGAAGCTAAATAGAATCAGTCTTGAAATCACGTAGGTTTGAGATAACTCAGCTGAATCATGCTCTGCTACCGAGATTAAACAATAGTTCAGATTTCCATTCTGAATGACTAGTCTACTCTTACTGTCAGTAGTAGGATTGTGCAACACTCGCTTTTCTATATGGGCTTTTCAAACTCAGATGAATTCCTATTTTGGGATACTAAGGGGAGTTAGTACCCTAAAATTTATAAATAATCGATTTTGAGTTCATACTTGTTTATCAAAATTTAAATTCTCCCTTTCAAAAGGATACCTTATTTGTAATAATACCTCAACTAGAAGTAGTTTGAATAATTTTTTTAAGGCAAAATTTGTAACTATTAGTGTAAGTAATGTTTTCTTTAAAATGGGTTATTCTCAAAACTACATTTTTAATTATTCATGTGCTTTTTCTCAGAAACTGAGAAAACTATGTTTCTAAAATTTGTATCACGTATTTATTTTATGTATCCACAAATACTGAAGGGAGATTTTGTTGTTATTTAAAAAATATTTTTTGTTTTGGCTCATTAAAAAAAAAAAAAAAAAAAAAAAAAAAAAAAAGTAAATGAATTACTATAAAAAGCTTACTTCGGTAGAGCAACAAGTATCTACTAAATGCAATGAAAAAAAATTAGGCTTCTATGTCAATTACTTTCTGAGAAAAAGGTACATGAAATATGCTGAATTAACATTACCGGTATAGAGGGTAACAAGTCTCCTTTTAAACGCTTGATACATTAGGGAAATAACATTATTACTTTTAAATCCCACAGAATTATTTTTACACACTGAATTATTTTTGGAAAATCATGCCCTGTCTGGTGAATTATTTTTGTTTTCGGAAGTCGGAAAACTGCATATTTCCTGATTCGTTATCCAAAATCAATCGTTTATAAAAGATGGGACTACAAAATAAAAGCGAATGAAATACTCACATTTGTGGTTGATGAATAAGTTTTAGCATCCATTGAAGGGCCATTCAATTTGAAGACTTAAAATGAAGGTTGTTATCTTTTTCTGCCATTCATTTCGAAAAAATTCTAAGAAAAGAGCGTTAATCATTTCACTGCTTGAACCTTGAAAATACCTTTAAGAAGCGTATCGAGGGGGAAAAAAAAAACTGAAAAACAATTAACAGACGAATATTATTCTTTGTCTTTATTTCCTGTATTTCCTTCTCAAAAATAGCAGTTGGTTCTAAGTTTGGTCACACATCTTTCAACGAATTTTCTAGTATGGAATTTCAGAAAAATAAGATAAGTTTATTGGAATTAACATTTTGAATGGTAAATCTGACAGTCATTAGTTCTGGTATATTTACACGTTACCAGTGACTGGAATACCAGCTTGTAAGTTGATTGGAATTCCAGTTTTACATTTTTTAATGCCAGCAACTTAAACCATCCAGGTATTGAGAGAGCATAAACAATTACTTGATGTTCACGGGAGACTACAAGTGTTAGGAATTGACACGCCAGCAGATAGAAAATGTTTGATCAACTAGAACTACCAGCTACCACACGCTACGCCAGTGACAAACTTGTTTCTTCTGTAACTGACATGAAGCGTTTAAGCGGGACTAGTCGCTGGCATCTAGTGACTATCGACCCACGCAAAGGGATTGGTAACTCAGCCTTTAGTATCATGTTAACGATGCTTCAAAGCAGGTATAAATATTTCAACCTTTCGTCATTCGGAAAATAGTTCAGCAGTGAAAATGTCAACCAATTGGGAACTAACTCCACCGTGATATGAAAAGGCATAAACAAAAATATATGATATAAGTCTATTACTTACACTACATTTTGAATTTTGTTCCTACGCAGTGTCAAAAAGTTAAGATTTTTATTCTAGTAAATATACAGGTTCTGGATTCAGCACTGAGGTGCGCAACGTAATATTGCGGTTTCAGCGGCAAAAGGGTTAAAAATCACTCCGGTACTGACAGTGCGCAGCTATTTACCGACAAACAGAAATAATAAACAATAAAGAAATCCCCCCCCCCCCCCACCGGACGCTTCTCCACCTCCCATTCAGAAGCGCCCTAGCGTCGGAAGTAGAACTAGCAAAAAGAAAAAAGAAAAGGATCGGACAGCTTTGTACGGCGTCGACACGCCTCTCTCTGCCGTTTTACCTCCGCCCATCTACGGCGAAGAGGTCGCCGAGCCTGCGGGCAAAGAAATCCGCCGGCGCCGTCTACCAACTTCCGTCACACAGACCTTCTTAATAAGGAGATGGGGGGGGGGGGGGTAGGGGATTCAAATGGAGGCTTCTTGCGTGACCCTCAAACAGGGGCCAAAAAAAGAGACACGCTTATGTTTATGTGTTTTTTTCTAATGCCCACACTGTACTTTTTAGGGGAAATTTATACTTTTATTTTTTTGGTTTTAATGTATTTTTGGGGGATACAATAGAGATGGCTATTAAAAGGTCATAAATGCAGAATGAGTGTGGCCCCAAGGTTCCTAGGGTTTCTTGGAAGAACAGCCCATTCTCTCTTTGTAATAGAAGATAGGAATTTTAGTGAGAAAAATGCATGTCGATGTGGTCTTGCCACTCCGTAAGGCAAAACGCCAATACACATGATACACTGGTAAACGTAAAAAAGAAAATAATTTCATTTGATTTTTACTTTAAAGTTTAAAAATAAAATTTACTTAAATATCAAGATTTATATGTCAAAAAGCTGAGAATGTTGGTTACTCCAAATGCAAGGCATAATTGAACAGTTTAGGCGAATGAAAATGCTAAGTGAATGCATTTCCCCTTATAATTGAACATGCTCATCCCCTAAATTCAATTATTAAACTATTAAATACTATTTTCTGAATAATAAAACTTAAAAGGGTGACTACAAAAAAAAATTATTAATATTTTTTTTATTTTTGTTTTTGGTTAGTTAATTTTGCTGTATGGAAATGAGTAGGTTTTTCGATACTTATATTTAGTTGTGACTTGCCTACTATGATTTTTTTCTTGAGGCACTTTTGCACCTTATATGGACTTTGTGTAATTGCACAGTTACATTTCAATATAAATGCGCAATAAAATTTACTTAAATATCAAGATTTATATGTCAAAAAGCTGAGAATGTTGGTTATGGATTGTTTTTATAAATATAACCTAACTTATATAAATGTTGCCATAAAAATTTAAAAAATAATGATATATAAATTTAAATATTGTAATTGGGTTTCTATTCACAATTAATTTTTTTTAAATGAAACATTTTATTGATTTCGTTACATTACACTCTTATTTTTAGGACACTCAAATATTATCCTTCAATTATGTAAGATTTTCACAGCCTATTCCTTGTCTCCATCTACAAACATCAGTACCTGGCAAGTCCATTGAAAGCAGCACTCCCTGCCAGCAATTTACCATAAAACAAAAAAGAGCTTGCCGCAGCAGCGTTTCCTCATAGTCATAATCTCTATTACTGTGTACTATTATCATAGTCCTAAGAAATTACAGCTTTATGGAAATCCATGATATTCAATGTAACATAATATTTGGCCAAAATTTAATGCGTACTCCAAAATTTAACTTAAAACTTTAGAGTTTTTAATGTTCCTCCTAATCTTCAAGATCATTTACGAATGGTGCTTTTTCAGATTAATTCCCAGTATTCAAAGATACACTAAGGTATCTGAGGTTTCAAAGCTTTTCGTATAATAGTTAAAAAAGGGACGTTGGGAATGAACAATATTCAAAAAGCAGTGACTCTTCAAAGTTTCCTTAGCAATGGATTGTTGAAGCAATCAGGAACTGAAACAAAAGATTTCTTCAATGTGATACTTTCATTTTATTAATTTTATAATTTCTAAATTCTTTACCCTAGAAATTATTAACTATCCCTTTCTTGAAGGCAATAATGAAAACACTTTTCCCTTTTATCATTCCAACAACTCATTTCCCTCTTGATTTGAAGTCACATGTATTACTTATTTGGTTCATTAAATGTGATCCCAGTGATTATGTTACAAAAGTTTGGATCTAGAATGGTAAAAATTGACGTAAAATTTATGTTTTTGGGAGTTATTTTTAAATCCTGTATATTAACTTTGATTGTGTGTGTGTGTCGATGGCAGGCAAATCTGCGGAGGCCTAGTTAACCCCCTTGCCGTCATCCAATCGCATTGAAATTGTTTAAACAAACAAACAAAGAAACAAACGAACGAACAAACAAACAAACACACAAACAAACAAACAAACAAACAAACAAACAAACAAACAAACAAACAAACAAACAAACAAACAAACAAACAAACAAACAAACAAACAAACAAACAAACAAACAAACAAACAAACAAACAAACAAACAAACAAACAAACAAACAAACAAACGCATTCAATTGGGCTGAAACTTGGCAGATGAGTTCAATGTCGATGACAATGCATTCTATCATATTTTGGGCCTGTTACTGTCATTACAAGGTCGCTTTTACGGAATACTAATAAACCCACTTGCGTTATCCAATCGTACTAAAATAATATTCAACCGATCATTGAAGAAACTCTTCCCTGTTGCCAAATTTTTTTTTAATAAATAAATAAATAAATTGTTTTAATCAGAATAAATAAATAAATTGTTTTAATCAGAATAAATAAATAAATTGTTTTAATCAAAATAAATAAATATTTTTAATCAGAATAAATAAATTGTTTTAATCAGAATAAATAAATTGTTTTAATCAGAATAAATAAATTGTTTTAATCAGAGTAAATAAATTGTTTTAATCAGAATAAATAAAAGATTTTTGGATGCGAGTGCATAAATTCACATTCATTTTAAATGAATAAATTTTGAAAAGTGTTTTACCGGATATTTTGCTGATAGAGATGTTTTTAATATTTAAAATTAGATGCCAACATCAAGCACACGCTGGCAACAGAAACGGCGTTTTGTTATTGAATATAAAAATTGGCGATGCATATAAAGGCTTAATATTTAAAGCTTCGTTTTTATGGATTATGTTTATTGAAATGTTAAATAAAAAAACAAAACGTTTGCTACTCTTATACATGGATTTTCAAAAGGAACTCCTTAAGTTAGAAATAACATAGCGGTGAAGCAGTGAGAGACAATAAGAAGAGATAAGTGGTATGTTGGATTGACAGATGTGAGATTTCAAATAGACTCGTTTGCAAAATTAATTAGAATATTGAAAAATGGGACAAAATTTGTAAAATATGAATATAGTGAAATGCGTTCATCATTTCCTTCATTAAAAAACGTTTGCTATTGCATGCTCTTATACATTGTTTTTCAAAAGTAACTTTTTAATTTTGAATTAGCATAATGGTGAAATAGTGAGAAATAGTAGGAATCGACAAGTGTTATGTTGAATAGACAGATGTGGGATTTTAAATAGACTCGTTTGTAAAATTAATTAGAATATTGAAAAACGGGACAAAATTTGTAAAATCTGAATATAGTGAAATGCGTTCATCATTTCCCTCATTAAAAACGTCTGCTATTGCATGCTCTTATACATTGTTTTTCAAAAGTAACTTTTTAATTTTGAATCAGCATAACGGCGAAATAGTGAGAAATAGTAGGAATTGACAAGTGGTATGTTGAATAGACAGGTGTGGGATTTTAAATAGACTCGTTTGTAAAATTAATTAGAATATTGAAAAACGTGACAAAATTTGTAAAAACTGAATATAGTGAAATGCGTTCATCATTTCCCTCATGAAAAATGGCCCTATGATTTCTTTACTGAATAGTACAGTTCAAATCGTTATATTTTATGAATACAGTAGCGCACAGACAGATTTTCAGTATCCTATATTCACCAATTTTTTTTATTCACAAATCCTTCCAAACTAAATGGTTCTTGCTGGTTAACTACAGGCATCCGCTCTCAAATTTACGCCCATCAAAAAAAAAAAAAAAAAAATTGCAACAAGGGTATTTGAAATTCTATACCTGTCTATTCAGCACAGCACTTGTCTCATATTTCTGTCTTTTACTGTTTCGCAGTTATATCATTTCAAAGTTAAAATTTGGTTTGTACGCTCAATGACCTACTTTTGTGCACAATTGCGGTTAATCAGGCCAGGACCTACAGCTTAAAGTGGATTCCGAACCATAAAAAACATCCATGCATAACTCCAGGATTCGAACCCGGCAGCCGTCAGATGAGCAAAGTTAAGGATTCCTTTCGGAAAGACCCTGTTCTAATACAAATACAATTTCTTCAATCGTTACATTTTCCTGGAAACGTGTTTAAAGTAAGAATGTAGATACGATGGTACGTTTATAATCCTCTATCTTGATCAAACTTAACAGGGGGAATCCCAACTTTAAACATCTAAGAAATCAATAAAAAAAAAAAAGGCAAAAAAAACATCAAATTTGAACAAACCGAAAGTAATTCTAAAAGAAATTTCCTTTTGATCGTCATAAACTCTCAAGGAATAGAACGATTGTTCAGACGAGGTGAATCAATTTTCTTTTCTTGGAAAGGAAACCCATCACTAATTCCGCCCACGCTTTTTCCTCGTTTTTTCCCCCTTTCTCTTCAAAAGGCCTTTTTTTTTATTAAGTATAAAATCAATATCGATCGATTTTATTCCTTCAAACATATTTTATAATAGATGTGTATGGTTTTGTGAGCAAACGCTATCTTTCTTATAAAGAAAAGCTGATAACTAGTGTTTTGGGGAATTCCATTCAAAAATTTTTTAGGGTTGAATATTTTTTTCCGGAGGGGCATATTACGTGCGCTGAATTATTTTGATACATTTTATAAATTCGAAAATCGCTACAAATAAAATGAAAATTTTCAGATTCTTTATACAAATACACATAAAAACAGAACTCTTAAACTAAAACTTCATGAGATACAATTTGCTGAGTGGGTGGTTTAGAGATCAAACTTATTCTTATAAAAAAAAACTGATAATAAAAGCTTTTGGGATTCTATTTAAAAAATTTTGGTGTTAAAAATTTTTTTACCAAGACATACCACGCTTGCTGAATGATTTTGATATATTTTCTGAAATTGAAAAACACTACACGAACTGCATACTATTAGGTTCTCTATGTTAATGTTATTCTTAAGAAAATGGAATTCTCAATTTGAAATTTTATGGGGTATAATTTAAGGTAAAAAATGAGAGTTTTGTGCAATTTTTCAGAAGTCACTACTTGCTGTCTTAAAATGAAGTATTACATTACCGATGAGGGTAAGATATATTTGGGTGGAATTTTTTAAATGGGTCATAAGCTGTTGCCAGTAGAGGTCGGCGATATATCGATACGACGATATTTTTTAAAAAATATCAATAGTAAAAATATCGATAAAAGTCACCGATATATCGATATTTTCAAACATATTTAGTTTTCTGGTATTGGTGCAGTGATTTTAAGAAAGGTTTAGATAATTTTCAAGTGCTTTTAACAACGCTGAACATTTAGCGAAATATTTTATTATAAAAAATATTATACTAAACGTTCAGTGTTGTTAAAAGCTCTTGAAAATTATCTAAACCTTTCATAAAATCCCTGCACCAATTAAGCGAAAATATATATATATTTATATATTTTTTTTTTGTAATAGATCCATTTCAGTTGGAAAAGTAGTCACCTTACAAAAAGCAACAATGAAAAGTAGAAATTTGCCTTTAAAAACTTCGTTTCTGTAAAAATTGAAAATCAAATTAAAAAATCGTGTGCCGATTTATCGATATTTTTTTCGATGCAACGATATAGTATCGATATTTATTTTGATCGATATTTCCTACCTCTAGTTGCCAGCACTGAAAATATACTAAAATAATAATTTGAGAATATATTTTTTCATAATCATTTAAAATGCCATGTTTTTTTCATAATTTTGTTTCAAATAATAATTTTTTATTTTTATTTTAAATGCAGAAGTAGTGAAATATCATTTGGATGACGTGTTGCAGTATAGAAAACTTATTTTGAGCTATTTTTGCAGATAGTTTGATGCCATTTAGACCTTGGAAAATTATATTTTAGCAAAGTTATACATTTGAATATCTTTTTAGTGTATTTTGTAACATTTTTCAGGTAAAATATTTTTTATTTGGCCTTTTAATACGTGTTGGCGAATTTTCTGCGAATTTTTTCATAATCATTTAAAATGCCATGTTTTTTTCATAATTTTGTTTCAAATAATAATTTTTTATTTTTATTTTAAATGCAGAAGTAGTGAAATATCATTTGGATGACGTGTTGCAGTATAGAAAACTTATTTTGAGCTATTTTTGCAGATAGTTTGATGCCATTTAGACCTTGGAAAATTATATTTTAGCAAAGTTATACATTTGAATATCTTTTTAGTGTATTTTGTAACATTTTTCAGGTAAAATATTTTTTATTTGGCCTTTTAATACGTGTTGGCGAATTTTCTGCGAATTGAGTGACATCAATTGTCGAACGCCCTAAATGGCCCTAAAATGAGCTGTTGAGTCATAAACGATATTTTTAGTTCATATTTTAGCTGCTTACAAATAATTGAGAATATTACTTACAAGCTCCAAATCTAATGAAATATTATTCTAGGTTTATCCATGTTGCAGATTTTATCATTAGATAAATAATTATCTTAAGTATTTATTTTAAATTATAAATTCTCATTTTGGCCTGTTTAAAAAATCCACCCATTTAGCCATTTGTACATTTTGTGGATTTTCTTCATTAAATAATTTTGCTGATAGAGATGTTTTTAAAATTTAAAATTAGATGCCAACACCAAGCACACGCTGGCAACAGAAAAGGCGCTTTGTTAATGAATATAAAAATTGGCAATGCATACAAAGGATTTATATTAAAAACTTTTTTATGGGTTATATTATTTTAATCTTAAAATCGGATCCTTATAAAATCTCATTATGCATCAGGAAATGTGAACTTTCTCTGGTCTTCTTTGTGCGATTGAGCACTGACCATGACATAGTCTACGGAAATATACACATAATATAAGATATTGAATGAATCCTTCATTTTAATTGCTAAAATTACTTCATTAAACCACTAAAATCATTAAACCCTATTGTGCCCCCTCTTCGATTAACGAAATGCAACACTAATCAATTTGGCAGTGTTTACTTTTCTAATCCTTACAAAATCTCATTATGCATCATGAAATGCGAATTTTCTCTGGTCTTCTTTGTGTGATTGAACACTGACCATGACATAGTCTACGGAAATATACACATAATATAAGATATTGAATGAATCCTTCATTTTAATTGCTAAAATTACTTCATTAAACCACTAAAATCATTAAACCCTATTGTGCCCCCTCTTCGATTAACGAAATGCAACACTAATCAATTTGGCAGTGTTTACTTTTCTAATCCTTACAAAATCTCATTATGCATCATGAAATGCGAATTTTCTCTGGTCTTCTTTGTGTGATTGAACACTGACCGTGGCATAGTCTACGGAAACATACACATAATATAAGATATTGAATGAATCATTCATTTTAATTGCTAAAATTACTTCATTAAACCACTAAAATCACTAAACCCTATTGTGCCTCTTCTTCGATCAACGAAATGCAACACTAATCAATTTGGCAGTGTTTACTTTTCTAATTGAGCATTGCTCTTTAAACTAAGCCTTACTCCAATCAATCATGTCTTAAGTTATGAATGAATCATACGATACGCGTGCCTAGAATTTCGATTACACTCTATATAATTACAACTAAGTCTATTTTGTTTAGTTCAATCATTAGGCATAAAGGTCGCTTATGAGAGTATGCTCCTCGACTAGCTCTTATTTCCTCATAAAAGATAACTGAAATGAGGATGTAATCTCTTAGATAACTCCTTCACCTTGTAAGATGGTAAACAGTGATACATCGAATTGTTTTGTTTAAGATTTACCCAATATTGTCCGCTTAGAGTACAATGCTTTTAACTCCACTTTTGGTCTCAAATAACTTTTTGGTATCGTTAGAAAATAGGAAGAAAAGACAATTCGTTCACTAATATCTGGGATTGGATCACTGAAATAAATTTGTGGTAAATGAGTTATACCCAAAGCACTAAGCTTATGTTGAGATAGCTCTTTAGAAGGTTTTTCTGCTCTCAATAATGTCATCTTAGAGAAAAAAGCTGTTGTCCACTTTTGGTCTAAAATATCTTTTTGGTATCGTTGGAAAGTAGGAAGAATAGACAAATCTATTACTAATATCTGGGAATGGATCACTGATATAAATTTGGGGTAAATGAGTTATACCCAAAGCACTAAGCTTATGTTGAGATAGCTCTTTGGAAGGTTTTTCTACTCTCAATATTTTCAGTTTAGAGAAAAAAAGCTGTTGTCCACTTTCGGTCTCAAATAACTTTTTGGTATCCAGAGGAGAATACACATCAATTAGTAAAACTTGGAACTTGATCACCGAAATAAATTTGTGGTGAATGAGTTATACGCAAAAGCACTCAGCTTATGTTGAGTTAGCTCCTTAGAATGTTTCCCTACTCTCAATATAGTAGGTTTAGAGAGAAAAGCTGTTGTTCCCTTTTGGTCTCAAACAACTTTTTGGTATCCAGAAGAGAATACACATCGATTAGTAAAATCTGGAACTTGATCACCGAGATAAATTTGTTGTGAATGAGCTATAGGCAAAAGCACTAACCTTATGTTGACTTAGCTCTTTAGAATGTTTTCCTATTCTCAATATTGTCGATTTAGAGAAAAAGCTGTTGTCCACTTTTGGTTTCAAATAACTTATTTGTATCCAGAAGAGAATACACATCGATTAGTATAACTTTTTGGTATCCAGAAGAGAATACACATCGATGAGTATAACTTTTTGGTATCCAGAAGAGAATACACATCGATGAGTATAACTTTTTGGTATCCAGAAGAGAATACACATCGATTAGTAAAATCTGGAACTTGATCACCGAGATAAATTTTTTGTGAATGAGCTATAGGCAAAAGCACTAACCTTATGTTGACTTAGCTCTTTAGAATGTTTTCCTATTCTCAATATTGTCGATTTAGAGAAAAAGCTGTTGTCCACTTTTGGTTTCAAATAACTTATTTGTATCCAGAAGAGAATACACATCGATTAGTATAACTTTTTGGTATCCAGAAGAGAATACACATCGATGAGTATAACTTTTTGGTATCCAGAAGAGAATACACATCGATTAGTAAAATCTGGATCTTGATCACCGAGATAAATTTGTGGTGAATGAGTTACACGCAAAAGAACTCACCTTATGTTGAGTTAAAACTTACAATTTTTCTGCTATCCTGCAAACTTTAAATAACTGGAATTAGCATCATTTCACTCTAAGCTGACAATATGTTGCCTTTTGTATATTTGTTAAGTCTGTGTCAATATTAATCCAAACGAGCTTGAGCCAGGAGACTTTCTCTCACGCTATTATAAAATATTTCGAAAGAAATTTTTGATTTCGTTATTTTGTATTTTTTTATTTATTGTTCTGTTCGTATTTGGTAGATATAATTTGCTTTGTATTACCAGAATAATAGTTTGCTCAGAAAGGTGTTTACCTCGCCATTGTGACATTCTTCAAAGATAAGTTGCAATGCAAAGTGCATGACCGTTGATGTAAATATCTGAGTGTTATTTCAATTTTTTATTTGTATGAACACATTACCTTTAATACAAGGTTTTTACATATGTGATAATAGGTAGACATCTAAATATCAAAATAGAAATATAAAAATTCTGTTGGGTTTTCGAGGTTAATCTAATGGGTTACATTATATGTAAGTTTCTATTTATAAAATTTTAATTTTTTTTTATTAATAAATTTTTAATAATGAATGCACTGTTTAATCACAAACGATACAATTATTTACGTGTAGCCTTTAATAAATTATCATTTAAAAAAAAAAATTACTAAAATATATGAATAAGTTCACCATTTATGTCTATAAACTGATAATTATTTTTAAGATTAAATGGTAATTTCTTTTTATCACTCACCCAACTAACCATTTATTGGGAATTTATGAAGCTTCATATTGCGATGTTTTTTAAATGCTAATTCCAATTTGAAATAATATGTGCTTTCTATTGGAACTTTTAAACGTTTGATTCTGTTTTAATAAGTGTAGGACTCCTTATTACAAAAACAAAACAAAATCATTTATTTATAAAACCTTCTTGAAATTACAACAGCATCTTCCCGTATTTTATCATGAATTAGAGCAAAAGTATTGTCAATGTGTGAATTTGTTTGTATATTGTTCAATGAAAATGCCAATACAAACAATCTAATTCTACAAACTTCTATTCTAGAGCTTTAAAAAGCGACTTGTACCCTTTCACCATAAATCAAATAGGAAATTAAGAATTCCGAAACTGTTTAATTACTTTTCAGATCAAATACCATATTTCTAAATTAATTTCAACTCAAAAGCATTTAAACATCTTTTTCTAGAACATAATTTGTAAAGAAAGCATTTCTACAATTTAAAAAACTAATTTTATAATTTAAAAAAGTATGAGCTAAACAACTTTTTCTATTAAAATATTAAAATAAATTTTAAGTAAATATAGCTGTGATAATTTTTATTCAAGTAATTATTATAAAACACTTTATTTTTAACCTGTCACAACTGTATCAATTTCTTAGATATAATTAAATTAAGATCTTTTTAAATATAGCAATCAATCAACTATTTTTATTTTTAAATTATCTTTTTATTTGACAAGAAGAAATAATAGTTATTACAGAATCTTAAAGTGAAATACAATTAAGCGTTCAATAGCTAATTTCTAAGTTAGTATATCGCCAGGTTAGAGTTAAAGATATCAACTCGAATCTATCAAAATTTTCCGAAGATAATTTAAAAAAAAAAAAAGTTTCCAAAGTTCTAACTCATTGATTTGTCTATATTTTTTACTAAATATATTAAAAAAAAAAAAAAAAAAAAAAAAAAAAGTAGCTCACAAAGTTCTAGACTCATTGATTCGCTTATATTATTATTATATACATTAAAAAAAAGCTTCTGAAGTTCTACCTAATTGATTCAAGTTTTTGTGTCTCACTTATGACACACAATTTATTTTCATTGACCAAATTGAAGATTATAGTTATGGTTCTTCTCTCCCTATTTCTAAATATATACCAAGAAGTGAATTGAAACCAAAATGGAGTTAGCACCCTTTCATTTCAGCCAATCATAGGTAATATCTGTACCTTAATTTTAACTCATAAGCACTTCTAGTTTCTAGAAAAATATGACAAAACCTATAACTTTAAAACAAAAGGACAAAGATTTCAGTGACACGTATAAGCAGAGGTAACAAAAGCTGAAGAAAAAAAATACCATTACGTCACATAAGCATTACTAAAATAAAATACCGTGCACTCAAGTCTCTTTATGAATCTTTTAAATAATAAAATAACTTGTTTCTCTCACCTCAAAATTTCTCTAAGAGCTCTAAAAACCTTCTGCTGAGAAGTTGAAGATAAATCAATTTAACGTTTTAGCGGGCCAACAGTGAAAGGTTTGACTGTGCAGACTACCTGCAGTGTCTGGAGACAGTAGCCTTTAATTAAAGGAGCCGAACCCAGATTCACTTGTCAACAATAACGGTATGGGGCGCTTCAGCCTTTGGCGTCTGTCAAACTTCAGAACTCCCCCTCCCCCTCTCAGAACCCTCGTCAGAACTTTTCTTGTTTTGTTTCCTCCAGCTTGTTGTAGACTAGAATGGAGTTCACAATTTATTTCTAGGTCAGAATGTTTGGATTTCTGTTGAGAATTAGTGGTGGGAGTGGCGGAAGTTTTATTTGAATGTTCGTTTTGAATTTGTATGCAAAAAGCTTTAAAAATCTAATAGTTTAGTTTTGTGATATTCTCATATTTCTGGCACTTTTGTGAAATTTGTCTATGATTGTTTAACTTGAGAAACTATTTGGATCAATGGAATTAAATTGTAAAAAATCGATCTGTTGACTGATTAATTTTTTTTGTTTTGTATAATTTTTTGTATGTGCTTGCTCCAGCTTGTGGCAGCCTAGCATTGGAATATGGAATTCATAATTTATTTCTAGGTCAGAATGTTTGGATATCTGTTGAGAATTAGTGGTGGGAGTGGCGGAAGTTTTATTTGAATGTTCGTTTTGAATTTGTATGCAAAAAGCTTTAAAAATCTAATAGTTTAGTTTTGTGATATTCTCATATTTCTGGCACTTTTGTGAAATTTGTCTATGATTGTTTAACTTGAGAAACTATTTGGATCAATGGAATTAAATTGTAAAAAATCGATCTGTTGACTGATTAATTTTTTTTGTTTTGTATAATTTTTTGTATGTGCTTGCTCCAGCCTAGCATTGGAATATGGAATTCATAATTTATTTCTAGGTCAGAATGTTTGGATATCTGTTGAGAATTAGTGGTGGGAGTGGCGGAAGTTTTATTTGAATGTTCGTTTGGAATTTGTATGCAAAAAGCTTTAAAAATCTAATAGTTTAGTTTTGTGATATTCTCATATTTCTGGCACTTTTGTGAAATTTGTCTATGATTGTTTAACTTGAGAAACTATTTGGATCAATGAAATTAAATTGTAAAAAATCAATATGTTGACTGATTAATTTTTTTTTGTTTTGTATAATTTTTTGTATGTGCTTGCTCCAGCTTGTGGTAGCCTAGCATTGGAATATCGAATTCATAATTTATTTCTAGGTCAGAAATCTAGGTCAGGATTTTTTTGAATGGCCAATTTTGTTTTGTAATTTTTGTGCAAAAACCTTTATAAATTAAAACTTTTGGTTTAAGGGTTTTTGCAAATTTCTTACACTTTAATATTACATTAAAAAAGTATAACACAAATGCGAGAAATACATTTAAGAAAAGACATGCATGAAAGCAAGCTAAAGGAAGAAAGCACAAATGTAAACTTAAGAATTACATTTAAGAAAAAGATAAACTCAAATTCAAGTTTAGGATTTATACTAAGAAGCGAGAAGGAAAAAGTCATAAAATAATATTTGATCAACAACATACAAACTCAAACTGTGTTTTTGCAGTATCCTTAAGTCATGAATCTTCTCTTTATTTCTATATAATCTTTTCCTAAATCATAAATTAAAAGAAATTACTGATAATACTTTTAAGATTTATTGTAGCACATATCAAAGATTAGCAGATGTTATCTCATATTTATAGGTTTAAAACAAATATACCTCCTAATTACTTACAGTTTAAACAATATAGCTCCATAGAATTTTCCAATAAAAATTATGTCTCTTGTTCATTTCAAGGACATACAGGGTATTGAAAAAGGGGAAAGGTTAGAAAAATGTCACTTGTCAATTGTCCTAGGTTTCTTAGATTGTTAAGGTTATACACGTTACTGACCATGACTAATTTTTTAAGCGGGAAACTTCAAAAAACGTCCGTTTTGTGGCTACACTGAAAGCTGCTTTGGTGATACCATGCGTCGAAATCTCCTGCAATTGATGTTATCTGCTTTCATTGTTATGTTACTGATTTATCTGTGTTTCAAAGGAAATCGATTGAGTATTGCGATGCTTTTTAAGTTTCTAGGAAAGCATGTATTGAGTCGTTTCCTTAAGTTAGTGATATTTTTTTTATATGTAACTTGATTTGAAAACAGAAGAAATTTATAAAAAATTTGGTAAAATGTGCTCCTACTGAGTTGTTAGATAATTAAAAACAGGGTAGTTACAAATTTTTAGATTTTTTATTGAAATTTTTATAATTTAACCTTTTAAAGTCAGTGTTTGCTCAATGTTCTTTTGTTGGTTTGAAAATTTATGGTTTTAAAACTATCTTTCAGTTATATCATAGAATTTTTTTAAAAACCGATAAGTAGCCCTATGAAAATTTCAACTACAAATTTTGTGTCTTGTTTATTTCAAGGAAATACGGGACATTATAAAAGGGACATTTATAAATATTATTTGGTTTATTGATACCAAATAATTTTGTGATTAAAATTAAGAAAATGTTCAAAAAATATAAACTAGAAACGCTAAGTGAAAATTTGCACCTAAATTTTTACTTGAAAATGTAAAACTAAATTTTCACTTGAAATTGTAAATCTAAATTTTCACTTGAAAATGAAAACCTAAATTTTCACTTGAAAATGTAAATCTAAATTTTCACTTGAAAATGTATACCTAAATTTTCACTTAAAAATGTGAACTTAAATTTTCACTTGAAAATGGAAATCTAAATTTTCACTTGAAAATGTAAACCTAAATTTTCACTTTAAAATGTAAATCTAAATTTTCACTTGAAAATTTATACTTAAATTTTCACTTGGAAATTGTATATCTAAATTTTCATTTGAAATTATATGCCTCAATTTTCATTGGAAAATGTATGCCTCAATTTTCACTTGCTTTTGTTTAAATTTGAGAAATAAAATCCTCTTTTAGTGTTTCCAATTTACTCCACGATGCAAAATATACTGCTGGAATTAAAAAAGTTAAAATACGAAATCAAATAGATAGCGACTCTTTAAATCAAGTTGTGTAACCTAACTTCTAATTTTACTTCAAAATTCTAGTACTATTTCTGTACCATTCGTGAAGGCCATTTAATCAAATGACTTGATAGCAACCTTTCAAAGCAAAGTACAGGACACTTAAGGAACACGTGAGTTGTTAAGCAAACAGGAGTGGCAAAATCTTTTACGAAGGGGGTTGTTTTGAGATAGATTTAATATCAACGTATTCATTTGCCAAAACAGCCAGCACTTTAGAATGACGGTCACGACTATCGTAGGTAGACCATTTTTCCGGCTACATCCAAATCTGTAGACATCAGGGAAAACGTTTTAAATAACATAGCCATGGCGTCAAAGTATGAAGACTTGGGCAAGATGATTACAATAGTTCCGCCGAAAAAGCCTATGATTTTCATCTGCCTCGGATTATTAGGAGGGCTGAGACGGAGAACATAATGATTTTATACTTTGTTACATACTCGGAAAGAGAATATGGGGAACGGGGTTGGTTTCATTCAGAAAGAAAAACGAACATCATATTTAATAGTTCAATTTTGATTTGAAGCCGTTTAACGCATTTATCATAAAATGAAAATGTTTCTATTTGGGATTTAGTACATATATTTTGTAAGATATTGTTGTTTTATAGAATATTTTTTACATTCCATAACCTTAGATAAAAATCCCACTTAAAATACCAATTATAGGACTTTAAGTGGGAAAAATATCTCTACAGATCGGATAATTTCTAATCGTATTTAGAGTGTGTGTATGCTCAAAATGTATACAAAATTAAATTGCATTTCATATCCTATCTGCATTTAAATTTGTTATATACATTTAATTTTAGATATAATTGATGTACAGTTTAACTTTAAAGCAACCATTTCTTTTCGAACGGTTAATGAATCAAATTTATTGATACTCTACAGATATCGATCGTGAAGTGAATATTGAATAGCATTTCGCAGGATATTTTGTAGAGGAAATACCAGTGAAAATTTTATTAAATTTTAAGCAGCTGCATGGCTTCCTTATTAGATAAATTATATTTCATACAGCTAGAACTGTTTAAGGGATTTTGTTTTTGATTAGCATAAATACTTTATATTCATTGAAATAAATTTAAGTGTATTGATTATTCGAGATAATAGCAAACGGCTACATAATAAAAATTACCCATTTATTAACTTTCTACGTTTCTAGAAAGCGTACTTCCTTAGTTGGCAAAATGCTGATTTGTTATTCAAAAGCTGCAAACATAGGTACAGCAGTTTAAAATTGCTAATAAATGTCAATCCGATAGCTAGGTGCCAAATAAAAAGGTTATATGTGAGTTCTCACACTCACAGTGTTCGTATAGGGAACATTCGGTGTGTGAGTATCCACGCCTATTTTTTTTAAAAACAGTTGAACGTAAAAATACAGTAGGATTATCAGAATAGAAAAGTACATAAAGGATAATGTATCCGAGTGGCAAAATTATTATGCTTCAAATCAAGTTAGATAATTGTCATCATTGGCGCCCCCAGGAGGGTGCAAGGAGGTGCACTTGCACCCCCCGGGCTCTTGAAAATTTAAAAAAAATGAGGGAAAAGATGTAAATTCCAAGATAAAAAAAAAGCACTTATGCAGTTTATACTTTTATATTACAATGAGCATTTTCCCCCCTATTAATTTAGTCTTTTGTTTCTTGACTATGTCGTTTTTTATAGCGACTTGCGTGACGATTTTCTGGCTCTTGTTGTCTATGATTATCTGATGAGTTGAAGTAACTATTTCTTTTATTGTATAATCATTTCCTGTGTAGTTCAAAATTCTAGGAAAAAGTTTTGTTTTTTAAGTCATCAGATATACTATCTTGAAATCTATTTTTAGAATTCAATTGTACATATTCCAACACTGCCTTCGTATTTCATTTTGATTTTTTTTTCATTGTATACGAATCTTGGAAGAAATAAAACAAATTTACTATTCTGTATTTTTGCATCTTCGAGTTCCTCTATTCTAAACACTGTCTCTTGAATGCCGTGAGATCTAGTTGGATGATAAAAAAATCGTTAAAAATATGCATTTTATTATTTTTACTCTTTTGTATTTTTTTTCTCTCTTGAACAGGGTTGCGCTTTCCAAAATATACCATGAATTTTAACTATTCTCAAAGAGTATAATTTATAATGCATAATTAATAATTAACATTTCTAAAAAAGTTAATAATTTTGATAAAAATCTAGTCTCGCACCCCCTTGCAAATATTCCTGGTTGGGTGCCCATGCATTGAAGTCTTTTCTACACTGACACTTTTCTACATTATGATAGTCAAATTCTATAAGTAAATTCATAACTCTGGATGTAGGTATAAAACTTAAGGAATCCCCAACGTAACTCTCTCGTCTGCTACGCTTTACTGGATGAGGAAAGTTAAGGTCCGGTATCTAGTATTTACCTATGCTCAGTCTTAGTGGCGCCATTGACACTGTGTTCTCTTTGATACTTTTAAGCTTAATCAATTTATAATTTATATACATTTTTGATATAATATTTTTTTGAAATAACCTCGTCATGATTTCTAGCATGTAGCTGTAGCGATTCTAAGAAAGTCTTTAATTATGTACTTGTGAAGAGTATAGATAGTTGCATTTCCCTTTTTACGTAAGAACGACTAGCAATTTTTACGAATTGGAAAGGTACTGTTTGATAATCATAGAATATTCAGAATTCTTAATAAATTGGTTATTTATGATTGGTATAAAATATTTAAAAGTTCCAATAATTTTTTAACAAATTGTTATACTTTATTTGACTTCTGTGAAAGTTTGAGTATTGGAAAATAGGTTTAGAATTCAACATATACTTCAACTAAAAAAATTCCTGAAATTTTTTAATTTAGCTACAGTATGGCTATAAACTCTAATTAAGTCTAAAAAAGAGACAATTTTAGCAGTATTAAACCATTATTATATACACATACACAATTCAGTCATGATTGCTTGTAAATTGGGTAACATACTAACTATACTAATAATGGTGAAATATCTTTCAAAGAACAATTTTAGGCAAGGGGATTACTGGAAAAATTAAACAAGATGATTTAGAAAATTGAAAAAATTAAACTACATCACAAATATTGAGATTAGAAAATATCAAGCTTTGACGAGTTATTTTTTTTTAGCAAAGCATAATGATAATTTCTGAACACCAAGTGAAGTCCAAATTTGATGTCTAGTGACAAGTTACACCACCATTGCATTTTTATTTATTTCTTAAAAACAGTTAACAAATTACTATAACCCTCCCCTGGCTTCACAAGCTTCTACCTTTTTTCGTAAGCCAAGCAAAGCTGGGACATACAGCTAGTAATAGATAAAGTTATCAAAACAGAATTTAATAAGCCATTTTATGTGCATAACTTCTTGAAACCAGATTGGAGTTAAACACTTAAAGTATATCTTAAAGTAACTGTATCTTAAGTTACACTTAAAGTAAATCAAAAGAATTTTCGCCCGCAAAAGAAATATGTGACAAAAAGTTGGATGGTTGGGTCTATAAACTTTAAAATAAAATAAATTATATTTTAAGAATGGCCTGAAATTGGAAGGTGTAAAGTGGATATTGGCGTAATAGGAGAATTGTTAAAATCAGACTAAAAAGAAAGAAAAAGTCTAGGTAATATTTTTGAGAAAAGGTCCTTACTGAATCAATAAGAGGCTTTTCTTTAAGAGTCACATATTGTGAATTTGCTAAGTCTTGAATATTAAGCATTTTTAAAAGAATTTTGTTTCTTCCAGAAAAATCATGCTCTTACAATTGTTTTTCTGGAATCTCGTCAGGGGGTTCCTTATTCTTGATTTTATTTTGGATTTTTCTTCATTTGGTAAAAAGGACTTTTGTTTTAAGATTTTTTTTAAACATAAATTCATAGAAACTGCTATTAATATAGGGTGTTTATAATTAAAGTTCAACTCTCGAAATCTGGCAAAAACAACGGTCAGGATGACCTCAAGTTTGACCTGCATGTACTCGAAGAAGATGGAAACGATACGGCATTAGGAAAAAAAACCTTATTTTAATATGTTATTTTTCATGTGTCTTAACATTGCTTTTTGAAATCCATGTTTTGCCATAAGAAAAATGCCATGCTTTTGAAATGATGAAACTTTTGAAAGTTGAAGTTTAATTATAAAATATCCAGGGGTCATTATAATTAATGTTCAACTTTCAAAAAGCTGGCAAAAACACTGGTCAGGATAACCTCAAGTGTGATTTGTATACACACGAAGAAAAAATAATTAATACGACATAAGAATGCAAATAGTTCTAAATAGTATTTTTTTATGTCATACCTTTTTTCCCTACTTGGAGGTAAAGTTTCAGATCATTTTGACTAGTGGTTATTTTACAGCTTTTGAAAGTTGAGTTTTATAATTAAAGTTCAACTTTCAAAAGCTGTAAAATAACCACTACTCACTACATATTAATTATGAAATCCTTTCATTGTTCTCTTTTCTTTAATGCTCAGAGGGACAATTATTTAAACAATTAAACTTTATTCAAAGTGTTTCTTCAGTGTTCAATGAAGTAAAATGTAAGAATATTTTCTATGAAAATCGGAGTATATGACGTAAAATGGATATTTATATATAAGTTATTAGCAAAGTTTAATTCAAATTGTGTGCTCTGGTATTAATTAATTTTAGTATGGAGAGACATTGAAGCATGGGCGCCCCCGGGGGTATGCTAGGAGATGCACTTGCACCCTTCTGGCTCTTGAAAATAGAAAAAAAAAAAATAAGGAAAAAGGTGTAAATTCAGAGATAAAAAAAAAAAAAAAAGCACATATGCCGTTTATACTTTTATGTTACAATGAGCATTTTTTCCCTATTAATTTAGTCTTTTGTTTCTTGACTATGTCGTTTTTTATAGCGACTTGCGTGACGATTTTCTGGCTCTTGTTGTCTATGATTATTTGATGAGTTGAAGTTACTATTTCTTTTATTGTATAATCATTTCCTGAGTAGTTCTCAAAATTCTTGGAAAATGTTTTGTTTTTTAAGTCATCAGATACACTATCTTGAAATCTATTTTTAGAATTCAACTGTACATATTCCAACACTGCCTTCGTATTTCATTTTGATTTTTTTTTCATTGTATCCGAAATTTGGAAGAAATAAGAAAATTTTACTATTCTGTACTTTTGCATCTTTAAGTTCCTCTATTCTGAACACTGTCTCTTGAATGCCGTGAGATCTAGTTGGATGATAAAAAAATCGTTAAAAATATATACTTTAATATTTTTACTCTTTTGTATTTTTTTCTCTTGAACAGGGTTGCGCTTTCAAAAATATATACCATGAATTTTAACTATTCTCAAAGAGTATAATTTATAATGCATAATTATTAATTATCATTTCTAAAAAAATTAATGATTTTTATAAAAATTAAGTCTCGCACCCTCTTGCAAATATTCCTGGGGGTGCCCATGATTGTCATATTTAGAAAGTCAGATCAATGTCATATTTAGATAAAGTTCAGATTCCGTCAAATCAGATGAAGTCATATTGAGTAAAATCAGATCGAATCCGATTCATTCAAATCAGATCAAGTCGGATTCAATCAAATCAGATCAATGTCCTATTAAAATCAAGTCATATTCAATCAAATTTTCGTCAGCTTAGTATTTGATGATTATTTGATCACTGCCGATATTTTTTAACAGCTACATTTTATGAAACATTAGTTCTGACTAATAGTCAATTATTATGCGATTTTTTAACTAATGACTGAGCAGTGAAAGCGTGCTGGACCCATATTTGTGTTTTTAATTATAAAAACTTAATCCAGTCTTGTAAATGATAATTATTTATTGATCATAATTAAATAAATCATTTTAAAGTATTTCGTTCAAAACAAATACAGAACAGACTACCAAGAATACATGTAATTGTCTATACATACTTTTAAGAAACTCTTAATTACAGTTAGCAGTAATTAATTTCCATAACACGGAGAACAAAATGCAATATTAATGTATTAATGAATTCAATACGAAATAAAACTCCAATATTAACTAACACGAAATATTACAAATATTCACAATTATAACCTTTCATATTTTAGATTAAAATGATTAATTTGATAAATAATGTTGGTAAATTACGGAAGAATGCTAAAATAAATAACTTTTACATTTACAACACATGCGTTAAAGCTTAGTATGAGTTATTTCATTTTTACAAAACTAACTGTCTTTTTAACGGGTTATAACTAGTTTAACTCACGTTGTTATCAAGTTTTAAACTTAAAAGATGGTATTTTAGGTTAAATCTTGTAATAACGTAATATCTACCTTTCTACCTTAAAATATCTAATTTAAATTCAATCCCCATGATTTGGAGTTTTTGAATAGCCTCTTTTATTAGTCACAATACCTATAGTTTTGATTTTCTATGTAGAATGATTTATTCTTTATTATGTGTCCGTAATCTTAACAAGGAAGTTTAAGATTATCGATCTATTGTAAAACATTATTAATGTAAATTCAATGGTGAGGTTAAAAAATATATCATGTTTCAATAGTCCCATTTTTTTTTTTTTTTCATTTTTTTTTAATATTTCTTATCCTGAAGGGGCTTAAGGATAAGAAAGAAGTGGTAAGTGATAGAATATATTTGGAAAAAGATCACAATAAACTTTAATGAATTTTGAAGGTTAATTTATTTGAAAAACGTTATTATTAATTTATATATATAAATAAAACCTTGCAAACAGTTATCTATTTTTTGCCAATAAAAATTACAAGTTTCGTACTTTAAATTATTGATCATTTACGTATATTCACCATAATACTACTGAAATATTTGTAATCTACCAAATTGATATTTCTCCAACGGAGTAAATATTCTTAAATTCAAGTGAAAGTCAGACTATACCCAACTTACAGTACCAAATTCAAACATGGTTTTTTTTAAACATAATTTCATAATTCCTTTGACACTTAAAGTTAAAATTATTTATACATAAAATTGTTACTAATTTACTCTTAGTAAAATTCGTTCTTCTGAAGATTATCTGGAATGACCTTCTTGAGTTGATAAAGAAATGAAGCTTAAATTGTCAACGTGACATGACATTTTGCCCCAAGTATCTATGTGATTAAAATCGGGTTTTTCTCTTAATGAACTAGATATTCTTAATTACACTATAATGCCGCAAATGTATTAAATTGCCTATTAAAGGTATTAAAAATGAAGTAAATGTATAAAAATTAAATAAATCCATAAAAAACAAGTAAATTTCAATAATAATGTAACGCAACAAACGTAATACAAATTATCCAATACAATCTGCTTGCGACCAAGATATATGGAAAATGCTGTATTCATTTTTGAATATGGTTGAAAAGTAGTTGCTATTTGAAATCTTATATATCGTTCCAGGGCATTATTTTTTTTAACGATCTCTTTTTCACTCTTCATACAAAATCAAAAATTGATAAATGATGTATTAATTTAAGGGCTAACCCCCCCCCCTCCCCCACTTCTGAAAAATACCTTTTTTACAATTGAACATTGTATTATTTGTTTGAAATTCGAGGTTATTTTTTTTTTATATTTTTAATTATGATAGGATGCTGTGTAGATTGTACTCTATGAGAGGAAACTCTATGTAGGTTGTATTTTATGAGAGAAGACTCTATGTAGAGGATGCATTGACTCAGACCGGCAATGATCTCATCTTTTTTCAACGCCCTTTAAACAACAAAAAATGAATGAATTCTTGTTTTAAAGATGTAGTTCTCTGCTTTAAACAAATTCATTAATTATTTATTCATAAATCACACGCAATCGTTATAAAAAGTTTCATTGGATTCTTTGTGATGTATGTACGGGATACCGATTTATCATCAGATCTACCATAAAGTGACCAAACGTCCCGATTTTGGCAGGACAGTCCCGCTTTTCATCTCACTGTCCCGCTGACCGAATGTTCCTTAAAATTGTCCCGCTTCCTGTTACAGAGTCCCGCCAAAGTCCTTCTTAACAAAGTAAAAATGTCTTCATAACTTGAAAACTAACAGAGTGGGTAACTGATGAAGTTTCTCGAGGAAGAAAAATCTGGGGACATTTATCTACCAGTTACACGAGCATTACAGTGCCAAGTTCTGCTTTCCAAATCAAATCTCTTTATATCTCTAAGAAATACAATACAATATCAAACTCTAATGAACTTCTATAAAAACAATTCCTCTAAATAATCTTAAATGCGCAGGATACGTACGTGCCTACTAGTATTCTTTAATGCTGAGATTTTAAAACAATAATCTTGAGAAAAAAAAGAGTAATAAGAAATCAAAGCTAGTATTTTAGATGGCTAAGTTATCATAAATACCATTTTAAAACATCGCATATTTCGATCAAATATTTCCTTCGTCTGTACTAATACGATCCTCAAACATTTACAACTTGATCTGCGGTGCAACACGCAAAATATTGTTTTGGAGTCCCATGATATAGTAGTACAACTTAAAAACATCACATTTTATCTAAACTATTCAACAGCCCCAAACTAAAAAAATTTTCGTCCCCTCCGTAACAATACTCTGGATCCGCGATTGAAGCACTGGAATAAATGTATGAACTTTGAGGTCCTTCCCCTAGGTGGTATTGAGAAAGAAATATCTGTATATTGAAACACACATACATGGATAGTTAATGCAAATATGTTCAGCCTATTGAAACACACATACATGGATAGTTAATGCAAATATGTTCAGGCTATTGAAACACACATACATGGATACCGATTTATCATCAGATCTACCATAAAGTGACCAGACGTCCCGATTTTGGCAGGACAGTCCCGCTTTTCATCTCACTGTCCCGCTGACCGAATGTTCCTTAAAATTGTCCCGCTTCCTGTTACAGAGTCCCGCCAAAGCCCTTCTTAACAAAGCAAAAATGTCTTCATAACTTGAAAACTAACAGAGTGGGTAACTGATGAAGTTTTTCGAGGAAGAAAAATCTGGGGATATTTATCTACCAGCTACACGAGCATTACAGTGCCAAATTCTGTTCTCCAAATCAAATCTCATTGTATCGCTAAGAAATACAACACAATATCAAACTCTAATGAACTTCTATAAAAATAATTCCTCTAAATAACATTAAATACGCAGGATACGTACGTGCCTACTAGTATTCTTTAATGCTGAGATTTTTAAACAATAATCTTGAAGAAGAAAAAAAGTAATAAGAAATCAAAGCTAGTATTTTAGATGGCTAAGTTATCATAAATACCATTTTAAAACATCGCATATTTCGATCAAATATTTCCTTCGTCTGTACTAATACGATCCTCAAACATTTACAACTTGATCTGCGGTGCAACACGCAAAATACAGCGGATATTTTAAGTAATTTTAATTGTTCAGATGGGAGGTATAATAAAACATCCACCTCACGTGTTCTCTCGCTTAACATAGCTGCAAAATAATCGAAGGGCCGAGCAAAAGTACTAAAGGACGTGATGCACATCTTAAGAGCCTTTCACCTGGTCCCTTTCTCAAGCTGGGAAGACGTGAGAAGGCTGCATTAAGTAGAAGAGGTAAAATCTCAAGAAAAAATGTGAAAGGGAGGAGGGCGCTTACAAAACGACGGCTACCGAAATGACGAGCCGAAATTCGAGCTCCATCCGGTCACGTTTACTAAAGGGTTTCTTAATTTAGTCCGTGGTTTCTGAGGTAACTAAAGAAAAAAGAATCGATAAGTTTGGCCTGAGGTTCAAGACAAATCTTGTTGAAGTGCGTGAAAGCACTGCAATGGCGGATACAGAGAGGGGTGCGATTGCACCTTCCGTTATTCAGAGTTAAATAGGGGAAAAAACTAAAGACGACAAATTCTATTTTATGTGTTATTTACCCTGAGTGTAACAAAAGAAAGAATAACACTGGTTTCCAAAAGTAACGAAATTATTTAATTTATATACATAGTAAGTGAATGAACATGTGAAAGATATGAATTTAAAATAAAACCAATGTACTTGATGGTTTTTACCGTTCATGTTTTGGCCTGAGGCTCAAGACAAATCTTGTTGAAGTGCGTGAAAGCACTGCAATGGCGGATACAGAGAGGGGCGTGATTGCACCTTCCGTTATTCAGAGTTAAATGGGGGGGGGGGGAACTAAAGACGACAAATTCTATTTTATGTGTTATTTACCCTGAGTGTAACAAAAGAAAGAATAACTCTGGTTTCCAAAAGTAACACAATTATTTTATTTATATACATAGTAAGTGAATGAACATGTGAAAGATATGAATTTAAAATAAACCAATGTACTAGATGGTTTTTACCGTTCACGTTTTGGCCTGAGGTTCAAGACAAATCTTGTTGAAGTGCGTGAAAGCACTGCAATGGCGGATACAGAGAGGGGCGTGATTGCACCTTCCGTTATTCAGAGTTAAATGGGGGGGGGGGAACTAAAGACGACAAATTCTATTTTATGTGTTATTTACCCTGAGTGTAACAAAAGAAAGAATAACTCTGGTTTCCAAAAGTAACACAATTATTTTATTTATATACATAGTAAGTGAATGAACATGTGAAAGATATGAATTTAAAATAAACCAATGTACTAGATGGTTTTTACCGTTCACGTTTTGGCCTGAGGTTCAAGACAAATCTTGTTGAAGTGCGTGAAAGCACTGCAATGGCGGATACAGAGAGGGGCGTGATTGCACCTTCCGTTATTCAGAGTTAAATAGGGGGAAAAACTAAAGACGACAAATTCTATTTTATGTGTTATTTACCCTGAGTGTAACAAAAGAAAGAATAACACTGGTTTCCAAAAGTAATGAAAGTATTTAATTTATATACATAGTAAGTGAATGAACATGTGAAAGATATGAATTTAAAATAAAACCAATGTACTAGATGGTTTTTACCGTTCACGTTTTGGCCTGAGGTTCAAGACAAATCTTGTTGAAGTGGGTGAAAGCACTGCAACGGGGGATACAGAGAGGGGCGCGATTGCACCTTCCGTTATTCAGAGTTAAATAGGGGGAAAAAAACTAAAGACGACAAATTCTATTTTATGTGTTATTAACCCTGAGTGTAACAAAAGAAAGAATAGCTCTGGTTTCCAAAAGTAACGCAGTTATTTAATTTATATACATAGTAATTGAATGAATATGTGAAAGATAGGAATTAAAAAAAAAACCAATGTACTATACTAAACTTCAACTTAACTAGACATCACTTAGACGGTAGATCGTGACAGTGCTCATAGGTATTTAATCCACTTTGGCGGAGTGAAGACATAATTCTCGCCAAACCTTATAGCCTTTTGTTCTCTACAGGGTTGTAGTTTGGCGAACATTATGCTTTCACGCCGCCAAAATGGATAAAATACCTATGAGCACTGTGACGATCTACCGTCTAAGTGATGTCTAGTTAAGTTGAAGTTTAGTATAGATGGTTTTTACCGGGGGTTCACGTTTTGGCCTGAGGTTCAAGACAAATCTTGTTGAAGTGCGTGAAAGCACTGCAATGGCGGATGCAGAGAGGGGCGCGATTGCACCTTCCGTTATTCAGAGTTAAATAGGGGGGGGGGGGAACTAAAGACGACAAATTCTATTTTATGTGTTATTTACCCTGAGTGTAACAAAAGAAAGAATAACACTGGTTTCCAAAAGTAACGCAATTATTTTATTTATATACATAGTAAGTGAATGAACATGTGAAAGATATGAATTTAAAATAAAACCAATGTACTAGATGGTTTTTACCGTTCACGTTTTGGCCTGAGGTTCAAGGCAAATCTTGTTGAAGTGCGTGAAAGCACTGTATAAAAAGTGAAAGCACTGGCGGATACAGAGAGGGGTTCGATTGCACCTTCTGTTATTCAGAGTTAAATAGGAAAAAAAAAAAAAAAAAGACGACAAAGAATATTTTATGTGTTGTTTACCCTGAGTGTAACAAAAGAAAGAATAACTCTGGTTTCCAAAAGTAACACAATTATTTTATTTATATACATAGTAAGTGAATGAACATGTGCAAGATATGAATTTAAAATAAAACCAATGTACTAGATGGTTTTTACCGTTCACGTTTTGGCCTGAGGTTCAAGGCAAATCTTGTTGAAGTGCGTGAAAGCACTGCAATGGCGGATACAGAGAGGGGTGCGATTGCACCTTCCGTTATTCAGAGTTAAATAGGGGAAGAAAAAAAAGAAGAAAAAAAACTAGAGGCGACAAAGAATATTTTATGTGTTGTTTACCCTGAGTGTAATAAAAGAAAGAATAACTCTGGTTTCCAAAAGTAACACAATTATTTTATTTATATATATACATAGTAAGTGAATGAACATGTGAAGGATAGGAATTTAAAATAAAACCAATGCACTAGATGGTTTTTATCGTTCACGTTTTAACGCGCGCTTTTCTCAGGCTATGGATGTAGTCAATCAAGATTTGATGAATCCCGAACATCCTAAAAATTGGGCGATGAAAAAGCCGAGGACAAAGCAAGACAGCAAAGTATTCTACAAAATATTTAAGACAAATTTGGTTTAATTTGTGATGATCATGGAATATGGAATTGAAATTGGTTCATTAGTGCACTTCAAGGAAAATATGAAGTTTGGTATATGTTTTGGAAGAAACTTTTCTTAAAAAAACACACACAAAAGTCTTAGAATTCTTTTAATATGCTTTTTGTTTAATAAGTTGCTTGTTATAAAAAAAAAGTAAAATAATTATAACGTTTTTGTAATTTAGATATAAACTTGTTCTAATAAATACATTGAAAATTATTGTTTTGGAATCCCATGGTATAGTAGTATAACTTAAAAACATCAAATTTTATCTAAACTATTCAACAGCCCAAAACTGAAATTTTTTCCGCCCCCTCAGTAATAATACTCTGGATCCGCGATTGAAGCACTGGAATAAATGTATGGACTTTGAGGTCCTTCCCCTAGGTGATATTGAGAAAGAAATATCTGTATATCGAAACACACATACATGGAAAGTTAATGGAAATATGTTCAGCCTATTGAAACACACATATATGGATAGTTAATGCAAATATGTTCAGCCTCGGAAAAACAATCCAGGGAAAGATATAAATACTTTCACCTATTCTAAATAACGTAGAAGAGGTGACTTAACTTAATAAATGTAGAAGAGGGGAATTTTAAAACTTGTAATAGTTCTTGTAAAAAAAAAAACCGCTTCGAAAAGGAGCTTTCCAACCATACTTAACCCATTATCGATGGTTGGTAAGAAAATTTGACAATGGATATTTAGTTTTTTCTGTGATAATAAATTGCGATTGTGGTTGCACTTAGTGTTTGATAAAAATCACAAAAATAATTTTGCAAAAAATCTGAAAAATTCACAATATACTTTAAATTATCTAAATAAACAAGATATAGGATAAAAAGCTATTGTTTTTAACTATTTCAAAGTTGTCTTTAATGGATTAAATCTCATATTGATGTTAACCCCTTGGGTACATTTGACGTCTGAGACACGTCATTCACTTTTTTCCCCTGGGAGCGGATGACGTGTCTAAGACGTCAAACCAAAAATCCTTTGGGTACATTTGACGGCTGAGATTCGTCATGCACTTGTTTTGCCTGTTAATAATGACGAACCTAATTCGTCATTCAAACTAGTTTGATTGGATAGATTTTAATGTCACAAGAGCCCTGATTGGTTAAGTCAAACATCGGTTGGTTTACCTATACTTTAAAAAAATAATTTGTTTGGCTGTATTCCTTTAAAGTTCCTTTATTGTTTTGAACCAACCGTTTAAAACGCAAGAATTTTCCCAAATAAATCCGTACCCAAGGGGTTAATGTTTTTTATTTTTATGCTGTAAGGTGTGATTGGTTAAATTTTTTTTTTTTCAAAATTTTGTATTTGGTCTTTCCTTTGGATTTGATGGCAAATCCATCTTTATTGTCAATGAAACATTGAAAAGTCATACCGAAATCATTTTCAAAAGGGTATTTATTATATTATCAATGTTTGATTGGTTCGGATTTTTCACATAAGAAGTCTTGTATAAAGGTTTTGGACTACTAAAAGTAGTCTGCATTTTTATTGAAAAATGCCTTTTGTGAGTATTTCAAGGAACATTTCCTACCAACTAATTTCGATGGGAGAAAACCCGTAAAAATCCCACAAGCAGCTAGCCAATTAATGGCATACTGTCAAATTTTGGTCCTACCTACCTAATTATATTCGAATACAGAAACTACATATCGCACATTCAAGGAATCAAACTTGAATTTTTTCGCATACCGGGCAAGTATGCTGCACATTTAGATTGCTTAGAGGAATTACTGTTATGAAAGTTCTCAGTGTTAGATATTGTATCCTATTTCTGAGAGATATAATGGAACTTGAATTGGAAAGCAGAACTTGGCACGGCAGGGTTTGGCTCGTGTAGTCGGTTGGTGTGATGATGAATGGTACAAGGTACATTTTTCATGGAGTACCAATGGATCTCATAAGTTTGATTTAGTAACAAATAATGAAGGGGGAAACTACAACCTTAAGAAGATAATATATTTATTTATCCTAGTTTAAAGTATGACGTATCATTGCCAGGCCGAGATTAAGCATATACTACATAGAGTACCTTCTACATAGATTCTCCTCTCATAGAGTAAAAAAATACCGTCTATATTGAGTCCCAAAATACCTTTTACATAGAGTACCTAAATATCATCTGCATAGAACCTCCCATTGAGTACCAAAAGAAATCAAAATTAGGGGTGTAGACATTGCTCAACTTTCAATTATACTATATTGCTGATGTAGACTTGTGTAATTTATCTTTTTTACATTTTCATCAGTCGCTTAGAAAAAATTGCCAGTAAGGCGATATTTTTTGGGATAATTCTAGTATGGATCTTAAAAAAAAAAAAAGGGGAATTTTGGCGAAATGCTTATCGATAATTCTTATATTATCCTTTCTTGTAAGTGAAACTGGGTAGAGATTAAAAAAAAAAAAATGATCCCATGGCTACCACCAACTTGCACACCAAATTTGAATATCGTAGGTCAATTTGTTCGGGAGTTATGCTGACCACATACACACAGACAGACACTTTTCTAGATCACTTTTTTGAAATCAGGATGTTCCAAAACGAGGAGAAATGGAAAAAAAAAAAAACGAAATTTTTTTTTCTACCGAATCCTATACTTTCATTACCCTATGTATTACATATGGGTAATTGAAAGTAAAAATTAGCTTCGATTTTCAAACAATTAACGCAATACTGGGTTAGGCATGTATGTTCGATGTGGTTCGGATTCGGAATCCACGTTAAGTTGTAGGTCCTAACCTGTTTAGCCACCATTGTGCATAAATATAGGTCGTTGAGCGTAAAAACCAACCAACGAAACAATTAACGTATTGTGCAATTGTAAATATACTATTCGTCAAAAGCGGAGGTTTTAGCTTTTAAATTGGTATATAATTTATCAATTATGGTTTTGTATAAAGAAAGAAAAAGGGATCGTCACATAAAAAACAAAGTCCAGGAATAATTTATAAGATAACGAACCAAATAGTCTAGTTTTGTAGTGCACTAAAGATTAAATTCCGTTTATGTAGTGCAAAAGACTTAACGATCGGTTGCGTGAGAAAGCGACGGATTCTTTTATTACTTAGAAAAGAAAATTCATTTCAAAATACTAACGTTCTCAACTCACATCCAGATTTTTAGTTGAAAATAGATTGAGGTATATTTGATTGATGATCTAATCTAGCCATCACCTTAAACTAAGAAATGAGAGGAATCAGACATAAAAACTTTTCCTCGACTTTGGTGTAAATAACCTATGTCAAAGCGGTTGCGATTAAAAGACCATTCATTTTAAAAGCCTGTTATTACATTTCCTTAATTCTTTAAATTTGAATATCCTCTATATACATTGAACTTTTAAAAGGATTTTTCATAAAACTGACATGTAAGCAGCTCAGAATTTAGAAGAAAACCATACTTGTATAAATATGAATTATCCCATTGAGTGTAAAAATAAATTATTTATGCTTATCATTCTTCATTTATTGGGGTTGGGAATGTAAGTTTCCTTTTGAAATGTGGAAATTAGTTTAAGTTAAAAAGTGTTTAAAGGGGTGTGCTCTTGTAAAGTAGATCTAGCTTATTCCAAAAGTTTTTATTCGTAAAATTTAATTTGTTTAAATTTTTTTTTAAATTATAATAAACGACGTTACTTTTATCAAGATAAACAAGGTTTACTAGGGTTAGCGTGCTAGTTTCTGGACCACGAGGTTGCGGGTTCGAGTCCCGTGTTTGGCATGGGTGTTTGTAAATGTATGTTGGCTTGTCTAATGACGAATGTTTCGGCGCATTATAGCCCTCGTGTTGGTGACGGCGCCAGATAATCTGAATACAACCAACCAACCAACCAACCAACCAAGGTTTACTAGTGCTTATAAAAATGTAAGATTAGTTGCATACAAGAAAGTACACAGCTCAAGTTTAAAAAACAGTTCTATGCAAACACTAAAAAACTAACCTATAAAAATAAAGTTTTTAAGGTCAATTCTTAATATACATTGTCAAATTTTAAGTGCAATTGCAACTCGTTAGGATTTGGAGCTCAGATTGATTTGTCATAGTCCTTTACCACCACAAAGAATACAAACGATTCCATGAAATTTACTAACGCTCCCCCCCCCCCCCACTCTCGCTAAATCATGATAGAATGAATTCTCACCGACAGCAAATCTAACTGTCAAATTTCAGGTCGATTGGATGACGAAAAGTTGATTAATTAGTCCACTGCAGATTTTCCCGCCTCAAATAAACACACTAACAAAATCGAAGTGAATGTAAAGGATTTAAAAATCGACCCTTTTTCAAATAAAGAGTTTATCAATGATAAAGAGCATAGGTAAGAAAATAAATAAATTTACCTTTTAAAAGTTGAAGGGAATCCACACAACATATTTAATTGCTTCACATTTACTAAATTTATATTTACACTAAATGTTGTCTCTAACAGTTATAACGCTATGCTTATTATTAATGTATGTTTATTATGGTATGTTAGTTAAGGAGCTATGTTTATTATATTACGAATGTTATGACACTTTGATTATATTATGTTTATTATGATGCATTAATTACATTTTACTCATACGAAATACAAAAAACTTAAAAATTAAACATTTGAATCTTTAACAACTTAAATTACAATAAATGCTTTAATCAATAACTAGCACATTTATTTAGTATTTGGTATTTGTATTTGAAATTCTATTTAGTATTTGAAATAAGTTTATTCTTTAAAAAAACTGAAGCCTAAAAAAAAGGTTTATTCGTAAAAAAAAATCAAAAAAATTGTTGCACTTAAAATGTATTTATTCCGTAGAAAAAAGTAGTCGTCAAATTGACAGGGGTTTCTACTAGTTGAATTGTATATCGTTCGATGACTTAGCCTTGGAGTGAAAAATTTGCTATTTCTAATTTGTTAAAGTTTGCGGGAGAGTAAAAAAATACTTCAAGTAACTATTTCAATATAACCTTTGTGCTTTTGCATATCACTCATTTACCCCAATTTTATTTCAGTTACCAAGTTTCAGATTTAACTAATCGATGGGTTCTTTTTTCCAGTTTCCATATTAACCAATTTGCCTAAATTTTATTTCAGTGTTTCACAACTCATTTACCTAAATTTTATTTCAGTGTTCAAGTTGTAGATTTCACTGTTCGTTGCGTCATTTCTTTCTGTTTCTAATTGTACCAAAAAAGGATTTGAGACCATAAGTGAAGTTATAAACTGTCGTTAAATTGTGTGGCATATAGTTGCGGTCAATGGCAAGGCGTGAAGAATTAAACTATAGGCTACCTTCTATCTACATTTGAACAAAGAAGTTAAAGCTATTTTCTGTGTGCTTGAAAACCATATAAAAGTCTGCAGTTGATTCATTTGGCGATTAGTGTGTTTGAGTGTACCTCCAATGACACGAAGCAGCAATCCGTCTTAAATTATGAAACCATTCGGATACTTGACTCTTGAGAAAAGTGATCAAGTTTCAGATTTTATTAATCGATAGGTTATTTCTTCATGTTTCCAAATATACCAAAACTCACACGTATAATTCATTTACCAAAAATTTATTTCAGTGTTCAAGTTGCAAATTTCACTATTCGTTGTGTCATTTCTTCCTGTTTCCAAATATACCAAAAAGTGATTTGAGACCATAAGTAGAGTTATAAACTGCCGTTAAATTGTGTGGCATATAGTTGCGGTCTACAGCAAGGCGTGAAGAATTAAACTATAGGCTACCTTCTATCTATATTTGAACGAATGAGTTAAAGCTATTTTCTGATGTGTGCTTGAAAGCCATATAAAAGTCTGCAGTTGATTCATTTGGCGATTAGTGTGTTTGAGTGTACCTCCAATGACACGAAGCAGCAATCCGTCTTAAATTATGAAACCATTCGGATACTTGACTCTTGAGAAAAGTGATCAAGTTTCAGATTTTATTAATCGATAGGTTATTTCTTCATGTTTCCAAATATACCAAAACTCACACGTATAACTCATTTACCAAAAATTTATTTCAGTGTTCAAGTTGCAATATATACCAAAACTCACACGTATAACTCATTTACCAAAAATTTATTTCAGTGTTCAAGTTGCAAATTTCACTATTCGTTGTGTCATTTCTTCCTGTTTCCAAATATACCAAAAAGTGATTTGAGACCATAAGTGGAGTTATAAACTGCCGTTAAATTGTGTGGCATATAGTTGCGGTCAACAGAAAGGCGTGAAGAATTAAACTACAGGCTACCTTCTATCTATATTTGAACGAAGAAGTTAAAGCTATTTTCTGATGTATGCTTGAAAGCCATATAAAAGTCGGCAGATGATTCATTTGGCGATTAGTGTGTTTGAGTGCACCTCCAATGACACGAAGCAGCAATCCGTCTTAAATTATGAAGCCATTCGGATACTTGACTCTTGAGAAAAGTATGTTTTCGGGACAATAAAACCCTTTTTTTGGCGTGTTCTTATAGTCGTATTGGGTAATAATGGCAAAGCACGTTATAATCATGAACAAATAAATAAGTCATATGAGGGGGATAGGTTGGGATTGATGGACGAAGACTGCTTCATATCTCGGACACTGAACTTTAAGACACTGGTGTTGCAGTTTAAAATTAAATTAGCAAGTACTGCGTAAGAGGAATTTTACTACCAATAATGATGCAGTGCCGAGGACAGTGATAGAGTTATAAGGTCAGTAATTTGGGGTTGTGAGCGCTACGCTTGGGATAACTGCGGATAGAACTAGGGATACTTAGAGGCCGAGGCTGCTATGGAAAGAGATTGATGGCGTTTGATGGTGAGCAGGGCTTACACATTTGGCATATGAGGCGATTTCAGTTACAGATTCGGAGAATCGAAATATTTGGCTTGTAGTTATTATACTTCACTCATTAAATTAAGATTTTTTCATCAGTTTCTGAAATTAGAATAAGAAAAATTTAAAAGCTCCGATTCTAATTACTTTGATTTTTTTTTAGTAGATGTACTTTGAATATTGTAAATGGATAAACTGTTTAATTAAGATAAATTAGCATTGTCTATTTTTTTTAAATTAAAATTTTTGTAAAATTTCGGTGATTTTTATTTTTGATAATTAGTCTAAAACTTGTGAATCGAGAGATTTACGATTTTTTGTACTAAATAACTCAAAAAGATTCGTAGAAAAAGTTTTCTTTTAAATTTTTAAAACTCTTATTAGAATTTAAAAAAAAAAAAAAATCCCATACTATATTTCTGAAAAACTACTTTTAAATATTCAAGAATATTTTAAACTTCATTTATAAATAAGTCAAAAAATAATAAAAGAAACAAACATAAAAAATACATGTAAAAATTTTTACGCATTTATGCAAGGTTACGCAATTTATGCATGGCCTCCATGGTTTTAGAGTTATAACGATTCAAATTTTACAAGATATGAAAAATATCAATATGAAAACTGTAAAATTTTAGTTGGTTGAAAAGCAACTCTTATTATTTAATTACAAGTTTTAATTCATGTACAGTTAAGTTTTCATTTCTTTCAACTAAGATTTACCTATGGTATTTTTTTTTAAAACAGTAAAAAAAAAAAAAATTAGTTTCTCACATTCCTTTTGATGTATCGATACTTTTTGTAACGAAATCGAATATCTAAAATTGAATCTGATGCATGAATTTTGCACCTTTAAAAGACTGAAAATGAGTAGGAATATTGGGAATGAATTCAAAAAGCCTTAAATCTCCTTATTTAAAATAGAAAAGGATTACTAGAATTTGGATGATGGTATTTTTTTTTTTTTTTTAAATTTTTTTTTTATAATTTTCCTCACTATAATTTTTGTTAAAAGGTGAAATCAATACGAAATACTTTGAAGGCAAACTTTTCTGTTCCTTAAAGTTATTAATAACATGCTTTTACTTTTCTTTTAATATAAATCGGCAAAGATATGTACGTTTGAAACACATTTCAAATTAAATCTATATTGGTATAGAATGCAAAATTTGCACAGATAAGTTATAAGATAAATAATAACATAACGTTAATAGTTTATGTTCAACAGGAAAGTAATATTTTTTTGAGAATTTTCATATATATATTTAACAATAATTTGCACAAGAAGTTTTTTTAGTAATTTTATAAAAACGAGTAAAAAAGCCAATTCAAATATAAAATCTAAATCTTACCTCAAAGAAAAACACAATAAATTTAGTATTGAACCCGATAGAACTCACAAACCTAACTTATACATAAGAACTTGAATATGAGGAAATTTTTTCCGAAATGAGATCAATATCTGGGATTTTAAAGCCCCAGATATCGATACCGAAAACGAAATATTTTTGAGCGTGCGAGAATATATCATATAGCTATTTTAAAAACTAGAGTATAAGTGGACTAGTGCACAGCCTGTGTATTTAAGTTTTCTTAGAGGAATTATTTTTTTGAAAATTCTTCAAAGAACGCGGCAGTGTTCCTCCACCAAGTCCAATATCAAAACAGCAGACATGCCAGTGTATATCTTAGATATTGTATTTTACTGCTAAAAGATCAAATGAAAAACTTGAATTGGAAAGCAGAACTTGGAACAGCACAGCATAGCTGGTGTAAAACATCAGTCTGGTGATAAATCGTATCCCGTACATCCATCATAATCCAATGGATTTTAAAATTTAATTTTGATTTATCAACAAACAATGAAGGCAAATGTCTAAAGCGGAGAACTACATCTTTAAAATAGTATTATATGTATTTATTGTATTTTAAAGTACGACGGAGAGGATTATTGCCGAGACGCCTCCCCTACACAGGGTATTCTCTCATTGAAACTCATGATATGGATATTCCTCTCATTGAGACTCATCCTATTGAGACTCCTCTCAGAGTCATGGGTGCCCGCAGAATTATTTGCAGGGGGGTGCAAGACTAGATTTTTACCAAAATCATTAAATTTTTAGAAACTTTCATTAATAGTTATGCATTTTAAATTATACTCTTTGAGAATAGTTTTAAAAAATTCATGGTATATATTTTTGAAAGCGCAACCCTGTTAAATAAATAAATAAATAAATAAATAAATAAATAAATAAATAAATAAATAAATAAATAAATAAATAAATAAATAAATAAATAAATAAATAAATAAATAAATAAATAAATAAATAAATAAATAAATAAATAAATAAATAAATAAATAAATAAATAAATAAATAAATAAATAAATAAATAAATATACATTTTTAATGATTTTTTATCATCCAACTAGATCTCACGGCATTCAAGAGACAGTATTTAGAACAGAGGAACACGAAGATGCAAAAATACAGAAGAGTAACATTATATTTCTTCCAAATATTGGAAATGATTTAAAAAAAATTAAAAAAAAAAAAAAAATTAAAATGAAATACGAAGGCAGTAATGGATATGTTTAATTGAATTCGAAAAATAGATTTCAAGATAGTATATTTGATGACTTAACTAGCAAAATACTTTTCCTAGAATTTTAGAGAACTACATAGGAAATGATTATATAATAAAAGAAATAAATACTTCTGCTCAGCCTCCAATAATCCTAGACAAAAGATGCCAGTAGCTATAAAAAACGACATAATAAAGAAACAAAAGACTAAATTAATAGAAAAAGAAATGCTTATTATAACATAAAAACTGAAACGGCATACGTGCCTTTCTTTTTATCATAGAATTTACTCCTTTTCTCTCATTTTTTTTTTTTTTTTTTTTTTTTAAATTTTCAAAAGCTAGAGGGGTGCAAGTGCACCTCCTTGCTGCACTCTCCTGGGAGAAACCCATGCATAGAGTACCTTCTTTTCATATGGTCTCTTCTCATATTAGATTACCTATTCCATAGAGTTCCCTCTTATAATAGAGTGCCAAGATATCCTGTATAGAGTCTTTTCTCATTGGGTACCAAAATAAAAAATAATTGAATTTCGATTTTGAAATAAATAACACATGTGCAATTATAAACAAACTATTCAACAGAAGCGGAGGTCTTAGTCTTTAAGGTATACATATACAATTGAGATAATTTCCTTTAATTTTTAGGTTATAATTTCAAACTTTTTGGAAGTATATCAGAATTAAAAATAATGCATTTTTATGTATAAACTTTCTTTTTCCGTCAATTTTTAAATCAGCTAATTGCAATTAAAGTGATTAATTAGGACATTATTAGAACGTACATAAATAAACTTGTAATTAACTTAGAGGTAATATTGTTATGGCAAATAAAAGATATTATACTGACGCATGTTCCTATGGAGAATTTCGAATTTGGCTTCAATGTTTATTTAATTATAAGTTTTTAAATAAATAGTTAAAAAAAATATATAGTTTTTAACAAAAAATTAAAATTAAAATATGCATAAAAAATTTGTTCATAACAATATATGTTAGATGCTCCATAGAAAACACATTCACAACTATTGTCGACAAAACAAAATTATAATTTTGTAAATCGGATAATTTATTGTGAAGTTATGGCTGTTGGCGTAAAGTCATATAACACCAAAATGTCATTCTTCAGAAATCGCGTTTAAAGCTTACTACACTAATGAACGTGATACAAAGCAGGTTCACTAAACCTAGTGTAATTTAAAAAGTAATTTGAGTCTCAGTAAGAAAATGGTATCATTTTAATGGTAATGAATTCGGGAATATTGTAAAACCAAAAAACAAAAACGCAAACTTGAGTCAAATTTCGAGATTCCTAATGTATATGTATACCCTAAATTGGTAAATAGTTTATCAATTTTGGTTTTGTTGGTTTTTAGAGATCGTGATGGAAAGAAAAAAAAACACATTCACAACTATTGTCGACAAAACAAAATTATAATTTTGTAAATCGGATAATTTATTGTGAAGTTATGGCTGTTGGCGTAAAGGCATATAACACCAAAATGTCATTCTTCAGAAATCGCGTTTAAAGCTTACTACACTAATGAACGGGATACAAAGCAGGTTCACTAAACCTAGTGTAATTTAAAAAGTAATTTGAGTCTCAGTAAGAAAATGGTATCATTTTAATGGTAATGAATTCGGGAATATTGTAAAACCAAAAAACAAAAACGCAAACTTGAGTCAAATTTCGAGATTCCTAATATATATGTATACCCTAAATTGGTAAATAGTTTATCAATTTTGGTTTTGTTGGTTTTTAGAGATCGTGATGGAAAAAAAAAAACACATTCACAACTATTGTCGACAAAACAAAATTATAATTTTGTAAATCGGATAATTTATTGTGAAGTTATGGCTGTTGGCGTAAAGGCATATAACACCAAAATGTCATTCTTCAGAAATCGCGTTTAAAGCTTACTACACTAATGAACGTGATACAAAGCAGGTTCACTAAACCTAGTGTAATTTAAAAAGTAATTTGAGTCTCAGTAAGAAAATGGTATCATTTTAATGGTAATGAATTCGGGAATATTGTAAAACCAAAAAACAAAAACGCAAACTTGAGTCAAATTTCGAGATTCCTAATGTATATGTATACCCTAAATTGGTAAATAGTTTATCAATTTTGGTTTTGTTGGTTTTTAGAGATCGTGATGGAAAAAAAAAACACGGGGGCAGAAATAATATGTAATATGAGAGAAAATGTCATATAGTGAGTTTTTCCGGGGAATGAGTCGTCTCTCATATCAAAATTTTAAGATCTTTCCTTGTAACATAAGTGTTGATTTTCAGTGATATTCTTTCGTTGAGAACAGAGGAAGTACTCGAAAGAACTGTTGGCGAAATACGAGATTGCGATTCTGTTGGATGAAGTTCTTACAACCATTGTGTTGATGATCTTCCCTGGACAACGCTCACTTCATTGATGATGTTGTCGCGAGCGTTCTGATGAAGTTCTTATATCCAAGAGATGCCTTGATTACTTCCCATGTCCCGAGGATATGAAAAAAAGTCGTAATAACTTACTTTCCTCAAATTCATTGACTTTGAGAGTACGTATGTCGAACGAGATGACGTATGTCTTTTGTGCTGAAATCAAATTCAATGAGTTTTAATCCTTTTCTAAGCTTGATTTTTTGTAGTTTGAGTCCGCTAACAAACACTATGCAAACTTAATTTCTTTGCATTTTATGGTACTATAAGTAAAAACAACGGTTTCTAAATCTTAAAGGTTATATATAGATTTTGTTATGAAATGTTTCGATGTAAATACACATAAAATTAATACTTTTTTTTTGCTTTCACACCATTTGCATAACCCAGTAATAAGTTAGTTTTTCAAACTTTTATTCATCAGCAATATCCAGTAATAAACAGTTTTTCAAATTTTTATTCAAGAGCTGAGTTTTTTCTAGTTTGAGTCCGCTTGTAACAAACACTGTACAAACTTCATTTCTTTGCATCTTATTGTACCGTGAGTAAAAACAATGGTTTCTAAATTTTAAAGATTATATATAGATTTTGTTATGAAATGTTTCTATATAAATACAAATAAAATGTATACTTCTTTGTTTTTACACCATGCAGTTTTCCAAACTTTTATCCGTGAACTCATTTGTAATTTATATTTGATAACTTTTATCTCTTAAACGGCAGAGAAGATTTTTTTGAAAATTGGACAGTTTATGAAATATGCATAAGAATTTTATGCTTAATTTGTTTTGTTTCAATAAAAATTAAACGATTCCTAACTTATAAAGACTACACCTATACATTAGTGCACAGCTTATCTACCTTTTGTTCCTTTGTCAACAGGGGAATAATTTGTATTGAAGGTCTGTTTAATATGTAAGTAGCACTTAAACAACTAAGAATAGTAGTAATTGCCATTTGGTTAATCAAAGATATGCCTCGTTTCGATTTCCGTTACTGATACGCGGTATCATAATTATTCAATTGAATTCAATTTTGGACAAATAACTTAGGTTACAATTATTACAAAATATTTACTTTCATTAAATCATACTTAAACGCATTTCCTTTAATCTGCCAATAGGCAACTCTTTAAGCATGAGTAAAACACATTTTTCAAACAATACAGATTATTACAATAAACGCATACCTTTTTTTCAATAAAAAGACTTCATTAAATGCATTCACTTGTTTACCGTTTGATACTCTTCTATTAATTTCCTTTTTAGTCGTTTTTACCATTTTATAGTAGATTTTACCGATTTCTATTTGCTTCGCTCTTACAGACTTCTTTCTGAGTAGCTTTTTAAAAAGTGATTAATATCGCTAAGCAAAGAACAGTTTTTATTAATAGATTTTCTGAAGCACAAAGAGCTGTGGCCCGGTACAACCTGGTTCAAATTGGTACAGTCGATAAATTATAAGCATGTCCCTTTAACTCCCTATGATAGACTTCATCACCTTAACAATAAAGCATCTGAATGAAATTGTGTTCCCGATAATCTGGATTAGTCAAAAATCCTATAAAAAATAACCGATTTAAATTGGTTCAGTATCACGTTATTATCATAAATCTTAAGGGGTTGCAAAATTGAGAGGAGGCTTTTCGAAATTTTAGATATCCTGGAATTTTCTTTTGTTTCCAAGATTCAGGGTAAAAATTTCATCCAAATCGTAATGAAATTGTAAATTTCAAGATATGATCATATCCCTGAAATAGTAAAAATGGGGAAAAGGGAGAGCTTTTCAGAATTTTAAGTAGCAAGGAACTATTTCATTAAGAATGCAATAAAACTGTAACTTCCTAAAGAAAAAACATACATATATATATAAAAATATGTAAAAATGTATATTAACATGTATAAAAATGACAACATGGCTTTCATTTTTGTATCCGTAGTATGATATTTTTCAAAGAAGCATTAAAGAGGTCTGGAACTCAAAATTTTTAAAATTATCAAAAAAAAATTTTTAATCTTTGTAAAAATTAATACCAATACTTTTGAATAAAACGGCATAAAAATTTTGTTTCCGTCATTCGTATAACTTTAAATATTCAAGTTTTTGTTACATGACGATTGTATCTCAAACCTGCTATCTTGAAACTTTGAAACTGTTTTTCTCTGTGTTGGCTTTTTGTCCCTTTTTTAAGTTTAAATTGATATAACTTAAAAACTACTTGTTATAAATCTATGAAACTTTACACAATTATTTTTCATATATAGTTCTTTAATTTGTCTTCAGGAATTATGTTTTTTTTTATCTAACTTTTTTTAAAAAAGTTTTTGGAGCTTAGCATACTACGGATTTTATACAGTTTTGGCACAAAACATTTTTTAAATTTTTTTCTAATTACTTGAAAAATCACAAAGACAACTTTTATTATGAAATGTAAAAAGTAATTTTATGCAAAAATGAAGTGATTTTTGAAAAAAAGATTTTTAGATACTTCAAATTTAGAAAATATCAAAATTTTGAATCTTTATAATTTAAAAAAAAAAAAAAAAATTAAATTAAAAATTTAAAATAGTTTTTAAAGTTTCAAAGCATTATACATTACTGCATAAAAATTTTCAGAAAAATAATTCTAAGATTTTAAAATTCTGAGTCCTAGATCCCCTTAAAATGTTAGTTTAAAATATAACACATTTCGATATGAATTTCTTATATTCGAGTGAGAAACAGTTGAAAAGGTGTCATTCTTAAAAAATATTACCCTTTGAAGTGTAACTTTTACATAAATGAGGATTCGTGAAGTTCGTGCATTGAACATTACCTCTATTTGTGTCAATATATATTTGTGAGTAAGCTCTACATGGTCGAAAATTAAACCGATTGTCGCCACTAATATTCTTCTTAAAAGCAAAGAATTGACAATGACAAGTAGTTGCACATCTTTTTTATTGAATATTGGATCAAAAAACAAAAATGTAAAGCTTCTGATCATTAAATATGTGACAGAATCAGTCCTCAAGTTTGAAGCGTGATGCAGACTAAGATGACGATCTCGTCATACTCATCACTTAAAATATCGATGTGCCCTGTTTTACACAATAACGTTACATAGCTCAAGGTACTTTTAATAGACCAGGTTGGAAACCAATAAAAGAGCATAGTACTGCAGTCAATTTTAACCCGACAATCTTATTGAAAAGTAATACGAAGCAAAATAAAAAAAAAAAAAATTTAAAAAACTCTTTGAAAGAAAACAGATCCTTTGAAGTGTCCGTTCAAATAAATGTCAGAAACAGTAAGCGGAGAAAAGAAAGAAAACCTTTCTACAAAAATTACTACCCAACTAAAGAAAAGACAAGTACGCTTACACAGTTACGGTTAAGAAATAAAAAAAAAAAAAACTCTCGCCAAGCTTTCTCCCTTGCTAAAAACCTTGTGACATGAACTTATGAAATCCGAATAAATGTAAATAAAAAACAGTCTCTTTTGTTGTTCCAATTTTCATCTAGAAACCATCAGGACTAATGGATTCGAATCCCTTGCCTGGAGTTAAAAAGAAAATGTGTTCTTTCTCTCGAAAGAATTGCACTACCTCCCCAACCCGCACTTAACAAAGCATCCTGCATTGTTACTTAGCAGCACCAACAATGAAAAGGACATTGCATCAAGCGAAACTTGTTAAGTCCATCAGATCGTCAACAGCTGAAGATCGACTGACGGACGTCGCTGTTACGCCCACCTTTTTCAGGATCCAGAAATCCCATTTCAAAATATTTCTGGGGGTTAACTAGAAATGGCATTTCAATATTCAAGACAAAAACTAAGTTTCTTAAAGGAAACGTTACTTGTTTAACAATGAAAAATAGGGTACTCGCTTATTTGCTGTTGGAGAAAATGTATTAAGGAAATTCGTATTTTTTTATTATTTTTAACTTAAATAACAGAATATCGTCACCTTTGAGGGGGGAAAAATACTAACTTCACTTTTGGTTTTAAAACAGTTGTTGGTATTAAATAAATATTAATTTTTCATTCATTTTAAGAATATATATACAATATAATTTTACCTAAATATGCACTTAAAACAAAAGCATTAAATTAAATTTTTCGATTCCCAGTTGGTTGGTTGTTTTCAGATTATCTGGCGCCGTCAGCAACACGCCGAACATTCGTCATTAGACAAGCCAACATATATTTCGACATAACATATCGATATAACATTCGATATAACATATCGAACCCGCAACCTCGCGGTCTAGAAGCTAGCACGCTAACCACTATACCGTTTGGTCGGCATTAGCCTTTTAAGACTTATAAGCCAAGTGTCGATATAATTCATACATTATAAAATAATTATATTATAAAAAGACTTAATTTATACTAGTAATATTGAATGATTTTAAACATGCTTAAAATTTGAAGAGAATTTTTATAAATTTAATCCTTAGATTTAAAAAAGATATTCTTTTGGAATTGAAATAGTGGTTTAAGGTTTGAGACGGATTTATTTCACCCCTCTGAATTGAACTAAAACATCTGTTTTTGATTATTTTTTTTTAGTTTAAAGGACAGTTAAATTAAAAATTATTAATTATTTTCACATTATCTATAATTTTTCAAAATTCACGATTTAAAACGGATTGCATGTGTTTAAAAATTGTCTGTTTCTCTAATTCATACTTCAATAATCATTTAGAAAGAGATCCATTTAGATTTTTCACACAGTTTTTTTTTTTTTTATAATACAGTCATTTATGTTCTCGATGTAATTATACACGAACACTAATTTATACTCCTTGAAATAAATTCTTTTTACTGAATTGAGTTTAAAAAATTACATTTTTGATAGAAATGGTAATATTATAAATATCACATAGTCAAGCACATAGTAAAGTATTGAAAATATCATGATACAAGTTTGGTAAAACAAGGCTCTAAAAACAGTGCAATTTTCATGCAAATCCACTTGATGATTTGAGAGCGTGTGTTCATGAAGTGTCAATTGACAGGTAGAATTTTTTTTTAAATCCGTCTTTTATTATTAGCTATTTTGTAAGTTATGTATAAAAATAAAAAATAAATGTCAAAAAGCTTTAATGGTATAATATTAATCAAATTGAATCGATATTAAAAGGCTTATTATGAACAAACATGAGTTTCTTAGAAAATTTTGTACTTGATAGTATTTTTTTAATTGAGTGAAAGACGTTGTGATGCATAATGCATTGTTGTTATAGTAATTAGATATGCATATTCATTGTATTGAAAATTTTAGTTATTTTTCAAGTTGTATTTTGTAAATAGATTTCAATGTATATAAATAACATTCATAAATATATCAATGGGTTAAGATCCACGTTGCATCTGCATGATTTATAAAAAAAAAATATTTACATAAAAGCAGATAAAACAAACTTAAATGTTTTGATAACTTTTTGAATTTTTGACGGTAGTCCTTCGTTAAGATACAAAAGCGTTTAATCAAGTTAGAAATACCAGAATATATTGCTTTTTAAAATTGTTTTCGTACTTAGAAAGAAAATATAGCTGTTATTAAATCATAAACTTGAATATCATGATTCGGAAATATAACTGTACATTAAGTTCTATAATAAACAGAAGAAATAACGTTTTTGTGCAGTATTTTAAAGCCGTCTTTAATGAGTTCAAAATATCATTTCTATTATATTTTATCACGCAAGATCCAATGAATCCTTTTGAATTCACCTCTCTTAATCTATAACATGCATTAAATATACCAGGCTTCAAATCATTAAAAATTACAACAAAAACACGAAAGATTTGAATAATAAAAAGCTTACCTTCCCCTTAAAATATAGAGAAATATTTTATTTACAAATTATTCAGATGTGCTGGTTCCGCTTAATAGCCTTTAACAAAAGAATCCAACTTTTTTTTGTGTGGTGAAAGGAGAGAAAAAAAATGTGTGATTAATCATAAAAAGGGGAGAATGGTCTTTCACAAATCGGGAACACATCGAAAGGCGTTGACGGACGAAACGAAATCTGATTTTTTTAATGTTTTCTGCACGGAATTTCCGCATTAACTCGCGCTTCACCATTATCAATTATGAGGTGGACAGACATAGTTTTTTTTTTTCATTTAGCCATTCTCGGTTTCAATAATTCAATCGGACCTAGTATTTCCTGGACGTTTATTTTTGTACATGCTATTGTTCTGCTTATGAAAGGAATTCCCCAATGGCATCGAAATCTTTGATGTAATTAGGGTCTTGATCTCTTAATATAGATGATTATCCGAGCTTTTAATAGAGGATTTTAATGCTAACTTTGAGAAGTGAGGTAGTGTAAGAAATATTTTCCTTTGCCGCTTATAGGAAACGTAATTTAAATTTTTAGAAATTTGGTGTGTTTATTCTGTATCGGAAGACATTTTTAAGCACAGAGTTCTCGCATGATACCAATACATTTGAACTGTTTGAATGATTGGTACTACTTTTGAAGTATCAATACTTTAAACAGTTAAAATGTATCGTAAAACATAGTCTTCCATTACCGTTGATGAGAGTAATTAAAATTTTTAGAAATTGGGTGTGTTTATTCTGTATCTGAAGACATCGGGATACCAATAAATTTTTACTGTTTGAATGGTTGGAGTATCAATCCTTTAAATAGTTAAAACGTGTCGTAAGAAATAGTCTTCCATTGCCGTTTATAGGGAATGTAATTTAAATTTTTTTGAAAATTGGGTGTGTTTATTTTGTATCGGAAGACATTTTTAAGCACATAGTTCTCTCATGATACCAATACATTTGAACTGTTTGAATGATTGGTACTACTTTTAAAGTATCAATACTTTAAACAGTTAAAATGTATCGTAAGAAATAGTCTTCCATTGCCGTTTATAGGGAATGTAATTTAAATTTTTAGAAATTGGGTGTGTTTATTCTGTATCGGAAGACATTTTTAAGCACAGAGTTCTCTCATGATACCAATACATTTGAAATGTTTGAATGGTTGGTACTACTTTTGAAGTATTAATACTTTAAACAGTTAAAATGTATCGTAAAAAATAGTCTTCCATTACCGTTGATGAGCGTAATTAAAAAATTTAGAAATTGGGTGTGTTTATTCTGTATCGGAAGACATCGGGATACCAATGCATTTTTACTGTTTGAATGGTTGGAGTATCAATCCTTTAAACAGTTAAAACTTGTCGTAAAAAATAGTCTTCCATTGTCGTTTATAGGGAATTTAATTTAAATTTTTAGAAAATTGGATGTGTTTATTCTGTATCGAAAGTCATTTTTAAGCACCGAGTTCTCTCTTGATACCAATACATTTGAACTGTTTGAATGGTTGGTACTACTTTTGAAGTATCAATACTTTAAACAGTTAAAATGTATCGTAAAAAATAGTCTTCCATTGCAGTTGATGAGCGTAATTAAATATTTTAGAAATTGGGTGTGTATTTTCTGTATCGGAAGACATCGGGATACCAATACATATTTACTGTTTGAATGGTTGGTACTACTTTTGGAGTATCAATAATTTAAACAGTTAAAATGTATCGTAAAAAATAGTCTTCCATTGCCGTTTATAGGGAATATAATTTAAATTTTTGAAAATTGGGTGCGTTTATTTTGTATCGGAAGACATTTTTAAGCACAGAGTCTTGATACCAATACATTTGAACTGTTTGAATGGTTGGTACTACTTTTGAAGTATCAATACTTTAAATATTTAAAATGTATCGCAAAAAATAGTCTTCCATTGCCGTTGATGAGCGTAATTCAAATTTTTAGAAATTGAGTGAGTTTATTCTGTACCGGAAGACATCGGGATACCAATATATTTTTACTGTTTGAATGGTTGGTACTACTTTTGGAGTATCAATCCTATAAACAGTTAAAACGTGTCTTAAAAAATAGTCTTCCGTTGTCTTTTATAGGGAGTGTAATTTAAATTTTTAGAAAATTGGGTGTGTTCATTCTGTATCGGAAGTCATTTTTAAGCACAGAGTTCTCTCTTGATACGAATACATTTGAACTGTTTGAATGATTGGTACTTCTTTTGAAGTATCAATACTTTAAACAGTTAAAATGTATCTCAAAAAATAGTCTTCCATTGCCGTTGATGAGCGTAATTCAAATTTTTAGAAATTGGGTGTGTTATTCTGTATCGGAAGACATCGGGATACCAATACATTTTTACTGTTTGAATGGTTGGTACTACTTTTGGAGTATCAATCCTTTAAACAGTTAAAACGTGTCGTAAAAAATAGTCTTCCATTGTCGTTTATAGGGAATTTAATTTAAATTTTTAGAAAATTGGATGTGTTTATTCTGTATCGAAAGTCATTTTTAAGCACCGAGTTCTCTCTTGATACCAATACATTTGAACTGTTTGAATGGTTGGTACTACTTTTGAAGTATCAATACTTTAAACAGTTAAAATGTATCGTAAAAAATAGTCTTCCATTGCCGTTTATAGGGAATGTAATTTAAATTTTTAGAAAATTGGTTGTGTTTATTCTGTATCGGAAGACATTTTTAAGCACAGAGTTCTCTCTTGATACCAATACATTTAAACTGTTTGAATGACTGGTACTTCTTCAAATACTTAAAAAAAATTCATTAAATATCAAGATTGATTGATTTTTTTTGATTTTCAGAATTTTTTCAACCTTTTGCTCAACCTGACTTCGCTTTCACTGATCTTTGAAATGTAAATGAAATCTATAAAATGAAAAATAATTATTAACTACTTCAAAGTGTCTTAATAGAAAATGGAATTTAATCTTATGGAAAGAAATTAACTCTTAAAAACAAAGTTTTTAATATAAATCCTTTATGCATTGTCAATTCTTAAGTGCAATTGCAACTTATGTAAGGGATTTTGAGTTCCGATCCAGTTTTTATAGTGTTTGACCCACTAGGAAGAAACAATGGATTCCGTACAATTGACTAACATTATTTATCCCTAAAACTTGATAGAATTCCTTTTTTTATTGATAAGTCTATTTTCTAAGTTTCAGATCGATCGGATCTCGGCAAGTGGGTTAATTATTCGAAAGTGACATTAGAAACGTGCGTAAAAATGGTCTTTTAGTGATAGCCTCTTAAACTTGATAGAATGTATTGCCATCAACAATGAATCTATCTATATGCCATATTGCAATTTCGTTGGATGATGGCAAGTGGATCAATTAACTGTCCAAAGATTTGCCCGCTACAAACACACAAAATCGAAGTGATTATAAGGAATTTAAAAACATTTATTTTTTATTAAGATTTAAATACACTTTTACAAATATATTTTTTATTAAGATTTAAATACACTTTTACAAATATATTTTTAAAGTTGATTAAAGACTAAGGTTTTGAGAATATTAATTCGAGATTAACTGCACACCCACACAATTACTAATTTAATAAAATAACTGAAATTTATTAGCATTTAATTTTTATCGTACAACATAAAGGCGTTATTTATTTTCGGTGAATCTATTACTAATAAAATTTCACTAGTAATAAAAATATACAACTAATAAAATAGACTATATTGCCAATAAAATACTTTAAAAAGTATTTAAAATTAATTTAAATATGTTAAATTGGCCTGTTTCTTTTCTGATATTTGGTAAAAGCAATATTAACAACAAAAAATCCAAACCAGAAAATTTTGTTAAAATTTTCATATCGCGAAGGATCTCATGATGTAAGTTAAACAGCAATTCTGTAATTTACATGTTATATCACGTTTGTAAACATATATTGTTGACCATCTGATCGTATTATTTTCAAGTTGTAATTTCTTGGATTTTTATGGATTGAAACTTTTAATAAATCTCAATAGAAGAGTTGTTACTAGCCACCTTTATGCATAAAGACTTCCAATTTCTTCACTTTAAGGGGGTCCGGTACCGAAAATAAAAATAAAAACTTTATTTATGTACATTTTTATGTCAAAAATTTATTTTATGTATGAGATACTATTTATATATCTTTGAGAAAATGTTTTTTTAAATAATGTGTTTAGTTATTTAAAAAAAATTTAAAAACCAAGAAAAATCCATAATAATTGATGTTTGCGTATTTTGATATAAGTCAAGAAAAAATAAAAAAAAAATTCAAAGTGAAATCTTTTTGTAATACATAATTATATAAAGAAAATTTGGTCTTCACAGAATTTTGACAGGTGAATTAAAAAAAAATTTAAAAATTCTCAAATGAAAAAATGAAATTTTTGCTTTTTTTTATGTTATCTTTTACGCTAAATGTCATATTTTAAAACAGAATTAAAAAAATAAAATTCTGTGCAGACAAAATATTTAAAACTATATAAATTAAATGCTCCAGAAATTTGAAAAGCCAATTGTTAATGGTTCTGGAGATATATCGATTTGAATATGCAACATCTGTGAAAAACACTAGTGCTCGAAAAACGCACTTTAAGCAGACGCTTCAAGGTGTTACACCCATTAGTGATGTTTAAATCACAGATAATTTTGTGGCGTTCTAATCACCCGAGGAATAAGATAAAAACATCATTCTCTTCAGGAATGTATGAACTATTTTTTAAAATCAGAAAAAAAATTGGGATTTTTGAAGAAATTTCGGTACTGGACCCCCTTAAATTGATGGTAATAGTAACCAAGATCGAATTCAATCGTTCTCAATATATGTTATATTAACTAATCTCTTTGGGGCGACTTTCTAAAGATTAAAACGAAACTCTAGCCAGGATTCTACCCAAGATTCAGCCATAATATTTCTCACCTATAAAGAACAGTGATGTCTCTATTTATGAATAGATGATTGCGAATATCCTTCGTATTGTACCCATCCCAATCTGACGTGATGGGAGGGGGGGAGGTCCCCTCTTTAGCAGACAAGGGGGTCTTACTTCGGAGGAGGGGGGGGGGGTGAGGAGGAAACCAACAACGTCAACACTGTCGACTCCTTGCGGTGAGGGTTAAAGTTCGTGCCCTCAGATTTCAGAATCACTCAGGTAGGGTGTGAATCCAGATAAGGAAATTTATCGCCCCGAATATTTCAATCAGAAACTAAGCTATACTTGCAATGTATATAGAGTAATGTACATGTGTATTAATTGTATGGCAGAAATAAATTGTATGGTAAAAGGTTCATTCTATTTGTAGTCATTTCCCTACATGAGTACAAATTGAATGCTGAAAAGTAATTTGATTTGTTCTTTTCCCTAAATTAGTGCAAATTGCATGGTAAAAAGTTATTATATTTGTAGTCATTTCCCTAAATGAGTACAAATTGAATGGTACAACGTAATTGAATTTGTAGTCATTTTCCAAAATGATAATAAATTAAATGGTAAAAAGTCATTCTATTTGTAGCCATTTTCCAAAATGATTACAAATTGAAAGGTAAAAAATAATTTTTGTAGTTATTTCCCAAAATAATTGAAAAGTATAATTCAGAGGTAAAAAGTAGATTCGCAGTTATTTCTCAAAATAATTGTTCGCTGTTTAGGGGAATCACTAAGAATGCAACAAACGTTTAGTATCGCATTTTCCAACCCAGCATCATTGGGTCTGGAGTTCAGAGCCTTATAGTTCTACACTATTAAGGCATTAATTTTGTTTATTTCATTACAAATTCCTTAAAACATTTCAGAGTTTTTCAAATAATGAAATTTTGAGTTCTTTGAAAATTGTTATTGAAAAACTTGCAGCAGAGCTATTCTATGTTTTAAAAGACAAAATAACTGCAATGGGACCGAAAATTACGATTGATGCTAGCTTCACTATTTATAAACTATTTTAACAGTTTCATTGTTATACATGTTGTATGAGTATTCACTTAGGAGAAGATTAAATAAAAATTATAAATCTAAGTAACATTAATCTTCCGGTATATAAATTTTAATGTCAAAAATTTTTACCAAGCTTAAGGCAGTGCATATTTTAGAAATAAATAATTCCAAATAAAAATACTATCTTTTGAGTTAAAATATATAGATTCTCTACTTGAAAGACTGTAATCCTACAAAACTGCTCGTAAAAAAAAAAACTGCTGTACTTATAGAAATAGTTTGGCACTCAACTTATTTCTTGGAAGAAAATGTTTCGTTCAAAAATGGTGGTTAAATAAATTAATTTGTAGCTTTATACTTTAAATAGTTAAACATAAAACTAATTTTATTCTCGATATCAGAAATACTTTTCTGTCAGCTGTTTTTTTTTTTTTTTTTTTTTTTTTTTTTTTTAATAATATGATATAGAGCTAAATGAATATTAGAGAACTAATACGTTCGAGGGATTTGAAACACTGGTATAAAATGTATATCAAAGTAAAAATAACTTTTAATGATATATAAATTATTTTAGTTTATTTATGATGAAAAAACATAGTTAAATATTATTCAACAATTATTATTAAATGAATGTGCCTCAATCTTATGCATTAGGACGCATTAATTCAGTTCGAGTTCTAACTTTTTCTTGTATTTTTTTACTTACAATAAAGATTCAATATACGATAAATTCACGTCAATTTAAAAAATTTTAGTAATTAATAACAACTTAGATTTTTAAGTAAATTAATTTATTCACTATTCGCTATGATTCGCTGTTCTCCAAAGGTATCAAAATTATTAAATACAAAAGCGATTTAATATAGTACAGTTATGTATTGTTTAAATATATATCGTATGTATTACTTTATATTGATGCATATAATATAATTATTGGAATTAAGATTCAAGAAATGATTTTTTTTTTCATTAATTAACATTGGATGTCCAATCGTTTTTAAGACACTACTTTTTGCTCTAAGCAGAATTTTTTCCCCTTGCAGATAATTAATGTAATGCATAACTTAAATAACTTTAATGAAATAAGTAAAGTATTAAATAAAATTATTTAACAATATCTAAGCAAGATGACGAAGCTTTTTAGGAATGAAACTATTTGATGAAACAGAAGATTTCCTGAATATCTTTCTGGTTATACGCAAGGTTGAAAATAGTTAGATTTTGCTGAGTTTTTAACAGGACTAATGAACCAGCATGAGTTTAGGCGAAATTGCAGTAGATATTTTAAAGGGTGTACAGTAATATTCAGAAATTCTGCTGGTTACAATGAGTATTTGTTTTCTAACAGTGTAGTGAATGATGCATAATTATGAGGGACTTCATTACTGTATTCCGAAATATATATATATATATATATATATATATATATATATATATATATATATATATATATATATATATATATATATATATATATATATATATATATATATATATATATATATATACATATATACCTACTTTAAAATCATTGGATACGTTTATATCAAACGTAACTAAATATAGAACAATTAAAATTCGAAATACACTTTAATCTACTTTTAAACGTCGCAAGGATTCATTTACTATAGCAGCGATTGCATTCAAAACTGCCATCAATTAAACATGGATAGATACATTCGAATTGCACAAAACTACCACCTTAAAATCATTTGTTATTTCACCATAAAAACTAATACAAAAACTACACTCGTTGAATCAATAAATTTTTGAAGTACACATAATAACTTGAGAAGTATTTGTTAATGTCACCGCGATGAATTTATTTAAAAATCATACTTTACGAATCTATAATTTTTTTTTTTTTTTTAAGTATACATAACTGCCTTAAAATCATTTGTTGATGTCCCTTCTTGACTTTATTTAAAAACTGCTCCCTAATTATTGTTCGATTTATATTTTGAAATTATATTCCAATCTACTTTGAAATCAATGTTTCATATCAGCGCAGCGATCACATTTAAAATTCCCACTAATTAAATATGGATGGATCCGAATTACACAGAACTACTTTAAATTATAATTTCTTCACAACAAACTAATTTTAAAATCATACTATGCGGATCGATAAATTTCCGAAGTAGGTAAATATAATAACTTTAAAACCGTTTTTGATGTCCTTGCAACGAATTTATTTTAAAATCGCACAATGGATCGATAAATTTTCAAAATGTACACAAGTACTTTAAAATCGTTTGCTGATGTCACCACAACAAATTAAATAAAAAATCGCACTATGGATCGATAAATTTCGAGTATACAAAACTACTTTAAAATCGTTTGCTGATGTGACCTTAACTTAATTTTTTTTTTTAAATCTTACTAAATAAATGTGTTTATACAATTCCGAATCCAAAATACAGATAACTCTATTTTTTAATCGTTGGCTGATTTTGGCGCAATCTCGTTTAAAGAAAAACAACCCCTACTAACATCCTCTTCCGAGATGGACAAGTCATCCCCCTCTTCACTCAAACTCACCCCCATCTAAGGGATTTGTCCCGAGCTCTTTGTCTGACCCATCTTCGTACCTTATGTAAGCAAAACGAAAGATACAACAGGATATTCTACCATTGCAGCTTGGTAATCTCCAGAAAGAAGAGAAAGCCTAACAAAAACAAACACGCTCTTTGTCAGGTTTATTTTTTATGTATATATTGAGAGGTGTTTACGGCGAGGAATCGTTATGTTACGTGTTTATAGTAAAATAGAAAAAGTATTAAGTCGGGAAGTTGTGTTTATGTTTCGTTTTGAGAGATTTGAATGAACTTATATACGCCGTATATATCTTAACAAGAGACAGATGGTGAATAAAATAAACTGAGCTGTATATAGGAATAATAGTGCGCTTATCGAACTTTTTGCAGATTTGTAGTTCTACAGTTCAGGATTTTATTGACAAGATGTAGTAGAAGATTATGAAATTCTACTTTAATATTCTTGAAGAAAAGATAAAATGAATGTTGAAAAAATTATTAGATTTCAAGAAACGTACAACACAAAATGAATTAAAAAAATTTTCCTTTAAATTGTATCAAGCAGATAGCAAATCTAAAAATTGATTAGCATTGATATTTCAAATAATTTATAGTGTGTAAAACGCTTTAAATACTCAATTCTTTGTAGACAAAGAAAGTATGAAAATGCCTTTTGAAAATTATAGGCAAATGCTTCATACATCAGAATAAGTTTAATTTCATTTATAGTGAGGTGTATTTTTTCATTGACATTGTTCTCAATTAAATAATTATACACTTATTCCGTTGATCTTAATACAATATTTTCCTGTTTTCCTGATGCCTTAAAACGAACAATATTTTCGCGAGATACAACAACAATGATTAGCTGACATTAAAAAAAAACCGAAGGAAAGTTATTTTGTATGTTTTTACTATAAATATTTAATGAATTATTTCCGATTCGTCCCGATACTTGTTGGGAATAATTATTGATATCAAAAAACACAATATTGTGTCCGTAAAATTTTGTTGACATGAGCCAATCATCATTGTTGTTGTGTGTGGAAAACATTAAAAAGCAATGTTACCTTAAGAAATATATGACGGGAAGTATTGCATTAGTTCTATAGGCTAGATCATTCTTAAGGATATTATAAATCAGGCGCGTAGCCAAGGAGGGATATGGGGAATTTCCTCCTGAAATTTTTCTGTTTGTTATTAGAACACAAAAATCAAAGAATTTGGTTTGTTTGAAATTACAACCTTAAATGATATTACTATAAATTTTTAAATTTTAATTCAATAACCCTTCCCAAATAAAATTTCTGGCTATGTCCTTGTTATAAATTGACGTACTGTACGGCATGTAACTAAAAAAAATCAGTCATCAATTGTAACATCGAAAATGTGAACTTTGCCGTCAGTCCACAAAGCCTTCTCTCGAGGGTCTAAAAGTAGAAGTTCTTCCTTAATGGCACCCGTGGCGTCGTCTTGTTTTCTGGTCGGCTACAAATTGAGACTAATGACTTAGCTGAGGGGGAAAAAGAGGCAAAGTACACTTCTGCAGTTAGGACTGAACCCTTCCGAAAACTGTACTGCGGCAGTTAAGACAAAACGGCCTATAGTTTGATGTTCTTAATTTTAGAGTAATTTTTCAAAGCGGCCCGTATGTTTGGGGTGGGACAGCACCCTAGGCGCCCTTTCGCTCCCGACTTTAAAAAGCCTAATTATAACATAGGAGGGCCGGAAAGGCCATGATTTGGGCCGCACGTGAAATGATCGATATTGTGATGTGGCGCCGGAAGACGCTGCAAAAGTCATGTAAGATTTGCTGTTTGTACGGTGAGATGTTTAGAGTGGTGTGAAAGGAATCAGTGCTGTTACTTTTACCTGTAAATATGTGTTAGGATCAGAGATACAGTTTTTCAGATTTTTGTATAGTCGTTGGTCGTGAAAATTTACAATTAAGATCTTCTTTCCATGTTCTTGCTTAATCCTGAATACTGTTAATAAACAGACGAGCTAAATAGCCTACGCATCATAGCAAAGAACTTATATATATATATATATATATATATATATATATATATATATATATATATATATATATATATATATATATATATATATATATATATATATATATATATATATATATATATATATATATATATATATATATATATATATATATATATATATATATTATATATATACATATACATACACATACCACATACACATATTTCAAGTCCTAATGCGTACGAGACGCTTTATTCTTGTTAATTAGAATTAATTACATTTATAACAAGGACTAGAAAAGTTATATAAGTTTGTCCTTTCAACTATTGTTAGCATGTGTCAATTGGTCAAACTTCAGACTCCATTTTCAATAAGGGAGACTTTTGTACCTAGGGCCACACCACTTATGTTGAATAATGTTTAGTTCTAAGTTTTTTTACCTACTTGGGTAAGTGGCAACACCCAATTTCTCTTTTAGCATTCATTTTGAAATCTTAGAGGAGAAAGATGTGGCAAGTTATAAGTGGAAAACGTTTTTATATGGTCTGCAGTAAAATTTTGCAATATATCTTTTATTGTTTTACAAAGTTAAGTCAAATACTTTTCTTTGAATTCTAGTAAATAATTTTGTTTGTAACATTAAGTACTAAATGCGATGTTTAAATAAGTTCTTTCTCCATGTGCAGTTTTAATTGAAGACATTTTATATGATATTACCAAGTCGTGCACCAATTCATCTGTGTATGTTTGATTTGTATTCATTATAGACTGAAACCTAACTTAAATAGAATGACCTTAGGTAAATCAGCTATTGGCCCTATGTACAACGAGGTCTTGTACCTGGGACCATTTGTGAAATTTCTTAAAAACTTTCTGTTTGACAGAATCTATTATTTTATGTATTTCTATTAATCCCAATTTGAAGTAATTACTATAACTATGCATGCATATCAGTTTCATATTTTTAAATGGCTCAGTGGCTCATTTTTTGAGTATTGAAAAAAGGTGGCAATAGGTACACTGGTCTGCCCTACCCAATAGAATTGTTAGCAATGTTTCTTTTTTGTATAAAATGGTAATTAAATGTAAAAAAACCTCATTCAATCTTGTTAGAAGAAAATTAACATTTGTGAAAGTTAAAAGAGTTGGATACTTCTCTTTAGTAAAGGCTATTGCTTATTTACAGTTATATATGTCTTCAAATTGGAATGCAAACCGACAGGTCACTGATTCAATCATATGCCTATCAATGTGGTGGACCTTTTCAAAGCATGCATAAATCTCATGACCGACATTGTGGTTCCTTATGAAATCTGTTATTTTATGTGTAAGTACAGTCACTAACCGCAATTTATCTAGAAGAGGCCTATGCGGCCAGCTTCACAAGGAAATAACTACTTTGGGGGTATCTATATAAACTCAATGTCGCTAAGAAGATTTGATTTTGCTTGAGGGCTATGTTTTTTTAACAACATTAAAGTTCTTTCTTGCCAGAAATCTCTTCCGACTCCTTTCTTCAGAGCAGTAATAATTTAACCATGAAATAGGTTTACATACATAAAAAGACATATCTTCTTTTTAACTCAAATTGTGGAGTCCCATTATTGCTCAAGATTCTTAGTGGAAACCTTCATCATATAAAGAAGTGCTCTTTCCACTAATTCCTATTGTGGAGCTCCATTCTTGTTCAAAATTCCTACTGGAAACCATAATGTGAGACACATCACACCCCATTATCGAGCAAGTTTTTTTTTTACCAGAAATGTTCATGACAAATACCCTAGACTTATTCAAATTGTGGAGCCCCATTATCGTGCAAAATTCTTACTGGAAACTCATCAATCCCAAGTTGAGACAACTTTTCTGGAGTCAAATGCCTCCCATTCAACGAAATGGTATGTAAAGTGATTCAACAGTTGTTCAAATCAAAGTCGTGTCAAGTGATGTTTCCGTGCAGATTGAGGAAGGTCAGTTGTCCATTTCCAGTGTCCATTTGCGTGGTTGAGTTCCACCTGAGCGTTTACCCAGATAAAGATTTCCTGACACTAATTATGATGGGAGACGTTTCAACCTTAGAATTAATGTCACGCAGTACACGCAGACAGAACATGGCAACACTCTAATCATTCAATTTTTTATGTCACTTCGCCCTTATGGCTGTTAGCTGTTAAATCTGGAATAAGTACTTGAAACTTTTAAATTTTTAATTACAATTTTTTTATTTGGTTATTGAGAAATGATATAGAAAGTATAGTATGATGAATAAAACTAAAGGAACGTTTAACCAATAAAGGTCTAATATACTCAACGAAAGACGATGGATATTTTTTGTTCTATATAGATACAGCTTGAGAATAATCTGCACAAACGGTTCGGATTTTCAGCTTTTAAGCTTTGTGGTAGTAAGACACCAGTATACGTTGGAATAATTTTTTTTTAATATTTAACTAGACTCTGAATTTTATTTCCATGGTGTTAAAAATTAAGATATCTTCATAAAAAAAGAATTTTAATTTTGATTGCAAATGATGCTTAATGACTTACTACAGGATTCCTATTAAAACTGTAGATACTATCTTTTTTTCATTGAAAAAAGTATTTTGTTGGAAAGTGTCTGAAAATGCACATATTTTTATGAAAATGTCAAGATTCAAAATTAAGTTGAAAATGAATTATTGCATGAATGAATTTGGTTGGTTGTATTCAGATTATCTGGCACCGTCAGCAACACGAGGGCTATAATGCGCCGAAGCATTCGTCATTAGACAAGCCAACATACATTTACAAACACCCATGCCTAACACGGGACTCGAACCCGCAACCTCGCGGTCTAGAAGCTAGCACGCTAACCACTATACCGTTTGGTCGGAGATGAATGAATTTGATTCTGGTAAGCTTCCCTTCCCTGCTGCATATTAAATTGCATTAAAGTTGTTAATTGATTGATATAAATTGAAGCTAGCTTGGTGAAAAAAAATCTATTTTAGAATTTTTTGTGTTATTTTATTTCTTCACACATACATAAACACCACATAACAGAACTGTTTAAGAAACAAAATGTAGGGGGATATGTTAGTAATTTACCATTTATTAACTGTAAGAATGCAGAAATGTGATTTGTAAAGGTATTTAAAATGCTCCAATATCAAAAAATTTTAAATTTCATATATTTTATGTGCGTCGAACTCTTTAAAATGTGTAAGGAACCAGTATTCATTGAACTAATTTATCTTTTATATCTGAACTAGATTAATAATTACTTTCACATTTAACAAGTGTTAGAAGTCTGCATAATTTTTTTCTTCATTTGATGATATTTAACTAATTAACATTTACGTGATTATAATTAGTGTGTAATGTCACCAGTCGCAATTCAATTTGTAATTTAGTTTGAAATTTAATTTTAATTGCGAATGATGCACATTTATTTGCTGAAGAGAACCTATTAGAGATTTAAATATAGTTTAATAAAATTTTGTATGGAAAGTATTTAAAAATATACTCATTTTATAAAAAATATTACTCAAAATTAAGTTAAAAATCAATTATTCTCACTGAGTCCCTTATATCCCTCAGTGATATCACTGAGTACTATCACTCAGTTATATCACTGAGACGAAAAGTGGTTTCTCACAAATCAATTTTAAAGTTGGCGGTAGTGATCTTTTAGAACTGTGTATTCTAAAAAAATAATATGTTTGAAAAATCAAAATGAACATAGTACCATTTTAAAGCTATCGATTTAAAGAAGATTTTAGGGGGGGGGGGGGAACAGAAAATATTTATTTGCACCAAATTTCGCAATTTATGCATACTGGTATCTACACTGATAAAAAAACGATTCCACCTTGCACTAAAAATTAGTTCCCATTTAGCTGCATCCAACATTTGGTGCTTAGTTTCACGATATAATGATGCTTACTGTCCGAGGTAGCACTGTTAAATCGTGTAACTAGCATCAAATGTTGGTTGCAGCTAAATGGGAACTAATTTTTGGTGCAAGGTGGAACCAAATTTTTAAGAGTGTACCTTAAATATTTGCTTAATTCACACATTTCATTTATTCCGGGAGAAAAGTTCCTATTATTCTAATAAAATATTCATTTAATTTCCCTAACATAATGAGGAATCTTTTAGTCGGTATTCATAAATCAAATTAGTTTCCACAACTAACCTAGAAGAAGAACAACCGCAGCGGTCAAATTCTACAACACAGCCTACTCTTTCCCTTGATAGCAAAGTTGGATTACTTAACAATAATAGTTCCGAAATAAATTGTAAATCATTATGGCAGCTCTGCCATTTCTTTTCCCACCTCTAGCTGATTTATAATACTAACTTATAAATGGAACAATGAAAGAAAAAGAGTGCCGGTGTAGATTTTGGAATTGAAGCAGGTATTACACAATTGTACCTTGGACAACTTGGCCGTTTGACCTCTTGAAAAGAAATAATGAATATTTCAAATCTACTTTATTTTCGCCTATTAAAATAATTAATACCTGAAATTTGATTAATTACTCAGAGGGGGAAATGTAACGAATTATTTGCGTTGTAATACATGCTTAATTCAAAACAATAATGTTTATAAAACGATGTATGATTAACAATTGTTACTTTTTATTTTTAAGCTTTTGAAAAACTTAAATAATTCGCTTGGAAGAAGATTCGTCTAACAAGTTAAGTATTTATATCTGCTATTAGCATTGGGGTTATATTCAAGTTTCAAATTACTCAGAAGTGAAAATATATTAATTCATTTGAGTTATACATTACTTAATTTCAAACGATATAATTTATTAAACCATATATGACGAACTATTATAATTTTTTATTTTAAAGTTCTATAAAAACTTAACAATTCGTTTGGAAGAATATTGTTCGAACAAGTTACATATTTATTTCTGCTATTAACAATGAGGTAATATTTAAGTTTTAAAATTGAGTTGTAAAAGAGTTTAATTATAACTTTGTACATTTGATTTTAACTATTACTGATTCACACACTGAAAGTACTGATTAGTAATAACTTCACAAACTGACACACCTACAGATATTCGGTGAAGGACAGCAAGGTTATTTAAAAATAAACATCGATAAAGGGTATAAGTTTACTTTAACTATTAATCATCAAATTACTTACTGAATTCACTTTTTTGTATTCATGTAACATTTACTGACGAATTTTCGATAAAAGATTTTTAATTTTTTAATGAAATTAATTTAAGGTATTTAAAATGTTGAAGGCAAAAACAAGCAAAAATATATTTCAAACAATATACTAACTCTTGATGTTAATTGAGGTTATTAAACACTAAAAAAAATTATTGAATGTTGCCATTTAAAAAGGAAATCCTAATTTTAAATGTTTTTCAAAGATACCAACTGTGGATACTTTACACTATTAAAAAACTTTGTTTTAAGTATTAGACGTAGCTTGTTTCATTCACTTGCAAATATTACACTTATTGCAAGTTTTTGTTTCGAATAAATTCTAAACGAATAAAATTAATATGGTGTGTATATAATATAAAAACTTCAGTTTATAACAGGATAACAGGAAAATCGTTGGATAAAAATATCTAACTATGTAAAATACCAATATAGGATAACAATTACCTAGATCTAAACATATTTTTCAATATCAACAATTAAGTAGAATAATAATCTCTATTATTTTATTAAAGTAATATACGTACTATAAACAAGCAACATAAAATATATTGATGATATTTATTATTCTCGAACATATAATCATTGAGAATATATTAATTCTACTTTAAAATGAATACGAAAAGAGAGAACTCTTTTTAAGATATCATGAATAGTAACATTTAATTACTAATAAATAACTAATAGAAATATTTGGATAACATTGCAGAGTCTTAAGGGTCGGGCCTTTAGACTCGTGAGATCTATTGATTTATAAAATTTTCTATCAGCTGTCTTATGAGGTTTCTGAAATTATCCATTTTATTACTGTTTGAGATATAATTATCGAGAATCTATTAAGTATTCTAATTTTGAAATGAATCCGACGAACCCTATAAGTAACTTTTTGAGAGATCCCAAAATGAATATCGTGTTTATGGTAACTTTATTACTACAGGACATGATGAATTAATAAACGATAACTACAAGATTTGGATAACTTTAGCGGAAGGATCCTAGAAATTTATTTTGAATCACACACAAACACTGTTCCGTAGGTCTCTTGATTTCCCAAATTTTCTATCAGTTGCCTTATGAGGCTTATTAAATTATTTATTTAAATACATTAAATTTTTATAAAAAAAAAATTGATGATAAAAAAAACTTAAATATGCGCTTTTTGTTTAAGTATGTTACAAACATCAAAGTTTAATAATTTTACAATTCAGTTAAGTGTATTAATTTTATATGATCAATTCTTGCAATGATATTTTTAAGTAGAATCAAAGACTTCCTGTATTATTTCCATAATATTTGTTAAAGACTTTTCATTAAGTTGTGTTATTAAACTGGATTTGTTATTACTTTTTTATATAATGATAATGAGCTAGTTTTTAACGATAAATAATAATTCTTAAAATTATAAGGAATTAATAAAATTTATAATTACAACTTTTTACTGCATACTAATTTTCAATAATTGTAATATTAGCTTGGATCAGTTAAAGTGAAAAAAAAAAAATACTAATAATAATAATAAATTGCTCAATTAAAAAAAAGATAGTGAATAGTAATTGAGATGGAGAAATGAGAAATAATATTCACTTACCATTTCAATAATCCAAGCCAGAAAATAATTCTGAAATCTTATCGTTTCTTTTAGTATATATTTTAAACAAATTCAGAATAACATATTTAAATATGTGTTTCCTCTTCTGGGTATCGTCGTGCACTTTTAAAGTTTACTTTTTACGTAGAATGCAGCATTATGTCACAGGTCAAAGAACTTCAGTTGAAGTTCAATGCCAGAAAACAGTCATTGCTAAAGGAATAAATCAGCAGAGGAAAAGAGCAGGAAGTGTGTATAAACCATTGTGCTCAAAGACGTTACAATATCTTACGGCCTCTACTTGGAAGGAAGAGTTCTATTTCTGCATTTTGTTCTTCTCCTTCACGTAAATCTACTAGAAGGAACGCCGAAGATGATTTACGGTTCCTACGATGGTGCATTTCCATAAGTTCGGTTTTAGATAGTTTCTAAATTTCGTTTTTCTAGATATCCAATAGATAAATCTTGATCCTTGGCACGCACTGCTTTAAGTTGTTCCTCTGAATCGTCAAAGAAGAAAACATGAATATGATATATATGGTAATATAGAATGAGTTTTTCAAGTCATAGTAAAAAAAGATAGATGATTTTTCATCTAAAAATATATTTAGGTTTAATTCATTTCTTCTGGCTGTGTCTCAATATAATTTATGAAATAAATAAATTATAAAATGAATATTAATTTAAAATAATTTCATTCCATCTTTTTTGGTAGATAAATATATGGCGTGTAATTTATTGTTTTGTAATCCAAGTTTAAGTAGTCATATGGATAATCTTATTGATGCTAAAAATGATGCATATGCTAAAGCATAATATACCCTGATATACATTCCAACTGGAACACAAATATCATAAAAAGACATTCAACTGGAATTTAATCACTGCCTAGTTACTTTGCGGCATAGAACTTAGATCGATTTGGTAATATCTATTTTGAGGTTACTGCTGACAATTATTCCTTCTTTTGATTCCTACAATATCAATAAAATTTAAAAGATAAAGCATAAAATCCCCTAAAAATACATAGGTTCGTGTACATTTTTATTAAAAAAAAATTTAAATGATGAGAATTTCCAATCTAATTATGTTTGTTGAATCGATTTACTGGTTATCAGATTTTTTTTAAGTAAATATAAATTGTTGTGAAGAAGTTTTACGAAATACATCTATGTTCCATTTGCTACTTTATATTCAATGAAGATAAATTTTCAATTAATAGATTATCATTCATTCAGTTTGACCTTTCAAAAACATTGTAATCAACAAACGCCTATAGATCAAGTTATCTAATACAGAGAGCTTAATGGTAATTTTTTTACTGAAGCATGACTTCAGAATTGTTTCTGAATAATCGTTTTCCTTCTAACCACCTTATATCATTTAATATATTCCATAGTAAATAATTAATCCATACGGAGAATTTTCTGGAATTTGTGTATCCAATTCCGGTACTCTACCAATTAAGGACTAATCCAAAAGCCTTTCCTTTTGTATTTGTAGCAAGTTTCATCTGAGACCATGTCTTTTAAATCTCAATCTAACTTGACCATTAACAAACCTTGTTTTACCACAGTTATAAAAACATTTTACACAGTTATACTAACAATTTTTCCAACTGATGTTTAAATATCCGATGTGTCTGCATTTCCGAAGAAAACTCAACTTGGGCATCTTCACTACAGGGAACTACATAAATCCAGGCCAAGCTCTTATTGCGAAGTATGCTTGTTACAAAATCTTCATGAGGCGATCAGTTGGAAGAGATACTAAGATGAATTTCACCAATCCATGTTCTTTTGCAGTTGTAACATGTGTGCTATGTTAGGAACCAAACTGAAGTCTATGCAATATCAATCCATATTCCTCCTCAATCGTAAGTGATATGCTGTGCATGGAACCTATAACTGAATTTCAAACATCCGATGTATCACTAATTCCTATTCCTCCACAGTTGTAGCCGAAATGCTGTAGGCAGGCGGAACCTAATTGTAGTCTAACATTCTATGCACTACCAATCCATATTCCTTCACAGTTGTAGCAAGTATGCTGTGTTAGAAACCAAACTGAAGTCTATATAACCTATGCATCACCAATCGTTATTCCTCCACAATTATAAGTAATATGCTGTGTTTGGAACCTATAACTGAAGTTCAAATATCCGATGTTTCACTAATCCATGTTCCTCCACAGCTGTAGTAGGTATGCTGTGTGTGGGACCTGATTGCACTCTGAATGTCCGATGTATTACCAATTCATGTTATTTCACAGTTTAACAGGTATGCGATTCGATGTACCACACTGAAGTCTATATATCCCATGCATCACCAATCTATATTTCTCCACACAATTATTGGTAATATGCTGTGTTTGGAATCTATAACTGGATTTCAAACATCCGATGTATTACCAATCCATATTCCTCCACAGTTGTAGCAGATATGCTGTGTACGGAACCAAAACTGAAGTTTAAACATCCGATGCACTTTCTGCTGCAGATCCCAGGCACGATCTGCCGCTTACCGCATCCTTTTAAAGCTCGTTTCAATCCTCGTTTCTTCCGCAATCATGTCGGGTCGGGTCTTCCCTGCATATTTAAGGGTGGTTAAACATGCGATAGATCGAGAAAATTGGCGCCTCCAATTTTCCCATTGGTTACAAAGAGCCACTTTGCACGAGCTGACCGGGAGATAATTAGCATAATTCGACTAGATCATACGTATTGACTCGGCCATTGATAGCATTTGTAATTTAGCAATTGCTGCCGAGCCAAATCGGGATCCTTAATAACCGTCATCTAAGTAAGGAATACAGGGGGAAAGGGCAACAGGTTACTACTTGATGGCTCACACTACTTAAATCCAAAGCTCATAATCGGCTACAGAAACCGTTCAATTTGAGCCATCTAGCGTGCTCCAGATTAAAGTCTGTTGCGTGCATTTAAGAAAAAAAAGAAAAAAGAAGAAAAAAAAAACTATCTCTTTGCGGATAATTGCATAATATTTTCCAATCATTTGCAGTAATCGGTTTGTAGCATTTAAGATCTCTTGAAAATTAACTTCTTAAGACCTTGATGAGCTGAAGATTGAAGGTTGGTCAGAAACATGTTGGAAAGTTTTATTCCTCTTGAAAACGAACATAAATGCCTTTTAATTACCATTAGATATATATAAGATATTATTTTATTCAAGCTCTTATGTTTGTCAAATAATGTCTGGTTCAAAAAGATGTCTTTTGGATAAGTAATGTGTTATAAATAACTTTGGGGTGCTAATTATATTTAAATAAACTTACAAGTTTAATCATAGTTTTACAGTAGTGTTTTACGATGTCTCCACTTGTTTAAAATGAGGGTTATATGAAGCTAAATGGATATCCTTGTTTTTCATCATTTCTGAAATTCTGTTTATATTTGTTTGAAATTAATAATATTTAAAAATGGAAACAAAATCCATAAAGGATCTTAGTTTTTAATAAATAAAAAATTTCAAACTAAAATAGCAGCTTATTTTAAAACGCTAACATGATTAAGTAACTCAAAAACTGCAACTGGAAGTATAAGAAAATTGTAAATTCATAAATATAAAATTACTTTTTCTTAGAAAATTAGGTTCAAAAACTTATTCAAAGACGTTACATAATCTCTTGCATCTTATCTCATCTAGTATCAAATACATTAATAAAATAGAAATATTATGAGTGTGTGTTGTCATTTTGAGAAAATGTAAAATTGGTACAAAATATTTTCATTTGTTTTAATAGAAGGAACTTCTCCCACTAAAAATAGAATAATTATTTTAATACGACTAATTTCCTAGTTTTCTTTATGTAATCTGAAGCTGTCAAGAATAATCGGTTTATATGTGATACAAGGAAACAAAATAATTGAGCACCACTGTAAAATAATGTTTCCTTTCTGGTGCTGTTTTATTATGTAACTTATTATAGACCATCGATCGGTTTAATTATATTAAAACAGCAATTCAAGGGGGGGGGGGGGGAAGAAAGAAGAAAAAAATCAATTTTATCAAAATATAAGAATATTTCATCAATTTAACTTTTAAATTTAACTTAAGTATTACTCAAATTTTCCTGCAACAAATAACAATTTTGCAATTTTTATTTGTTATGAAATATAAAAAAAAAATATTTGGTTAATTCTCATTGTTAAGTTTTTTCATAAATGAAAGAAAAACTGCAACTAATATCGAAAGCAGTTAGTGACGGGTGATTGATTATCTCACACAAGTCAATTCGCTTCTAATGAAGTAGTTTATTATCTCGGAAAATGACAGCAATTATTAAATACCAATTAATTATTGAGCAATTACATGGGGTCATAAAAGAATCTTAGCTTATTTCAATGCAATTGAAAAAAAGATCGAATGTCTCTCTTTCAGTAACTCTGAAGTTATTTTATTTAACATCCACCGAAAATGTTTAAAATATTTATAAGTTGGATTTTTTATTCTTTAGGGACAGGGCACAAAGGAAAAAGGTAAAGTGATATTTAAATGAATTTTTAAAATTAAAATGTCTATGTCTCTAAAATGGCGTCTCTATTAATATGTCTATACTAAAAGAATTGTAACTAATGTTTAATCTTAAAAATGTAGGCTTGTACTTAAAAAATAGTTTTCCTGAAAATAATAAAGGAGATTAGATACCAATTGGACTTTTTATTTTTAATAATTACTTTTTACATTCATTTTTATTTTATTTATTATTTATTTATTTTTGTTTTTATTTTACTTGTCTATTTTTTGGTTTCTGTGTATTTGTACTCTTGTGCATTTATATTTTTTAATTTAATTTTTTTTTTTTAATATTTCATTCATTTTTGATTTTTAATCTATTTTAGTTCTTAATTAAAACAATATTGGATTTGAAATTAAACTTAAAAGGGGTATGATAAAGCTTTTACAAACAAGACATACCATTTCAGTATGCTTAACTATTCGTGAATATTATAATTAACCCGAAATGATGTTGAATGGGTCACAAAAAAATTAAATTCAAGTTCATTGTCGCTTAAAATCAAAATTTAAACATTGTGGGATGAGTTCTTAAACATTTACAATTAGTAATACATAATTTATGGAAATGAGTAGCTTCTATGAAAGCCATTTTTAGTGAGCCCAAACAAAATCGTAATTTTTTTAAATTTTGATGCTGATTATGCAAAACATTCATTATATAATTTAGCTTATGTAACCGCTTAAAAATCTGTTTTATGAATATTTTTCAAAGTTATAATTTATTTTGTGATTACAAATTTTTATTCATACACACCAATATTTCCTCATTTATACACAACATGTATGCAGTTTGGTTTACTCATTAAAAAATTGAACATAAGTTTGGAAATGGTTTTGAGTTTAAACCAAATCATTGGCGCTATCCAAAATTGGCTTCATAAATGAATAGACACCACATTTATTGAGACAGTGCTTTATTCTCCTAGCCGACCAAACGGTATAGTGGTTAGCGGGCTCCCCTCTAGACCGCGAGGTTGCGGGTTCGAGTCCCGTGTAGGGCATGGGTGTTTGTAAATGTATGTTAGTTTATTAAATGACGAATGTTTCGGCGCATTATAGCCCTCGTGTTGCTGACGGCGCCATATAATCTGAAAACAACCAACCAACTTTATTCTCCTAAAAATAAGTAAAAAAAAATTCCCGAAAGGGAAAAATATCTATTCTACGTAATGATAAAAGTCACACTTTTCAACCTTATTTGTACCAGGTAGTAATAAGAGTCCTCACTTACTCTGATAACAAATATTGTCCTTTGTTCCTTGGTCTATACGCTCACGTTATAATTAATTCTACATCATAAATTCACAACACTCCCAAAATTGTATAAAATGTTTACCAGATATACCATTGATAGTAGAAGTTTAATATCAAACGAAAAATAGAGCGTTGAATTTTTAAAATAAGCATACAAGAATAACTTAAAAGCTATTATTTCTATTCAGTAGCGCTATCTGTTAAAGTGAAAGTGAAAACATGTAATGTTTTTTTATCCGCAATGTTTAAATGCTATTAAATTAGTATTAAAATTACACCTATTACTTGTGTTATATCTTGAATGCTCATAAGTTTTTAAGTAATATTGCACCCGATATCTTGGACAAAAAAAAAATTAGTGTTAGTAGTGTAAAGACTGATTCACACGTTACCAGTCGGCGTGGCAGTTGAAGGGACAAAAGTTCAAACCAGTCACCAAGGAAGCCAGTGTATCAGTAGCTGGCAGCTCCAGCAGATCAAAGTTTTCAATTTGTTAGTCTGTCAAATACCACACTGCTCGCTCAATCGAGGGATTATTCCAGCTGCTGGCACTATGAAAATGAAAAGCCTGCATGTCAATCAACTCGTGACAGTGATCTACTTACTAGCTAGCATTTCAGCCACTGGGAGCGTGTAAATCAACCTTAACACAGAGTGAAGGATTTACTTTTGAAATTATAATTTGATTGATGAAGACGTGGTCCCCAATCAGACCCCCAATCAATAGATCCAACAAAAGTACAAACTGAGTTGATTATTTATTAAGAATAACGCTTAAACAACTAGTCAATTGGATTAGTTATTTAAGATTAACTCATAGCCCATTTCTTGTAAAAAGAGATATTGAGTCCTAGTTTACTTTTGCATACAGATATCTCTAAAAACAATAGTATTGCATTATTTAAATTGAGGACTAGCTATTTTTGACGTATGGTCTCTAATCTCTATACTAACCTGTTTCCAACCTACTTTCAATGTAATAATAAAGTTGCCTCCCGCAAGAATAAGTATTTAAAACACCATATATCCACCTGACAGTGAAAATATGAACTGGTGTTACAGTTGCTCTAAAGGTCACTTCCTTCTGGTCTCAATAATATGTATACCACATTTCTAACGATGTGTCGATTAGAGCATGCTCTAAGTGGCCTTTAATAAGGTGAAATTTGATCAAGACTTTTAAAAGAAATAATATTCATTCTTATCTAATTGCGACCAATAGCCAAGATCCACAACCGGGTGAAAGGTTGTGGATCTTGCACTAACCACTAACCTGCAAGTGGTCTCTGGAGGGAGCCCTGCTCACATTCTATACTATCTTTTTCATAATCGACATCACGCTAATGTGATAGTCTTGCGGTTTGATGGGATTGGGCGTAAGACAGTTGTCTAAAAGACATTGGGAGCGTTAGATTACTTGGTGAGATTTTTCTGGGTTTTCTCATTCAGGACGCAAATGTGGACAGTTTCTTTTTTTTTAAACTCCTAAAGGCATTCCACCCTTCTTTCAGATATTGATCTAACGACGTTCCAGGACACCCTTCTTTCAGATATTGATCTAACGATGTTCCAGGACAGTTTAGCCATCGTTTAGCTCTTGTGTCAGAAACTAACCAATGCAACCAACTATGTATAATTCAATTAATGCATATCGAGTATCATTCTTTATCTCATTACGAGCAATCAATACAAAGAGATATGTAAAACTCAAATAAAACCAATGGAATCTGAGTTTTTTTCTTGCAAAAGCAATCTACACTCAGCGCAGATTTCTGTATAACTCAAATAAAACCTATACAAACCCAATCGGCTGTACTTGAACATCATCCACTTGATCCTTCCCATGCTTCCTCAGTAGTCATTCACACGCAGGTTGGAAAAAGAGATCCATTTAAAAAACAGACACTTATGAAGAGGAAAACTTGAATCAATCGCAAAAGAGGGGGGCTCGGGTGGGGTGGTTGTTGACGTCATAGCAGGCGTTGATAAGGGTTAATTTTGCAGCTGACATGAGGAGAAGAGAACAGGTTCGGTAATTATTGAGGGTGGAGTATAGAAGAGCAGTTATTGTCTGATTCACGGCTTGTTAAGTGACTCATCGGTTATTTACAACTTGCTATTCTTAAGAAGGATTTGAATGCTCTTGTCGCGTTAGGAACGTCTCTTGTTGACTCTGGATAAATAGAGCACGCGTAATATACGATAATTTTAGAAACGATTTGGGTTATGGAGAATTTGATTTTATAGTATCTGATTGCCTACTTAAAATCCAATTGTATATATGTGTCCACTTTAGACATTTTTGTTTTGTGAAATGCATATCGCAAATAACTGAAAATTGACATTGAAAAATAAATTTTAAATGTTTGAAATTTAAAAAAATTATTATTTTTAAATAAAAAACTATTTTAATTTAATGTTGAGGAAACTAATTTTTTTGCTCAAAAATGTTCCGGTGAAAGGATACTATGTCTTATTTATATTATTTTAAATATTTTTTGTTTACTATGTTATAAAATTTTTAAGAGTCCTGTAATTTAAATCCTGCAGTATTATTTTTTGATTCTTTAAAAGTTTTATGCAAATTTAAAAATATTGTTTAGATAAATATAATGTGTCGAATATTCTAATTTTTATTTATAAATTGCAGACGTTTTAAATTAAAATCAAATGTAAAAATCTAGAACATAAAAAAATATTGCAACGGTTTCTTCAAAAAACTTTCTAACCCAACTATTATATAATGAACAATAAGCTTTAGTTATCATTACCATATGGAATTTGTAGATGTATTTTACTTGCCAATGTGTAAAAATTATTATATATTTTAAATAAATTAGCATGGTTTATATCAAAACTTAAACTGTTTGCACAGAAGAAAGTTATCTGCAAATACATTGTAAATCGAGTCTGAACAAAATTACGTTAAAAAATTATAAGTGAATGATGAATTAATATATATTTTTTAATTTGGCAGGAATCCTACCTTTTTATAAAGAAATTAATGGCGACATATTTGTTTGCTAAATTTTTTTAAAGGGCAAATTATCCCTTATTACAAAGTAAGACATTTTAAGATCCAAATAGATGCCTAATGATACTTTTTATTGTAATTTCAATGTTTCGTTGATACCGACATTATCGATATATATATATTTTTTTAAACTTTTCCATGTTCTTGGATTAAAACAAAACGGAAAACTGGTAAGAAGTTTTAACATTAAATTTATTAATACTTATTAATTTCATGATTGTTTCTAATGAAAAGTTAAGCAATAAGATTCTATGAAATAAATGACATCACCGTTGCACTAAATAAAAAATTTACTCAAATTGAGTTTATATTTGCGGCTTTACTACACACCATAAAGGACATTGTGTGATGCTAATACTTTAAACAGTAATTTTCAAATATTCGGTCACTGTATAAAACTTTTGTAGTTATTTATTGTTTAACTAAAATAAATCTTCAACTTTTTTTTTTTAAAAGTTCTTTAAATACATTTTAGTTGACAATAAAATATAATATCTATCGATTACTTATAAAATATATATATATATATTGGAAAATTTTATTTGTAATTAATGAAATAATTTAATTGATTTGGAGCTTTCCATGATACAAATTCTATACGAAGAATATACGACACTAATGACCTACTAGAAAAACTTAATGAGTAAAATACCAAAACTGTATAAAAAATAAGAATAAATAAATAAAATATAAACTAAATAAGAGTAAATTATCAAATCATGTGTATTATGTTTAAATTACTTAACATGATATCTTTAAGACTTTTTTTCAATAGTTCCTGTTGTTCCTACAATGTGAATAAAGCTTTTTCATAGTTTGCTATGAAAGAAAGTGAGCAGGACATCCTTAGCATCAGGGCCTGATTTAGAAAAAATTTTACTGTAGGCCCAACATTCAGAGAGGGGCCCCAATAGCAAATATTTATTTCCTTACGTCACAATATTACCAGATCAAGCTACATTCGTTAAGACTAACTTTTTACAATTAAAACTCATAGTTTACTTTCTCGCGATTCTTTTGTTATAATTAGTATGATCTTGATTTGCTCAAAACTTTTGAATTAATCAAGACCCCCCCCATAAACACTGATTTTAAAGCACACTTTCCTGTATTTTAAACTTACATTTTACCACAGGGTCCACAAATTATATAATAATAAAGATTACTTAATTTTATAACAATAATTGTAAATAATAAAAAGTAACCTTTCCACTGTTTCCACGATCTCACCAAAAAGGAGGGCCAAAAAAGTCCACGGAAGAGCCTGCAAACCAACCAATCACAAAGACTCTTTCATTTCATAATATAAGAAGTTGTATATGTTTGGTTGGTTGGTTGGTTGGTTGGTGAACATCTCTTTACAAGAGGCGAGAGAAGGAGAACAGCGGCGTAAAGCCTTTGTCTCCGTGTACATATGAAGAAGTTGTATATGATTGGCTGAACCGGAAAGATTTGCTTAATTAGATTTTATTAGGTTAATCTATCTAACTTAACTCTCTGTGACAATAAAAAATATGGAATTTGCGGATGTGTAACTAAAAAATTTTTATTATTTTTGTTCAGTACTTCCCATAAAAAGACCATTATATTTAAAATTTTCAGAAAACTTTCAAAATTTGGGGCCCCCCAAATTTGGGGGCCCCTAGGCCCGGGCCTAGTGGGCCTAATGGTAAATCAGGCCCTGCTTAGCATTGCATAGTTCATGTTTAAAGCCTTATAAAATGGGTCATAGTAACATCCATATATTTTAATACTAACTTAAAATTTATAATTTAAACACTTCCAAACGCACACTCATCAATGTATCCAATTGTAATATATTACCTTACTGTGATAACTTTAAGTAGTTAAATCAGTTATTGTTCGTGTAATGATGACCACAGCTTTTCCGCAATTTGGCTGTGAAAGAAAGTAAGCAAAATATCTTTAGAAATACTTCGTTGATGTTTGATGCCCTATGAAAAGGATCACGTTAAATATTTTTAATAATAACTTAATATTTTATCCTTTAAACATTTCCAAACACGCACTCACCAATGTATTCATTTTTATTATATTTACATTACTAAACATGATAATTTTAGCGGTTAAAACAGTTCTTGTTCATGCAATGGCGAACATAGTTTTTCCGCAATTGCACTATGAAAGAAAGTAAACACGACACCGCTAGAAATAACTGGTTGATATTTAAGCTCTGATACTCAATATCTTTTAATGCTAACATGAAATTTTATTATTTAAACATTTTCAAACACACGCTCACAAATGTAACCAATTGTTTCCATCTTTGACCATATCGCGTGTGTCTATGTGTTAAGGAAATGATGCCTAAAATTTTTGTTTTTGACCATCATCATTATCCATCTTAAATCCTTTTCCTCCGTAAAAGGGTCTCCAATCCGTTTATGTAATAACAATCCTCGTTGTGAAATTGCGTGCTACAGATTAGCAGGCAGCCGCATCTTCTTGTATTATTTCCTCGAGTCGTCCTTTTTGGTAGGGATCAAGGCCGAGACCTTGAGGACTGCCTTCGGAATATTTGGGGATTGAAGACAATACACGGGGTGGTGTGTGGCCTTCACTCGACCCTCAGAACAATGGTATTGTATTGGATAATAATGCACGCAAGCTGGAACAATGACAATTATCAGCTTGAAATCAGATGGCATGAATTGTGTGTGCCGCTTGGCCACATAGATAATCATCTTGGGACGATAGATATGTGAGCACTCTCTCCTAGATCATTCCAATTGGGAATAAAATATCTAATTAATAGGAAGATGAGTCTGTCTGCATGTGCCTTACTCGACTTTTTCCTCAACGCTGCTTTCCTTGTTGCTGTGTCAACTTTCGTCAACAGTGGATTCTTTTTTGTAATACGCATTTAACCCTTTGCTGATGAAGTCAGACTTCAATGTGTGTTTATCCCTTTCTTCGTAAATGCAGGTTATTTTTTAAAGTAACTTCTAGGCGATAGGGTTGGAATACTAAACATTTTTATAAACAATATGAGGTTGCAAATTAAGTGTTTAGGTTTAGACACTAAAGAAATCGGGTTGGCGTGTTTGGAAATAATGGCTGTCAAAGTTTTTTTTTTTTTTTTAAATGATGTCTGTTTAAGGTGTGATAAAGCAGTTTATGGTTCAGACACATTTTCATGACTACTGAAAAAATAGAAGACTTGCGCAATGGTTGTATTTCCGTAAATACTTCGCCTTCTCTCTGCTGTACTTTGTGAACAGAAAATAATCAGTCGGCATGTCTGTCAGCAGTGAGATTGATGAGAAGTACGTAAACTTTAGAATTGAAAAGACAAATAATATGATGAAGGTACACAACAAAATTAACATTTATGGCAATTTTAGCTTGTTTTAATTTCTTATACCACCAATTAAGTATCATACATTTCTTTTAAATACCCTGTCAAATTAATAATAGTTACAAAAGTTCAGATCTACCATCTAACTAAAAGCTTTAAAGTTTTTAAAAATTTAAAATTTCTAAATATTTTTGTGTGTTGTTTCAAATTGTTAAACTATTAGAACAGCTCCATTAATTCAAAAACCAGTTTCAATGCTCAATGCACATTATATCATCGAAATCAAATACATTGGAAGAATATTTAAAGTTACATAATATATATATATATATATATATATATATATATATATATATATATATATATATATATATATATATATATATATATATATATATATATATATATCAATTTTAAGGAAATAATAATATTATACAATTTACTAAACAACACACCGAATTCTTAACCGCTAGTGGAAGAATGGTTTAAGTCCAGTTTTTGTGAAAATAGAGCTGAGAGTGCTGTTTTTGGTAGATTAAGGGGACTGTTAAGTCAAAAATAAAAATTCTTCAATTTTTGTCCAAAATCTATGAAATTTTTTGAACAGTTCAATTGCAATTAGATGAAACATAACCCAAAATTTAAAAAAAATTATATTGATTTTTTTCAAGAAATTAAATTTTTATTGAAAAATTTAGCGTTTTTTCCGTAATTTTAAAAACGCTCCTTGCGATTCAAATTTTTTGCAATCTGTCTCAATTTTTTTACAAGCTAATCGAATATATATTGACATAATTGTGCATGGAATTTGAATTTGACGCATTGGTTAATTATTTAAAAGTAAAACTTTGGTGCAACGGCAAAAAATGTAAACTTTTTAAATAGAAGCATTACGAAAATTACTGTAAAACAGTAAAAAAATACCAGATTCCAAAATCCATGCACAATTGTGTTCAAAATAGTATAATAATTAATATCTCCAAATTTAAAAAAAAAAAAAATACATTAACTTTTGAATCGCAAGGAACAAATCGAATACCCTAAAAATCTTAAAATACACATGAAGAGAAAAATGCAATTTAAGAAAATGAAAAACAGACGATTTCTGATATGCGCGCATACAAAAACTCAAATAATATTCTTAATTCTTCTCGGATCAGCAAAAGTAAGGTATGTACTGAAAGCTAGAATTTCAGGCTATATTTTTCCACTAAAATATAAAAATCGAAATTTTTGAAATTTTTGCCTTGACAGAGTCCCCTTACGATACTAGCCAATAGTATAACGTCAAAGAAGAAGAATGATGCAGTTCGAGAGATAATTCACAGAAAGACTAAATGTTTCAACTTGCTCCAAAGTGTTTTCATACCCTTAATGGTTTTTTCTCGAAACAACTTTCAATATATTTAAACCGTTCTTCTGTGCTCTTTAATAACTTATGTCACTGCATGTTCATTGAAGATTTCCATCCGGACGGAACTAGTCCAAATTAAAATTTCTAAACCATTACCCGCCCACCTGATAGCTGTGTGGTTAGAGCACTGGCCTCACATGCCAAAGGTGCCGGGTTTGAATCCTGGATTAGGCTTGAATGTTCCTTGTGCTTGAAAATCCACGTTAAGCTCTAGGTCTTGCTCTGATTAGCCGTTACTGTGCACTATAAAAAGTCGTTGAGCGTACAAACCTATCAAAATCTAACGGTTGAGGTTTGTTCATGATAATATTCTCAATGCATCCATAAACGGAATTATTTTTCGCTAAATTGCAAATAATTATTATATTAAACTTTACTCTTCGTCAAGACAACATTAAAAATAGAGTAACACTGTTAAAACATGTGACAGAAATTGTATGGAGATAAATTTTTATGATGATTACGATAGAATTCACGATAAAATATTGAAATTTATGATTAATTTACAGGATGCGATAAATCGGAAAAATTTGCATATATTTTTAGGGGATCAATTATCTGTTTCAGACAACATTTATATTAACATTATATCATCAGACTATTGCTGATTATGTAAAGTGCATAGTATAAACTGATATTATATTCTGCTAATACATATTAGTAATAGAGATGGATGAGATATTTTTTTTAAGTGTTCCTTTTTCAGGAAAAAGAACAACATGACATCTTGACACAATCGTAAAAGGACATGTCGTCTATTTCTAATCATTAACCTTCATTGTTAAAAATTTTGTTGCGAGAAAGATTTTAGCTATTCCAAGTAAAATAATAGAAACGCTCTCAGCTAAAACTTGAACGTTTATGCTTAATTTGCATAATTGGCAATTTTACCCATTTATCGATAAAAATATACGCACAAAGAAAGATCATCAACCTCTTGAGAGTACTCATATTATTAACTTAGCAATTCAAATTTAAATAAAAACTGTATTGAATTTTTACTCATTGCTTGTTTTAAAAGAGCGTATATGCTTCGACAGTAAGAACTTCCTCATGGAATGCAATGAAGAATGACCAAGTCGTTATCAGGCTTGAAGTATCTTCTTTCTGAAGATATGGACAACTTGCCAGAAAAATAATTTCCATTTCGTAGTTCTTGGTTATAAAACCCTTGGAACGGCATAATAACTTTCAACTCGAAACCAATTTTGTGTCTTTCAATCAGCTTCAAGTAACTTTAGTGGACATATGCACCCTTGCAAGAAAAAAGACAAAACTCATATTCTTTATTTTTGAGTAAAAGTGTATGCAGAATTATAGTTTGCGTTTACTTGAAGCTGAAACGGCATAATAACTTTCAACTTGGAACCAATTTTGTGTCTTTCAACCAGCTTCAAGTAACCTTAGTTGGACATATTGCACCCCTGCAAGAAAGTGACATAATTCAAAATTCTTCATTTTTGAGTAAAAGTATGCGCAAAATTATAGTCTGCGTATACTGGAAGCTGGAACAGCATAATAACTTTCAACTTGAAACCAATTTTGTGTCTTTCAACCAGCTTCAAGTAACCTTAGTTGGACATATCACACCCTTGCGAGAAAAGTGACACAACTAAAAATTCTTCATTTTTGAGTAAAAGTGTGTGCAGAATTATAGTCTGCGTTTACTTGAAGCTGAAACGGCATAATAACTTTCAACTTAGAACCAATTTTGTGTCTTTCAACCAGCTTTCAGTAACCTTAGTTGGACATATCACACCCTTGCAAGAAAAGTGACATAAATCAAAATTCTTCATTTTGGAGTAAAAGTATGTACAAAATTATAATCTGCAAATACTTGAAACTGGAACAGCACAGTAACTTTCAACTTGAAACCGATTTTGTGTCTTTCAATCAGCTTCAAGTACCTGGAAAGTGATATTCTGTACATACTTTACTTTAAATTTTTTTTTTTTAAAAATTGGGTAATGTCACTCTCTTCTCGCATGGGTGCGATATATCGACAGCAGTTCAAGAGAGGTTAACCTAAATAAAAAATAATAATCAGAGGTTAAGTTCAATATCTTACATTAATGGAGTCACCAATTTTTATTTATTTTTTATTTTTAGCAGCACTTGAATGCTTCTTTTTTTAACCCTAAAAGCGGAACTCTCACTTAACAATTCAGAGTGTGAATATTTAGTTCCGGAAATAAAAACGTAAAGAAAGAAATCTTCTAGGGTAGGAAAACAGAATTGAAAACGAAACAAAAAATGTTTGCTGAAGCGAAAAGGTTTGAAGAAGAATAGATTTCTCTTGTATTTGCTCTTCATACCTAGAGTCAAAGGGTTTCAAGGTACACGCTTTTGAAGTGCATTGGAAGATGCTTTTTGTAGTAATATATAACCTAAAATCTTGCCACAGAAAAGTTAAAGTTGGGAGATTGTATGTGAGGCAGTAAATAAGGTAAAAATAATAAAAATGGAATATTAAACTATGATTGGGTTTATTACATTTAAGAAGGGCACACATTTTATTTTATTTACCTGAAATTTTTCGTACTTACTCTTATATACGAAATGATACATTTTACTGTCTCGTTCTTTTCGCAATTTCTAATAATAACTCTTTTTTCGACTTAAAATTCACTGAAATTTTCCCAATCAAAACTCAAATTTTAATTTTGTACGAGAAAAGTTATAATAGTCTTATATTGAATTTTTTTAGTGAAGTACTGTACTCTAAAATCAATTCAGGCCAAAATTTTACAACCCTGATGCAATGCAATTCGGTTTTTGAGTAATTAATTAAAGAAATTATTAATTTAAATAATGACTATTTTAAATTGTTCTCAAACTTCACTTTTTCAATATATATATATATATATATATATATATATATATATATATATATATATATATATATATATATATATATATATATATATATATATATATATATATATATATATATATATATATATATATATATATATATATATATATATATATATATGTAATTTTGGCCATAAAGATGTTTTATCTAGTATAAAAGCCCCACTATAGCAATTTCACAATAAGTTAACTTTTGATTTAAAATTCGAGTCACAAGAGATTGGTTGGTTTGTACGCTCAACGACTTGTTGTTTTGCACAATAACGACTAATCAGGCTGGGACCTGCAGTTTAACGTGGATTCCAAACCCCAACGAACATCCATGCCTAACCCGGAATTCAAACCTGACATTTTTGGCAAGCAAGGTCACACCGTTTACCCCACAGCTATCAGGCGAACCAAGGCTATCAAGAGAAGTTATCATCGATGTAAATTGAAATTTTTTTTAGTGAAGTACTATACTCTAACATATCTTCAGTTCTAAATTTCAGAATCCTGCTGCTATATATGTGCCGTAAATGTCAATATCCTGATTAGTTCACTTAGAGATTAATTCGCAGATTGTAAATTTTTTCACAAAGTCCAAATTTTGATTTTATAAAAGAGGTATTATACGCAGAATGTTGATATTTTTATGTGAAGTACTCTAACACAGCTTCAAGTATTCTATGAAATTTACTACACGTACTCGGAATGCTGTACCTCAGAAATTCTCTAAAAATTACATTTTTCTGGCAAGCAAAGAATGTATATTTAAAATTAAATATTACATTAAGTATGTTAGACTAGTTGAAAAATTTTGAATAATTTCCAAAGTGAATTTCATCAAAGCTTGTATGTGAGAAATTTTCTAAAAATATTACATTTTTCTGGTAAGCAAAGAATATATAATTAAAATTTTAGAACCGAAGAAATATTAAATTAAGTATGTTAGACTAGTTGAAACATTTTGAATAATTTTCAAAGGGAATTTCATCAAAACTTGTATGTGAGGAATTCTCTAAAAAATTAAATTTTTCTGCCGAGCAAACAATGTATATTCAAAATTTTAGAAACAAGTAAATTTTGCAAGTATGTTAGACTGGTTAAAAAAATTTAAATAATTTTCAAAGGGGATTTCATAAAAATTTGTTTGGGAGTAATTCTCTAAAAAAATACATTTTTCTGGTGAGCAAAGAATGTATATTTAAAATTTTAGAAACAATGAAATATTACATTAAGTACATTAGACTAGTTGAAACATTTTGAATAATTTTCAAAGGGAATTTCATCAAAACTTGTATGTGAGTAATTCTCTAAACAATTTACAATTATTTGGTAAGCAAGGAATGTATAATTAAAATTTCAGAAACATGGAAATATTACATTAAGTATGTTAGCCTAGTTGAAACATTTTGAATTATTTTGAAAGGGAATTTCATCAAAACATAAAAAAGTGACTTCTACCTAATAATATTTAGTGTTTTAATTTTCTATTTATAAAATACTGACAAAACAGAGTACATAAAAATTCAAAAATGATTTTTTAATTGTTAACTAAAGGCATTTGATTAAATTGTGATACATAACAAAAAACTTAAATGCATCAAACAACAATTTTGAATAGAGATGAAACAGTTTTCTTTGAAAGAAATTCAATTGTATAATATAGCATCGAATTATTTACTTATCGTTATTATTTTTATGACAATTCTTTAAACCGTTCGAGTAAAAGAGGGTAGGCAGTATTTTGTCAAATAATATATTTAATGAATACTCATTAACCTCCAATTAAAAAAGTTCTATTGCAAAAATGTGTTTCGCTGAATGGAAAACGCAAATTATTTTTAAATCCTTTATATTAACTTCGATTTCGTTTGTATGTTTTTTTGGCGGGAAAATCTGCGAATGGCTAATTAACCTACTTGCCGTTTTCAATCGAGCTGAAACTTGGCAGATAGACTGTTGTGGAAGACAATGCATTCTACTAATTTTTAAGGGGAAAAAACTAGTTCGTGGAACGGAATCAAAAGTTTTCTTCGTAGTGGTCAAACTCCATAGTCGATCTGAGATTGAAATCCCTTAAAAAAGCTGCAATTGCACATAAAAGTTGGCAATCATATAATGGATTAACATTAAAAACTTTTTTTTTTTAAGTTCTTTAAATATGAAATAAATATACTGCAATATTCGCAATGTCTACCTTAACAATTGGTCATATTAAAAAATACTTGACGTGTGATATCCTATTCCTTTTAAATTAATTAAATAATAATAAAAAAGAAAGTTTGTTAAAAGTTAAAAAATATTTTTAATTTAGAAAGAAGTGTATCCGTTTACAATTTATAAAGCAATTTTCGCCAAAAATGTAGAAATATTCAACGCTTTGTGTTTCTTACCATGCATGAATATGTGGGTACATGCAAAAACTATATTTTGAATTATGCTTTGTATTAGAAAAAACATTTCTGCTCTGTAGTCAATTGTGCCTATATTCCTCCTGGAAATTATTTTCCACTGGATATTATAAATGCAATTTTCCCCCTAAGTGTGTATTATATATTAAAATATTTCAAAAGTAATTTAAATATTAATAAATAAACGTTACTTTAAAAAAAATTCAGAATAAAAATCTAACTTGAAAAATACAACTATTTTTAAAGAATAAATGCATCGAGTTTCCTTGTCTGAAGCGTCTATTGGAAAAAGTGTCTTTGAGATTAATAATGTATAGTAGTATTTATTATGTAACTTATTGAAAGTTTGTTTAATTTATTTCATTTCCTTCGTTTTGTTTGATTGTTTGAATGTGTTTTTTATTTCATTTTATCTAATTCAATTTATCTATTAGTTCTCAAGTTTATTTTGAAACAATAAACAATGCAAGATCCGAATTAGTCACTTATTACAGAATAGTTCGTGATAAATTTATGGTGTTTTTTCACACGTAAACTGAATATTACATTGTATAACATCGTTACATATTAGAACAGTTTTACTTCTCATTGATACAATATCGCTTATTCTAGATTAACAAAGCGTTTTCAACAGTACAAAGTTGTGGTGCTTGATTAATAAAATTCACGAATAATCGTCATGATTAATAAGGGTTTGTAGCGATACTCGCTAATGGGGAGTCGAACCAGGGACTCCTAGATCAGAAGACAAGCGCGCTAACCACTAGACAAAAGTTACCACTAGTGTTTGGGTGTTGTATCTATCATTTGTACACGAGATCTCCACATAGCCCTTCCCAGTGAGTCATGAAGGGGCGAACGATTGAGTTGCTTGCGTGTGAGTTCGTTTCGTGTGGCAGTGAGTCACCAGAGGTGCTGCGGTGGTAGTGTGGAAGTCGTGCAGTAGATGGCGATACAGATGTGTTCGAATATTCGGGTCACCAATGTAGTGATGTGCGCTAAAGGAGAGTCGACCTAGGGACTCCTAGATCAGTAGACAGGCATGTTAACCACTAGGCAAAAGTGACTACTAGTGCCTTGGCGTTGTATCTGTCATTTTAACATGACACCACCACATAAGTGGCAAACGATTGAGTTGCTTGCCTGTGAGTTGAGTGCGTTGCATGTGGCATTGAGTCTCCAGAGATTTGCTTGCTTGTGTGGCAATGAGTCGCCAGAGGTTGCTTGCTGAGGTGGTAGTGTGGAAGTCATGCAGTATTTTCAGAAGACGCCAATAGATTGCAGCATAATTCAGTTGTTCGGTAGTCACCAATGTAGTGATGTGCGCTAACGTGGAGTCGAACCCGGGACTCCTAGATCAGAAGACAGGCGCTCTAACCACTAAGCAAAAGAGAGCTCTGATGTCTAGGTGTGGTATTTGTCATTTGTACACGAGACCACCACTGGTTTTCCTACACAAATGAAAAAATTTGTATCTAAAAGGTTATCTTATTTTGCAAACAAATTAAAGTTTTAGTAAATAAGTACTTTTATACACATGAAGGGAAATTTCTAGATCATTAAGATTTCCAATACATTGCTACTAGTTATATGTTTACTCTAACAAATTATCATATTCTAAAAATTGTTGAGCATACTTTTTTCTTTGGCATGTATTATAATTGCATATATTATAATGTTGATCAAAATCTTAGTATGACATTAACAATAGAAATAGAAAGTTTTTGCACAAAACTAATGACTAGCTTCATATTTTCAAAAAACATTACCAGAGATATATATTTAAAATTATCTTAAATTGGTAGCTGTATCCATTATTGGTAGATTTTTTTTTTAATTTAATCAGATATAAGCAAAATTAAGCAGTGATATCTATATATATATATATATATATATATATATATATATATATATATATATATATATATATATATATATATATATATATATATATATATATATATATATATATATATATATATATATATATATATATATATATATATATATATATATATATATATATATATATATATATATATATATATATATATACTGTGCAAGAAGCATGTCTCATTTATTTGCATATTGTCAACTCCTTTGATAAATATGAAGTGGATATTTTATTTATATAAAATATCCATATAAAATTTGTATTGCAGTGAAAATTAAATAAATACCTGAATAGATCTTCAAATTTCAAGCCATAAAAACTATGTTTTGTCAACACCCCATGCTTATACTGGTAGATACATCCTCTACGGTACTGCTTATGAAAATTTTAGTAAAATATAATATATGTAGAAAATTTTAATAAAATACATTATACTTAGAAAATTTATCATACATAGCGAAATAGATTATATTTAGTAAAATTTATTATATTTAGTAAAATAGTTTCACTATGTATTTGTAGTTAAGTTTTTAAAATCATGTACCTAGCGATTGAGAGTTATTGTCAGTATGCATTCCCTCATAAGTAAAATACTTAATTATTGTGGCCACATTATGTTAAAAAGTATTATTTTAATGCATATGATTTTTTATCACTAGTAAGGTTTAACAACATTTATAAAAGATAATTAATAAATTCTGAAGGAAAATAAATAGGGTGTTTTTTTATAATTTTTTAATAACCTAGCTTATAAAAGCTTAAAAAATTACTGAAAATACTACAAATAATTTCCTCTTAAAATTTTGATAATTATATTTTATTACTATTGTTTAACCGGATGAAAAACTTCATTCGTTTTAAAGCATCCTACTTTTAAATCGTCAGATATAGTGGAATAAAAATAAAAATTACGTCTTTGGAACTAGAACTTGTTGACGATCCGTCTTGCAAATACTCTTAAAAATACCCGTGCATTTTCTAACATCAAAACATTTTAAATCAATATTCAATTAAAAATATACTTCTTTTTAGATAATGACACATAAGTTTATGTTTTGAAGAATAGAAATACTACTTCTTTCATTTTTTAAGTAACAGAAAGGAGAAACGAAAAAGTAGTTGTATAACGATGCCGCTGAAATATAATTTTGGTCAATTAAAGTAATTTTCACCAGTAACACCCAGCACAGTTTATTTGTAAAACTTCTAAATTTCTACCTGTAAGATTTCTTAAGTAGTATTTAAGATTTTTTGGCATTAGGAAAATCCAATTTAGATAGTAGAAATATATTTCGGAAAATGATTGCAGCATGAAGGGCTGAAAAAAAAAAAAAAAAAAAAAAAAAAAAAATGGGCAAAATGAAATTGACGAGTATCTTTTTTAAAATCTGAAGTGGTCCTGAATCATTTTTTTTTATAAGTAGGTTTCATGTGAATTTCAATCATATCTAAGCTTGTAACTTGTTAAATACGACGTCTACAAATTAGATATACGCTTCATCAAAAAGCCCATTTGTTGTGAAACACAATTATTATCCCATCAATCCTTTCATTTTGTTTCATATATTTCGTGTTATATGCTTATTCACTCTTTGATTAATATCAATATTAATGCGGTTGAAATAAGGAAAACGCATATATATTTTATAGCATTGTTGGGTTTAAAACTTAATTTTTACAACTTTTACCGCTGCTAGGATAATTTAGGTTATTCTTCTATAATGGGTTGTCCGGTATAATGATTTTTTTTCTGAAAATATATAATGGTTTTTTCAAAGATTCTTGCAGATTCTGAAGAGTTTTGACTTATATTTAAAAATCTTTAACCTATCCAACATCGCTGAAATCGTAAAATGTCAAAATGCAAGAATCTTTATTAAAAATATCATTGCTGTAATTCTAATACCTAGTAAATCAAATATTAGTAATTTGGGGTTTTAAGTTGTTTTTATAATTCTAAATATGCCCGATCGTTTGAAAAATACATCTTACGTTTCAGAACAAGCACTTCAGTTCTATGACCATTTAAATAATTCTTTTTATCCCAACTTAACCGTTCCAATTTGAAGTTTCTCTTGAATAATTGAAGTCTAGAAATGGAAAACGACCTAAGTACAAAAAAATCGAAAATGTGTTTTTTATGGAAAAAAAGGTCATAAAGACCAAGCTAAGCAAAGTGGAGAAAGCCCAAAGTGTGAACTCCAGTATCAACAGTTTGAATTCAATCTAGTACTTTGTCATAACCATAGTACCAGATACGAATGTTTTTCATTTTTCGGATCTCCTAAAAAATATTCTTTTTTGGACTTAGATCGTTTTCAATTTCTAGTCTTCAATTGCCTCTTCTGGGTTTATTCAGCGATGATATCTAAGAGTTTAATTTTGCAAATGAAAACAAAATCCTAGTTTTAATTGCTGGTGGAAGTAAAAATGTTAAATAAGAGTTTATAAACATATGGTGATGTTTTTATATTAAAATATGATATTACGAAGTTTTATAACACATTGCTGCATTTATCTGTTTGCACCACTTCCACCTTAAATATACCTTTCTACTTAAAAAACTACCTAGATTTTAAAGTCTAACTGCTTGCACTGCTGTATTCAAATAAAATTCTTTGAAATTGCAGAAAAACTTCTTGAAGTTTTTATTTATTTAATTTAAAACATAAACACTTTAATATAGTGCATTGAATTCGGTCAACAAATGCAAAGAACAGGTTCTTTTTCGAAAATTTAAGTATTAACTATTCAATTGTATCAAACACTTGAAAATTGAAGGGATGCTGATGAATTCTCCTCCATTAACGACAGCCGTGGGGATGTCCAAATGTAACAAAACGTCACTCACCCACCGATAAACGCTTATCGCACCGTTTATATTTCGGACATTTCTATTTCCTCTTCCTTTAGTGATAATATCCAACACACAAACTGTTCCCCTCTTCTTTTTTTTCTTCTAAAAAAGAACAGGCAATACCCTCTCTCCCTAGACATCCAAAAAAGATCGCGTGACCTTGTGGTCTTCTTTCCAACAGTTTTATTTGGATACGCGGTGGATCTGGTGATCCCAAATAGATTCTGACCACTCAGCAAGGCCCCACCCCCCGTACATACCGGTCGTTTGCAAAGAAGATCGTTAGGGGCAGTTGCAGGGGGGGGGGGGGGAGAGGGGGAGACAGACGAAATTAAATAACTCGTGAGAAATCTCTGGATGGCAGAGGATTGTCACGAGGACTCAAAATGGGATGGTTTGTCACGCGAAATACACACGCAGGAAAAGAGCACCACTGACAACAAGAATTTATTTGCTGGAGAGATTGTTGCTCGAGGATTCCAAATTGTTTTTATGTTCCCGAGGAACATTATGTAAGGGGTGGTATTCGGGGAGGGCTTTTCGTGGGGTGACGCTGGCCTGCGTTTTCCTGGAGAGAAAATGTATTGAAAATAGAAAACGTTACTTATGGAACGAATGACGAAAGTTGAGTTTCGAATTGTTTTACGCTGGATAACGCAAGAATCGTAATGCAGCAATTAAACCTATGGAGCCTTCCCAGAGAACTTTTAAGGGGAATGCCTTAATTTTGAGTCAATTATTCGATGGGGAATTTCTTTGTGTAAGGGCAACATACCGGTCATATTACACTGTTGTTAGTGAATTCCAAATTGTTTTTATGTTCCTAGGAACATAATGTAAGGGGGAAATTCTGCCAAGGTTTTTCTTGGGATGATGCTGGCCTGCGTTTTTCTGGAGAGGAAATTTTTTGAAAATAAAAAACGTTACTTCAGATAGAAATGATGAAAGTTGAGTTTCTAATTGTTTTACGCTGGATAACGCAAAAGTCGTAATTTCAGCAACTAAAACTCTGGAGCCTTCCGAGAGAACTTTTAAGGGGAATGCCTTAACTTCCCGTCATTTATTCGATGGGGAATTTCTTTGTGCAAGGGCAACGTATGGGTCATATTACACTGAAACTATAGTTCTACACATAGTATCGCGATACTCTTCGTTCTTAAGAGGAGTTGTTTGATCTTCTAGGAACAGCTGCTCCGTATTTATGTCTAATATAGGAAAAAACACCGAAATTCCTACCATTCAACCCGACAAATGAAACGTACAGCCCTCACTACTCCTTGTTCAGAAATTAGATATTGCTGAGTGACTGACGTTGAGTGTCAGTTCAGTTGGTTGGTTGTATTCAGATTATCTGGCGCCGTCAGCAACACGAGGGCTATAATGCGCCGAAACATTCGAGTGTCAGTTCAGAGTCCTCTCGCATTCTAGATGTTTGTTATGCTTCTGCGCTAAAAGCTCGGACCACCTTGTATGTGATAAGACCAGAAAACAATCCTCAGGAAATCCGATATTTGATATCGGTTCATCCGTCGCAATCGCTATCGTGTTTTCTAGCCTTCAGACGTCATCACCATTTTATAGTAAGCAAAATTAATAAGAACACTGGCTATATCTTTTGTCTGATTCATGGAATAAAAAACAGAAATGACTGTTGCAATTCTTAAAAGGGTTTTTATGTGTGTGTGTGGGCGTGTTTCCTAAGTGGTCATTTGTATATTAAAGCAGAATCAAATTTTAAAAAGTTCAATGGCAATCACATAATATGTTTCCATATTTCGATTAAGCATCCTGAATAAATTTTTAATAAATTTTTAGAGATTTAGTTGATGACAAGGAAATGACTGACTTGTATAAAGAGAAAAATCGGTTTTAACCCTCTGAGCGTACAGGTAATGGGCGAAAGTCTGGGCTGTTTTCCCTGCCGTAATTTTTTAATTATATTTCTAATTCAAATGTATAATTTTTTTTATTACTTTTTATTCATTTTGTTTTAATTGGACTATAAAAAACTATCATTCTAGTAAAAATATTTAAAAATATTTTATTTTAAATTTCATTTATAAATCTAAAATTGTTGTGCATTGGTGGAAAAACTAGGAATCCAAGGACGTATATATGCGTCCATGACACTCAGAGGATTCAGAAATAGTAAATTTAATATATTTTATTAAATTAATTTAGTATATTATTAGTTTAATTTAATATGTTTTATGAGTTTAATTTTATATGTTTCATTAGTTTAATTTAATATATTTTATTAGTTTTTGTTTCAAATGACAATTTTTTAAAGGATAAGCATAAACAACATGCGAATTTTGATTTCAATATTTAATAATTATACTTTCTAAATCATTTAAAAAAATTAATTTCATTAATGGAAACGTAGTTTTCCTCCTCAACCATATTTGGAAACTCTTCGGAATTTTTTTCTTCCTATTCTAAATTTTGGTTTAAAAATTATATGGGATTATTAAAAAATCTCGTATTTTTTGAGACGTAAACATATATGCACAAGCATAGAAACGAATTAATTGGTGGTCATTCATTTCCTCCATGACTTATAATCTGTCTTCTCAATATGGACACAAATCGCAAGTACATTTTCGCTCATGTGAAGCGTTTTTCAACATGCAGCAATAAAATTTTGGAATTGAGTTATAAATCGAATCGTATTGAATCGTATCGTATCGAATCATATTGAATCGCATCGTATCGAATCGCCTCAGAGATTTTGCATAAATAAACTAGAAGACGACCCCTCAGTATTTTTTTTTTTTTACATAACTATATAAAATCGTAAACGAGATACATTGGTACATATCCTAAGACTTTTAGAACCGAAATGTACCCATGTTTGAACCAAAACGTAACCAATATTTTGTGTGCTGCACATATTTGGCATTAAGACCGTTCGGCGTTATAGAGGTGATGATTCTAACAATCCTACTTTTTTAGACAACTGGCTGTTTTGGTGATTTTAAAGTTTATTAGTAATGATTCAGAGTCTTTTGATCATGAATTTAGTCATTGGTTATAAATCTTTCATTTTGACTATTTCAATTTTGATTTTTACTTTTAATATGCATATTCTAAATCATCGCCTTTTAACATTACTACCTACTTTTTAGTATAAATCTTAGGTTATGTTCATTTTTTTTATATAGAAAGAATTAAAATTAAATTTAAAATTTCAGGAAAAAGAAATATTAAGGTTATTCCAAATGCCTGGCGTAAAGTTTTCTCTTTAAAATCGTTCATATTTCATATGAAAAATATGTTCCATAAAAAAAATTTAAAAAAAAAAAAAAAAAAAAAAAAAACATCTTAGTATTATGGCTTTTCAATGTTTTATAATTGGACAACTTTTCCTATCTATATTACGTAAACAAGAACTTATTGTAATGATGTGCTAGTCTACTTATGATAAGCTCTATTAGATTGAATGACTCTAATAAAAGAAAAGCTAATTTTTACTAGTTCTAAGTCATTCTAATAAATTTCTAGGGTATTTTCGTGTCATTAAATTGTGATTGAAGTGTAATACCTAAGAATGGGTGTGAAATGAATTTTTTGATGTTCAGAGTTAAGATGTATAAAATATAAATTTAAGTATATCTTTAAAAATATATTAGTTCTACTAAATCTTTATTTAAGTTTTTTACTCTATTTATAAAGAAATATTTCAGTAGAGTTAGATAACAATTAGCGAACAATTATGCAGCCTGCTTATTTAAGATTGCTTAGAATTAGAGGAATTACTTTTTTGAGAGTTTATCAGAGTTAGATATTGTATTCTACTACTGAAAGATATAATAAATGACTTAAAAGGTAGAAATCTCGTCATGACTCACGTAGATGGTCTGTCTGGTGATAAAACGCATCCTATAGATCCACCCAATGAAATATTTTTTGCATTTAACTTTACACTAATTAACTTAACATTATTTGTTTTAACATTTAACTTTACGCTAATTAACTTAAAATTTTTTGTTTTAGCATTTAACTTTACATTAACTAACTTAACATTAATTTTTTTTTAACATTAACACTGCTGAGAGATATAATAAATGACTAAGAAAGCAGAACTCGTCATGATTCAAGTAGATGGTCTGTCTGGTGATAAAACGTACCCTATGGATTCATCCAATGAAATTTTTTTAACATTTAACTTTACGCTAATTAACTTAACATTATTTGTTTTAAAATTTAACTTTACACCACTTAACTTAACATCAATTTTTAACATTAACACTACTGAGAGATACAATAAATTATCTAGAAAGCAGAACTCAGCACGACTCAAGTAGATGGCCGTTGTGGTGATAAAACGTATGCTATACATTCATCATAGAGTTTCCAATGGATTTTTTTTACATTAAAATTGGATTTATCAACAAATAATAGAGAGATTCTTTTAAATCGGAGAACTACATCGAATCGGAGAAGGGATCATTGCCGGGCCGATTCAATGCATCCGCTTCATAAAGTACCAAAATATCCTCCACATAGTCTCCTTTCACAATGTACCAAAATAAAAACAAATTCAACAATAACATTATTTACAATTGTAAAAAAAAACTATTCTTCATTAGCGGAAGTCATAGCCTTTAAATTGGCAAATCATTAGTGAATTTTGATTCTGCATAAGGGTAGAAAATGGGATGGTCACAAAAAAATACTCTCCAGAAATAATAATAATAAAAAAAAGGTGACGTATATTTTACAGAACTGTTAAAAGAGGGTCCGCAACATGAAAATTTTCAGATTGTCGATTCTGAGTTTAAAACTGTTTATTAAAATTTAAATTCTTTCCTTTTAAATGATACTTCGATTGTAGTTACCCGCCTTATTTAAAAGTATTTTTGATAATTTTATGAAGTAAACACAAAGTAGGCATGTAAATCATGTTTTTGAACTTCAAAGCCGAATTTCTCAAAATATTGTTTTGTCATGTTTGGGTCGATTCTGAGTTTATTGTCGATTCTGAGTTTAAAACTGTTTATTAAAATTTAAATTCTTTCCTTGTGAATGATACTTCGATTGTAGTTACCCGCCTTATTTAAAAGTATTTTTGATAATTTTATGAAGTAAACACAAAGTAGGAATGTAAATCATGTTTTTGAACTTCAAAGCCGAATTTCTCAAAATATTGTTTTGTCATGTTTGGGTCGATTCTGAGTTTATTGTCGATTCTGAGTTTATTGTCGATTCTGAGTTTAAAACTGTTTATTAAAATTTAAATTCTTTCCTTGTGAATGATACTTCGATTGTAGTTACCCGCCTTATTTAAAAGTATTTTTGATAATTTTATGAAGTAAACACAAAGTAGGCATGTAAATCATGTTTTTGAACTTCAAAGCCGAATTTCTCAAAATATTGTTTTGTCATGTTTGGGTCGATTCTGAGTTTATTGTCGATTCTGAGTTTAAAACTGTTTATTAAAATTTAAATTCTTTCCTTTTAAATGATACTTCGATTGTAGTTACCCGCCATATTTAAAAGTATTTTTGATAATTTTATGAAGTAAACACAAAGTAGGCATGTAAATCATGTTTTTGAACTTCAAAGCCGAATTTCTTAAAATATTGTTTTGTCATGTTTGGGTCGATTCTGAGCTTATTGTCGATTCTGAGTTTAAAACTGTTTATTAAAATTTAAATTCTTTCCTTTTAAATGATACTTCGATTGTAGTTACCCCCCTTATTTAAAAGTATTTTTGATAATTTTATGAAGTAAACACAAAGTAGGCATGTAAATCATGTTTTTGAACTTCAAAGCCGAATTTCTCAAAATATTGTTTTGTCATGTTTGGGGTCAAGTAACTTAAAATCTATTTAATATAAATGCTAAACATTTTTATACATATTTCTTCAATGTATTTAAGTACTTTAAGTCGAGGAATAATTTATATGTAGCACACTTTATTTTTTAAAAATAATTTGGCTAAAATCTTAGCAGTTTTTTAAAAGCCATATTTTTGAATTTTCAAAAAATAATAAAAAAATTTTGCTAAAATATTTCAAAATAGTCAAATATTATACGATAAAAATTTCTGAGGGATAGAAGAATCAGTTATTAAATGAGATGCCCCTAAAGTTGTAAAAGCTTTTTTTTTGTGGTCGCCGGGGATCTATCGTGAAACCTTTTGTTTCCTAGCCAGATACTCTATCCACTAGACAAAAGAGATCTGTGGCGTTGAGGAGTTGTATCTATTATTTGTACACGAGACAACTACAGTCGTTGAATTTAACATGGGTTCCAATGTAGATGCCGGACCCCCTTAAAAATACAGTAACTCCTCGTTATATCGCACCTCAATATATCGCGTATTCGGATATATCGCGCTTTTGCTACATCTCCCATTTTTTTTTCGATTTCCCGTTTTTAGATTTTATCATATCGCTCGATATATGGTGCATTCGGATATATCGCGCATTTTGCTTGTTTTCGACAAGCGCGATACATCGAGGGGCTACTGTATTCGAATTTTACTCGTATAAAGAAAATATTCAATGGCTTCAATAAAAACAAAATTTCAAATTGTGTCTAGTTTGAAACGGTAATTCTGAGGCTGGAAACTTCAACCCATAATTTTACAATACCAATATAGTATATAAACTATTAAACTTATAGAATGTTCACAATTTCCAAACAACATGATTTATTATTTTCTTTGAATAAGTTTGTTCAAACTGTCGTTTTTATATTGCTTATAATTTATGTTTGAAAATTTTTATTATTTTTTCTAATTGATTACTAGAGACTGTTATGTCGGTTTTAAATTAAAGTTCGGTAAGTAAAGAAACTGGAAGCGTTTGAAAGAAATTCAACTTATCAATATTTTTTATAATTGTACTTTTTTACTTTTCAGTACTATATAAAATTCAAATTTAGAGGAGTTTACATACTGGTAAGATTTAAAGTTGTTTAGGAACAAACATTTCACACAAGCAAAAAATTTAGCTCTGAAGATTAAATGCTTAAACCTAAACTAAACCTGAACGTATCACTTGAAGGCAACTTATACTGTGAGTTTCTAAAAGTTTGTTACAAAGTAATTTTTGTTAATTTTATAAACCTCCGACATTTAATTAGTTGATTATTTTCTAAAATACTATTGACGAAGCAAGTTTAGAATGTCCTTAATTTGCATTATATTTAAGCAAAAATAAAAACCGTACGAGCCAAATTATTTACACGAAGGGAAACACAAATACATGTATGTAATACAATTTTAATGCGAATACTTAAATGCAAATAAACCAATTAAAAACAAATTAATGCAAATAAATGTTCAAAACAATACAATGCACATCAAATCCATAAAATAAAAAAAAAATAAAAAAAAACATCTCTAATTTTAATCTCCAAATTCTAGATGTTTCATAACAGTTTTCAAAACAATCGAGTTTATTTTGTATCATAATACTAAATGAACTCGAATTTATTAAATGCGAATAAGTGTTCAAAACAATACAATGCACATCAAATGCATTAAAAAAACATCTTCAATTTTAATCTCCAAATTCCAGATGCTTCATAAACATTTCACTCTTAAGATACTAAATAAAACGATCGACTTTATTTAGAATCGTAATACTAAATAAACCAGAATTTATTAAATGCGAATACTTAAACGCAAATAAATCCATTAGCGAAAATTAATAAACAAATTAAGTCAAATAAGTGATCGAAACGATACAATACACATCAAATCCATTAAAAAAAAACATCTTCAATTTTAATCTCCAAAATCCAGATGCTTCATAAACATTTCTCGTTCACGATACTAAATAAAACGATCGAGTTTTACACAGTGTTGCATTGTTACACGAATGATTACGAAGCTATCTCATGCGTAATTAGCCCTTGGTCCCCAACCTAAAAAAGAAAAGCTTTCTAAATAAAAAAAATAAATAAAAAGAAAGCAGGTTTCGGAGAAAGACATTTGACGTAACATCCAAAAGACTACGAGCTGAGAAACAGGCGACTGTTTTTTGTTTTTTCCCCCTTACTATCGTTATTTTATTTGTTGTTATTTTACTTTCTTATATTCGAATTGTCTCGGATGCGTGAAGCTCTGAAGCCGATGAGATAATTTCGACTTCCTTTGCTAAACGAGGATTTAATAACCCAGTTGGAAGGGCCCGATGTTGTCCCCTCAAAAGAGGGAGTGACAGCACTGATGACGTCACATATGCCCAAGGGCTGGAAAAACGGTTCTCATAAGGGCACACAAACAATGAGAATAACTCATTTCCCTCCATTGTTTGTTTCCATTTTTCTGAGGCTGAGTTGCGTTTGACGGTCTGCATGTTTGCACATTTGTCAATTGGGTAGAAAGCAAAGATTTTCTGTTACAACGTGACTTTTACAATTTCAGAACGTTACGTATGAAAGTGAGAAAGCTCTTACTGAAATGCTTCAATTTTTCTTCGGATTAGGTTCCTTTGGTGTTTTTTTATTGGACAGTTAAATAAACATCAAGGATTTTCTTCTAAAGTAGGTTGAATCGTTTACACAAAGATATATCTTCAACAAACCAACTACACAGCATGTGATCTAATATTTGTTTTGATAAATAGATAAATTATATTAACTTCGATTTTGTTTTCAAAATCTTCTAAGGGTTAATTAACTTGTTAGCTAGAATACATTGCCAATGACAACGAGTGTATCAACTTATGGAGTTGTCACTAATTGACCTCTTTTACACATGCTTCTATTGCCGTACGTCAGATCCAGATATCAAACCATATTCAAACATATACAATTTGGTAATTATTAACTATTGAAACCTTCCCTATTAAGGTTCACGACATGATAAAAGAAACATGCCATTTTGATGCTTAATCCTTTATATTAACTTCGATTTTGTTACTGACAGGCAGAATCTTCGAAAGGCTAATTAACCCACTCGTTGTCATGCAACAAAGCTTATTCATAATCTTCATTCACTTGGCAGATAAACTCGTTGTCGATGACATTGTCAAGTTTTGGAGGAAAAAAGGATAGTCGATGGCACTGAATGGATAGTTTTCTTCGTATTGGTCAAACACTATGAAAACTCGAACAGAGCTCAGAATTCCAAATCGCTTAAATTGATTGCAATTGTAGATGAAATTTCTCAATGGATTGTAAGATTTGTAGTGAAAACTTTGTTTTTAAGGGTTAGTTTTTCAAGACTGAATTTCTTTTGCCAATTCATGAAAGTATATGGTTGGTTAGAGTTTAACGACGCAAGAGTAACACGTGAGCTATACTGCGCCAAGAAACTTTACAAGTTAGTAAGGTAAACTCCTAATGACATAAACACTTTATCTCTCTCAGTAGTACTTACTCATGTTATGAAAAGTATTAAAGGTTATCTTTTAAGAAAAAAAAAGGGAAAAAAAGATATGTTATTTTAGTCCACTTTGGGAAAAGTTATACATAGACATACACGTCAACACTTGCAATAACTAGACATTAATTACTATATGCCTGCATTGGAAATGTATTATTTCACTGATGTTTACTAAATTGAATGCTGAATAGTAAAAGCTCAATGAAAATTTGAAATTTACTTTAAAATGTTCTCCAAACGTATATTTTCATGCAAAAAAAAAAAAAAAAATATCTCAGTAATTGTCAGTTGAATCGTTTGAGGCCTTTATTATTTTTGAAAACGCACTAATTTGAATTACATGCAAATTTTGACAGTTACACACAAACATATTTTTTCCACAGTATATAGGGATATAAATGATATGGCATTAAAAAAAAAGGTTCGAAATTGTTTTTTTTTCTTGTGCTATATCATTTTCTGTTTTCTTCGCGTGTATTCAGGTCAAATTTCAGGACATTCCGCCAATTACTTCTTATTTACAGTTTTTCGAAAATTTAACTTTAATTATAATCACACTGTTTATTTCCCTAAACCTTTATCTAAACCTTTGATTTTTAAACGACTAACATTGAACTTTAAATCGATTATCCTATTTAGAAAGAAGAAAAAAAAATATGCGTATCTCTGCAACACTTAAACTAAAAAACTATTCCTTGGCTAATAATTTATCAGTAAAACCTTTTTCTTTCTAGAAAACTTTCTTGAAAGTAAACAAATGCTGTGGTTCTACCTGAAAGATCATTCTGAATGCCAATAATCTCTGCAACACTTAAACTAAAAAAAATATTCCTTGGCTAATAATTTATCAGTAAAACCTTTTTCTTTCTAGAAAACTTTCTTGAAAGTAAACAAATGCTGTGGTTCTACCTGAAAGATCATTCTGAATGCCAATAATCAAAACAGCAGAGGCCTCTAAGGGAGAATAAGAATCGTTCCCTACCTTGATTGATAGATGCCCCCCTGGCAATACCTACGCATGTCATCCCTTCACCATGATCTCATTTGCTATTTAAATGATGCAGGGGAAAGCAATGCTTCCCACTGTCAGAAACTACTTCCAACTCGATATTTGATCGGGGCTCCTTTTTAGTCACAATACTAAGGCTTGTCAAGCTCATAGCACCGTTACATACTTCAATTATTAGATTAGCAACTTATGCCTAAAGCATTTTTAAGGCACTGTTTATATTATTTAACATTATTATTTTCGTTAAAACGTTAGTAGTTAAATTAGATGGCGCAAGATAAAATGTTTTCGGTGTATTTGTCGTACAAATTTCTCTGTTATATGTACTTATACAAATAATTTAAAATTGTTATTATCTGAACTTGTAGCAACTTTTAATGTTTTATAGCACTGATACATCAGAGATTCCATATTTGTCCAATAGATTGCGTTGCCAAGTTTTTTGCTAGATGAGTACAACTCCTTCAGTGCTTTATAAATTAAAATACATTTAAATTAGATGCAATATTATATAAGAGGAAACAATGGATCCACCCGTTGTTTGTGATGCATAATTTCTTCTAAATTTAAAACTCTAAAATGATTTATAATTAATTGAAAAATAATAAATATCTCCCCTGTGTTGGCATAGTGATAACTAAGTTGTGGAGTATACCTGACACTTTTTTTTGTGAAAAATGGTAGTGAGTATTATATAGGTTATCACACTTATACAAAACATATCATATCATTATCACACTTATACATCACACATAGATTATCACACTTATACAAAATGTCGACAAACTTAAAATAGCATCTATAGATTATCACACTTATACAAAATGTAGATAACCTTAAAATAGCATTTACAGATTATCACACTTATGCAAAATGTAGATAACCTTAAAATAGCATCTAGAGATAATCACACTGATACAAAATGTAGAAAACCTTAAACTAGCATCTAGGTATTTTTACACTTATACAAAATGTAAATAATCTTAAACTATATGATGTTTACAATGTATTTTCATGGCACAAGGGTAATGCAATCCAAGATACTTCAGCAACATCTTGACGACAGAGAATACCTTCTGATGAATAGTTCCTAGTATTTGTCCCTGGATTGTATCCATATTTATATTCATCACTCAAAATGGGGTGTGTGTTTTTTTTATAATCCATTACATTTTAAATGTAATAATTAACTTTTTCAAGTTAACTAATTTTAGGTTATAATAATGTAATATTGAAAATTCTTTCCTCGAAAAAACTTGAAAAATAAATTATATTCTTAAATTACTTTTTATAATTTTTTTTTATTGTTACTTCTTTCTAAAAATATAATTGTGTAATTAATAATTGTGAAGATACTGTATTTTAGTTTGAATAACCGTATCATGCAAAATCATAAAATTTCTAATACTAACTTTTAATGTTAATAATGGGATTTCAGACTTGCGCAGTATGGTCATGGTCATATCTGTTGTGTCTTAACAAACACTTGAATCTTTCTCAGTATGTTTAAGAGATTTCCAACCTGCACTTGCTGAATAGACCTAATGCCTAATTTTTTTGGTCAAAACATTTGCCGATGAATTGTTTTAAAACAATACTGAATTTATTTATTCATGTATAACAACGGGAATATAAAATATAATTAAGAAATTTTGAGAAGAAAATAACTGAATGTTTTTTTTTATTATTATTCTTTAAAAAGTTTTTTAAAAGCTATGTAATAAAATCTCTAAAAAATTGATACTAAAAAAAAACTTGTTATTTCCTTTAAATTTTGTTAATGACCTTTTATTTTTGTTATTATACCTTGATACATAAAATCAGATGCTTTAAAGCAATTCTTCTGCAGACTTAAAAATTGAAACATTTAGTCTATGGAAGAAAAATAGACTCACAATCTCTTAAACATACTGCTCTCTTAAACAAACTGGAATACCAAATATACTTTTAATTCACTACATACTGCTCTCTTAAACAAACTGGAATACCAAATATACTTTTAATTCACTACATACTGCTCTCTTAAACAAACTGGAATACCAAATATACTTTTAATTCACTACATACTGCTCTCTTAAACAAACTGGAATACCAAATATACTTTTAATTCACTACATACTGCTCTCTTAAACAAACTGGAATACCAAATATACTTTTAATTCACTACATACTGCTCTCTTAAACAAACTGGAATACCAAATATACTTTTAATTCACTACATACTGCTCTCTTAAACAAACTGGAATACCAAATATACTTTTAATTCACTACATACTGCTCTCTTAAACAAACTGGAATACCAAATATACTTTTAATTCACTACATACTGCTCTCTTAAACAAACTGGAATACCAAATATACTTTTAATTCACTATTTTTATTCGTCGACATTTATTATTACCAATAGCAAACATAATTTTAATTCATAATTTCTTCATCGACTTTTATTATCAACAATACCAATTATTATTTGATTTTATAATTTAATAAAATTTTTGTTAAGACACAATAGATGTGGCGTATGCAAAATTATTCACAGCTAGTGACAAAAACAATTGGGGCTCAAATATGTACACAAATAAACAATTTATTTCAAGGAATTTTCTAGTGCACTTCTCGTGCCGTGCGACATGACCATTTTTTTATCATTACATCATACAACTGGAAATCGAAATCTAGACACAGCCCCGCCCTTTCGCTCCGATTTAATTCTCGCAACCCAATCGCGGTGGAAAAAAAATCGAAATACAAGAAAATCCAAGGAGGACAGTCCTGTGAAGTGTCGAAACTTGAAATGAGTTTTTGCAGAGGAAGAAACGAACTACGGCCCGACGCATTGCGTACACGCATATATATATCATCAAGATAACACAACAAAACTAGTCTGACAGCATCACAACATGGAAGAGGGCTGTTTCAAGAATTGCGACTTGCGTTGCATTGCGAATACCAATGAGTGAATTTGCAATGCAAATTGCGTTTTCTCCGCCGCGGGCCACAGAAATTGCCGATCGTGATAAGATCGCAGTCCGTTCATTTATCACACGTTCACACTTTTTTTCTGTGTGTGTGCTATCCCCCTTTTTTATCCTTCATTCGTTGCTTAGATTAAGGTTGTGTGTTGTGTACATTCCTCTTTACTCACGTGCTGCGTGGTAATATGCATTTTTTTTTTTTTTTTTTTAAAGAAGTACGCATCACTGCAGAAGTTATTGGGACTCTTTTTTTGCAATGAAAATGTAAGAGAGTAAAATTAAGATGGTAAAAATGTCTGAATGCAAGTATGAGATGTGGATAGGTCTAAACTTATTAAGACGTTAAAATACTCATAGTGTCTGAAAATGAAAAATGTACAAAAGTGTCTGAACATAAAAATTAGGCAACTGTGTCTGAAAATGAAAATTGGGCAAAAGTGCCTGAAAACAAAAATTAGGCAAAAGTGTTTGATTAATGAAAAACAATTTTATGTTCTTTGAGTACATTTTAGGTGTAATTAGAAAGTTTTTATCTCCCATCCAGTTTTTAAGGTACCAGTATGTAGTGGACAAAATTCTTTAATTTTGTTTTTAACTAGACAGACATCTTTTTTACATTTACAAGTGTTTGAAAAATAACATATATGTATAAAAATTTCTTCAATTGATGATATTTAAATCATTAGTTAAAATATAATAACTTAATTAAGGTCTAATTATACCAGTCATAATTCAATTTGTAATCTATTTAGAATACGTTAATAGCAAATGATGCACAATGATTTTCTACAAGGGACCTGCTAGAATTAAGGGCTTGAGAAGCAACGGGGTCTAAGTGACTTTTTTTAACTTTCGAGAAAATACACTTTACAGCTTCTAATTTATATTTAATTCTATGAAAACTACTGATATCTTCATTCCAGAGGTTAGAATTTGAACAACAAATAATTTCCATACAAATTTAATATAAATAAAAAACTTTAAAGTGTATTTTCTCAAAAGTTAAGAAAAGTCACTTGGACCCCTTTGCTACTCAGGCCCTCAATTATAAATATGACTTAGATAGATTTTTTTATATAATTTTATTTTAAAAGTATTTAAAATTACCCACTTTTTTATAAAAACATCAAGATATAAAATTAATTAAAAAATTAATTGGACATGGATGCTTAGATCCTAGTTGATTCCCTTCCCTGTATTATACACTTTAAATTACTCTCGTGATTTCTATGGTGAAAAATAGTCATGCACTGACAAAAACTACTTCTTCACAAATCAAATTAAGAGTTTGTAGTAATAATAATTTAGCACTGTGTACCTTCAGAAAAATGAACGTTGTTTAAAAAGTATTTTGAATATAATAAAGAACATAGTACCTCTTTAAAGCTACCAAGTTTGAAAATATTTTAGAATAAAAAAAAATTATTTTCCCCTATTTTCTTAATTTCCAATGCATAATGTTACATTAAGTATTCATTTAGTTTTACGATTTTTGCTGAAGTTATTAGAATTTCAATTAAAATACTGAAGTAATGAAATATATCTAATCAAGAATTCTTTATTTAAATTTATAGATGTCAATAGTAAAGTAAATAACAACAAAATTGATCTAAGATTTTTTAAATAGCTGGTTTCCACAAATTTTATGAGAAAATATATCATTGAATGATTTTAACCATTAAACTGCAAAAATGATAGGGGTTTAAATTAAACTTTAAATTATTTTTTCACTCTTTGCTAATTTGTGGTTGTAAAATTATTTATAAAAATATGAAACACACGATTATTATCAGCTTTCAGGATTCGAACCTGTGAAATACCATTCATAAATTACTCGTTATAATTTTTGTATAGTAATAGTTGTACTTTGAATGAATAAAACAGGTCTCTCGAATGCATTGAAAAGATTTACGATTGGTAATTGCGAGAAAATACTGGTTACAACTTATCACAAATTGTGATACTTTTCTTTTCTCTGAAAGCATCTTCCTACACATTCTACTATGGCATTCGATTGTTAATAAAATGAATATCCTGGTCACATCTTTAAACAATGATCTTCTCTCTGAAAGCCCTTTTTTACAAGTTATATTACTAATTCCGATTGTTATTCAAGAGTATATCCTGGTCACAACTTTGAGCGAAGTCTTTTCTATGAAAACACTAATATACAAGTTTTGCTGCATTATAATCTATCAAGGAAATCTAAACTACCTCTTTGGCATACAGAGCATGTATTGTAAAATACATACAAACATTACATTATCTATTTATTTTTATCCATCATAAGGCAGATAAATCCCAAAAAAACTCCACTGCATATATTTTGACAAATTATATGTAAGTGCAGCTTAAAGCTATAAGTCAGTTTTTTCGTGTCCTGTATTTTTGAAATTCAAAATATTATTTCCCATGTAAATAATAAGCAAATGATACAATAAATAGTCATGAATAGAGTGAAAACATATTTTCAGTAATTATAAGATTCACACTATCGACATGTGTTTACGTCATTAACTTTTGCATGATTGATCAAAAGAAATGTCGAAATACTAGATTGCTGAAACTTTTCTAGATCCAATAAAAAGTAAGAAAAATTACAAGTTTAATTTAAATCAATTTTAATGATAGAGGAATTTATCTTGCGTTGAACATTGCTTCCCTTTTAAAAAAATTATTTCATTTCAATTAAATATCGATACCATATATATTACGTATTAGCATTATTTACTCATTAGTTTTTTTCAATCAATAAAATACAAATTAAGAAAAATTTAATTAAATTTTTTACAAACTAGTTTAATTGAAATCAAAGATACACGCGAATTTCTTAAAGTTTTATTTGTAAAAGTTTTTTTTTTTTTTCATTCTTACTAAGCGATTAAATGAAAACTACTATAACAAATTGCGATTGATTTTATTTACTTTTACAAGCTTTATAAAGTTAATTAAAAACTTTAAACACTACAAAAAAATTGTAATCATTATACAGAAAATTCTTTTTAAATTTTATCATGCATGAATCCACTTTAATTCAATATTCAATTCAATATTTATAAATTAAAGCTCATTTTAAGCTCTGGAAATGTGTCTGATCTTAGGACTAATCTACACTAGCAAAGCACTTTATTCATTTCTGCTCCCATAGACTTTTATTTAATAAAACTTCATTAAATGTATATCTAGGAATATTGTTATATTCTTAAATATACATTTGATGGAGTTTTATTAAATAAATGTATATGGGGAGCAGAAATGGATAACGTGCTTGCATAACATCATCTTATCGTGCCAAACATCATCTTATTCTGTTAGGAACCTGGCTACTTAAGAAACAGCTAAAACCATAGTTCACTTCAGGGGAGTACTGACTATAGGGTTGCCAGGGCTAGTCAGTATCTGTAAAAAATGGGCCGGTCTGATATGATTTTTTTTTTTTCATTTTTTTTTTTAAATGTAAGTATAAAATAAAATCATTATCAAATTTTCAATACAATCATTATCAAATTTTCATTAAAATTATTATCAAATTCTTAAAAAATCATCATCAAATTCTTAAAAAATCATCATCAAATTTTAATAATTATTGTTTTAATAATAACTAATTAAATAATTAACTTTAACAATGAAATATTTACCTTGCTTAACATTTTTTTAAAAAGCCCAATGCATTCAAATCCTTATCTTTTCTACCGGTACTATAACAATTCAATTATTAAAATTATTTAACAAATAAAGCTATTTAATTATTGAAATTATTATTTATAAATATTTAAATAATTAAATATAGTAACCATCTAAAATATTTCATTGTTAATATTAATTATTTAATTAATTATTATTAAAACAATAATTATTAAAATTTGATGATGATTTTTTGAAAATTTGATAATGATTTTAATGAATATTTGATAATGATTTTATTGAAAATTTGATAAGGATTTTATTGAAAATTTGATAAGGATTTTATTGAAAATTTGATAAGGATTTTATTGAAAATTTTAAGGTTTTTATTGAATATTTGGGCCTCTATAAATCTAAAATCACCGGACCGGTTTTATCTCCCAGTTCGCCCCTGGTTTAATCAAATCTACACATAACACAATTTTTAATCAGGTGAGTGGGTGGAATACGGCAAATTATCCCCTTTCAAAAACATTATTTTAGCCTATTACAACACAAAATTCAATAAAAATTATATATGGCTATTTTTATAATGTATTGTAAGTCCCACTTAACTATTATACAAATATCGATCCATTTTCTAGGAAAATATAACATTGAATATCATAAAATGAGATTACTTACAATAATTTTTTTAAACTTTCATTCGTTACTGTTTCGTAAGACTGATTCACAAGTTGACAGGACTGGAATGACATTTGGTAAGTTCATTGGAAGGTCACTGTCATCCGTTGATTGGGATTCCAGCTTTTCGTTACCCATTAACTCTTGCTGGATGGTTCAAGTTACAATGTCAGTAACTGGAACCTTCTAGCTATCAAGAGTGAATCACGCCACCAGTCGGTGCTAGCGTGAAACAGTTGATGGCAGTTGTTCCAGCAAATATAAAATGTTTGATTAACTGGGGTTGCCAGTCACTGTAATTCAGTGACAAACTGGTTACTTTAGTGACTGGCATTAAGTGTTTAGACGAATTTAGTCGCTGGTATATAATGACGTCTGACTTCAACTGACTGGTTAAGTTCAAATCAGCTTTTGTCGATTAACTAAAATATGATTTTTTTTTTTTTTGGCGAAATAGGTCTTGGTTTTGTAGGTAAGTTCACAACAACTGCCAAATTTTACTGATCTAGCTTAAATAATTTTTATGGATGTTTTAAATTACGCTAAAAGAAGGTTTTCCTTGGAACACTCATTGATTTACCATAAATATATAAGTGAATATATGTTATTGAAAAAAAAATTAATTTAGCACAGTAAAAAAAAATTACATCATAAATTTTGGTTTTTATAAACAAACTAACATAATATTTTAATTTTAAAGTTTTAAAACTGAAATACATTTTGATGAAAATATTAGTATTTACTAGGTTAAATTTATGAAAATAATAATGATATAAGGCCCACGGTTTAAACGCTTTGACAGTTTTACGTTTGAATGCTTACTAATAATATTATTAGTATGTCGTAGGAGTTTAATTGAAACTCCATTTATTAGCCATGAAAATGCAATCTTAAAGGACTGGTTCATTCTGGCTTTCCATTTTTAACACTTCATGATTTTGGTATTGAAAAATTCTCAAAAGCTGAGCTAATTGATATTATTTTTAAAATGACAGTTGATACTCACTTTAATGTGGTGAGAAATATTCAAGCAGTTGCGGCTCCCAATTTTCTAACCTATCCCTAAAAATATACCATAGATATGTATTGCTATAATTCTAATTCTATATAAATGATGTTACATTTTGAAGCAGTTAATTTAAATATATAATTAAGAAATCAAACTAAATTTTAAGCAATTTATTAACAAAGTGGAATATGTACTCTTTAAAATTTTCGGCATTATGTGACGAATTATTTAATTTAAAAGTTTTTTCATTGTTCTATATATAAGTAAATGTTTGTTGTTAGGAATACCTAGTACATGCTATGTGCCTCGTTGTAAAGGTAACCATTCTAATGGTTTTTAAGTGTCAGTCTATTCATTTCCCAAAGATGAAAAATATGTAAACAGTGGATACATGTCATTCAGCGAAAAGACTTTTTGCTCATTTGTAAATGCTGTTCTCATTTATACATTACTTTTAGGTTTGTTACGAATACAAAATCTCTGCTTATGACCTGAAAACTGAAGGTCTTATTTCTGTGCCATTTAAAATTAATCGTCTAGCAACTGATTCAGTTCCATCTAAGATTGTGGATTATCATGGATATTTTCATCCTCAGCCAACTGTGGATAGAGTCCCTGACCAAGAAAAAACGCATGCAGAGTGATGGTTGTTTTGTATGCTCAACGATCTATTTTTATGAGCAATAACGGATAACCAGACAGGGGCATACAGTTTCATGTGGATTCTGAACCACAACGAACAGTCAGGATTCGAACTCAGTATTTTTGGCATGCAAGGCCAGAGCTCTGATCACACATCCACCAGGTGAACACACGCAGAGAGAGAATGCTTGATTGCAAAAAAGTATTGCAGAAAGTTCGTAAGACATTCAATAAAGATGTTCTTATGTAAAGCATTTTTTGAAATATTTTTGCATTCATATTTAATAAAGAATTTTGCATGTAAAAAAGTGTTTGCGTTTAATAAAGAATGCTCTTCATAGTTCTTTTTTTTTAAATATTACATTACAAACAATTTTAACTTAGAAAACTTATTGCAGAAGTTGATTAATCTTTACCAAATCTTTGGAAACTAAAATGCACTAGAAATATTTTAGTGATTTTTAATATAGTTTTAAAAATATCGTGCAAAAATGTTGTTAAAGACAGATTAATTAAAGCAATGATTCTTATTCTTGAATTAGTAAGGAATTTAAAGTATAAGTTTTAATTATCAGTGTGAATTCTGTGCTCTACAAAGATTAAGTTTAACCACGATGAGTGACGTCACGATTCAGTTTCCAGGCATTGAGTATTAAGTTGATGTTGCCAGTGCTGGAAAAATATATTGGAAGTATATTTGGGTAAAATATACCGGAAGTTTTGAAATATTGATGCATATTTCTAAAATTGAAACTGATTTTATTAAGAAAGGAAGGAGGGGTAACTAATACTTTTTGTGATGGTTTGAGAGATTTTTTTTTTAAATCATGTATTTTGGAATGGCGCTCGAGTTTCGTCGTGGATTAATCAATCTTCCCAGAACCCCTGTTGCCACTGCCATGATAGTAGTTGACAGCTTTGGTCAGTCAAACTTTCGTCTCGTCTACTACCATCACACATGCTCTCCGACTGGCTGCTAATGCTTGCTTTATAGGTAGATTGTTCTAGTATCTGGAACTGAGTAAAAGGATAGTTGGCATTCCAATACTCACGGAACGGGGAGCTTCTGATACATTTACCAGCTGGCATTCCAGTCACTGGCAACATGTAAATCAGAATTAGTATTTTCTTTAACAAAAAAAAATTCTGGCCACGTTTATAAACAAATAAAGACGCATAATGATAGAAATCTTTTTTTTTAAAGCATTAAAATAACGAAGATATCATTAAAATGGTAATACAGTCAAACTCCGTTAACGCGAAATCGCTTAACATGAAATCCTGTTTAACGAGAAGTAAAAGCAAATCTCCGTAACGTTAATTTATTCGTTTTACACGAAATTCGGTTTGCGCGAACAATTTCGGCGGCCTCATCGACTTCGCGTTAACGGGGTTTGACTTTAAAAAAAAATTAAATAAATGCGCACATTTTCAAAGTAAAAAGTCAATAAATAATACTTCAAGCAAGAATGAATATTGAAAGTCAACACCGCATCACTCATAACACTCCTTCTGAAGCTCAGTTTGAAACTTTCTCAATTAACAAACTCGGCACTTTATCCATTCGCATAATGTTCTGATGCCCAACAATTTGCTTACTACTCCCTGCTTTGTATTATTATCATTTAGAATAATTATAGTTATTTTGAACCAATCGCAGTCTCCAAACCGCAGTTTAGCATGTAATTGACTGATGCTCTCACTCTTCAATCGCTGGGTATTTACAACCTATTAAATCTCTCGTCCCAGAGCATGCAAAATTTTCACTCTCTTTAAACCACTTTTCCCTTTAAAATCTGCCGACCAAACGGTATAGTGGTTAGCGTGCTGGCTTCTAGACCGCGAGGTTGCGGGTTCGAGTCCCGTGTAGGCATGGGTGTTTGTAAATGTATGTTGGTTTGTTAAATGACGAAATGTTTCGGCGCATTATAGCCCTCGTGTTGCTGACGGCGCCAGATAATCTGAATACAACCAACCAACCCTTTAAAATCTAAATCGGTGAGCAGCGTTGATTTGGACGCGGCTACTCATTTTTTTGTGAAATCGTTCATATTGACTTTCATTTAAATATTGGGTAATATTCAAGGGTGTTTTACTTTCAACCCCTTATTTATTAAAATACAAATCATTACAAAGTGTTTATTATACTAATTGGAATGGTTTAAAACGTAAATAAGTTATATTATATTCCTTTTTTTTCCCAATATTACAGAATTTGACGCTCAAACTATCACATCACCTGGAATCATTTACGCTTTTAAGTAGAAATAGCTGATGTCTTATTATAATTGCTGAACATTGTTGTTTTAAATAGAATTGTTGTTGAAGATAATTATTTAAATTTTAAGATTTCTAAATTCATACTAATTTACTTTGAATTACCTTTTGAAATATAAATTAGCACTCATTTTTAACTTGGGATTTATTTTTTATGTATTCTCTGTCACTTGATTGTTGTTAAAAAAAATACCAAGAAAGTTTAGCAAATAATAAAATATTGTTTAGTCAATAAGAAATGTATGTCTTTAACACATTTTCACAATCTTTTAAAAAGAATTTATAGTTTTGTCACGGGATTTTTTTTTTTAGAACTTTTTGAGAATGTTTTAGTTTTAATTAGTGTTAACGTATCCTAAGTGTATAGCCGACCAAACGGTATAGTGGTTAGCGTACTAGCTTCTAGACCGCGAGGTTGCGGGTTCGAGTCCCGTGCTAGGCATGGGTGTTTGTAAATGTATGTTGGCTTGTCTAATGATGAATGTTTCGGCGCATTATAGCCCTTGTGTTGCTGAAGGTGCCAGATAATCCGAAACAACCAACCTAAGTGTATAATTTTATCCGAACGTATATTTTAAATTTCTTTGTAGAATTGTATCCTATATGTTATAGTTTGAAAATTATTTTTTTTAAAAAACTTTTTTTTTTCTCTGCATATTTCTGGAATATTCGACATTTTTACAAAATTGGATTTCTCGTCGCCACTTATTATTGAAGAAAAAAAATAAGTTTAAATTTTATTTTGGATAAAAAATAAAACGCCTTTTTTTATCAAAATAACAAGCCTCTAAAAATTACCTCTAAAAGCACAGAAAGAAGAGACTAGTGGTATGTTAGTTAGACAGGTATGAAATTGTAAATACACCAGTTTGAAAATCTATAATGAAATGTGGTAACACATTGTTGCAAAATCTAAATACAGTGGAATGACTTCATGATTTCCGTCATGAAAAGAACCCCTGTGATAGCTTTACTCGATATTTTTTTTGTCGAAATGGTGCCTTTTGCAGAATGCAATGATTTTGTAAGACACCGTCGCGTTTTCAGTACCCCATTTACACCAGTTGTGTCTATTGACAAATTCGTCTAAATGATAATGCGCATTATCGATAAACCATATGCAGGCAACGACAATTCACCTATACTAGTGCTTAGTTTCACGATTTAATGGGGTTACCTCGGATCGAAAGCACCATTAAATCGTGAAACTAAGCACCAAATGTTGGTTGAAGCTAAATGGGAACCAATTTACGGTGCAAGATGGAACAAAATTTTTAACAGTATAGTGTCAAAAAAATTCAGCTTTCTTCTTTCATGTTACTCTAGCTCTCTAACAACAATGCTGTGGAGCATAATATTTTTTTTGCTTAAAACTATCAACTGCAACCAACATTTATTTGGTTCTTAGTTTTACGATTTAATGGTGCTACCTCGGACCGAAAGCACTATTACAATGTGAAACCAAGCACCAAATGTTGATTGCAGCTAAATGGGAACCAATTTTTGGTGCAAGATGGAACAAAATTTATAACAATATATTGTCCCAAAAATTCTGCCTTCTTCTTTCAAGTTACTCTAGCTCTATATTAACAATGCTGTGGAGCATAATATTTTTTTGCTTAAAACTATTAGCTGCAACCAACATTTGGTGCTTAGTTTCACTATTTAATGGTGCTGCTACCTCGGACCGTAAGCACCATTAAATTGTGAAACCAAGAACTAAATGTTAATTGCAGCTAAATGGGAACCAATTTTTGGTGCGAGATGGAACAAAATTTATGACAGTATACTGTCTCAAGAACTCTGCTTTCTTCTTTCATATTACTATAGCTCTCTAGCAACAACGCTGTGGAACATAATATCTTCTTTGCTTAAAACTATCAGGTGGTGATAAAGTGGCCGCTCATTGTTGTAGACGGAATCCTTGACTAAAATATGCAGTGATGAAAATCAATTCCAAATCTCTCTTTGAATCCAATTGCGAAGGGGGAAGAACATACGAACACCTTCCCACAGCCATCTCGGATTGCATATGGGAAGAATCATTAATATTTCATGGCCAGGGGAGGATGTTGGCGCCCGCAGAAAGGAACCCTCACCACATCAGAGCCTAATAGTGCAGTGTGGGGTTGCTCGATTTGGCTACTTAGTTTTTCAACTTTTTCCAGAAGGACGTGATGGCCGCATTCAAGTGAAGGGGTTTTAAGGTCAGAAATTCCCACTCCTACCCTTTCAGGACCACATACATCCTGATGTTATGTTATAAATGATTAAAAAACATTTAGAAATTTGAAAAATAAGTTCCCATTGACACAAATTTACCATCTTTACACTGTTAAAAATTTTGTTCCACCTTGCACCAAAACTTGGTTCCCATTTAGCTGCACCCAACGTTTAGTGCTTAGTTTCACGATTTAACGGTGCTACCACGGACCGTAAGCACCATTAAATAGTGAAACTAAGCACCAAGCGTTGGTTGCAGCTAAATGAGAACCAAGTTTTGGTGCAAGGTAGAACAAAATTTTTATCAGTGTAAGATAGTATTAGGCCACAGTATCGCACTGGAGTAGCTGATATGTCCAAGAACTTTAGAATAAATAACTAATTCATAAATCTTATAGCATGAAAAAAAGCAAAGTATTTACTATAAACTCTTTATAAGCGTATCTTTATCTATTATAAGCGTACTCTTTATAAGTGCAATTCAACTTATTTAAGCGATTTTGTGCTTACAATGAGTTTTCATAATTTTTTAACATTACGAAGAAAATCATCGGTTCCGTGCATTGTCTAACTTTGTTTTTTGTTCACCAAGAGTTAATTTAATATTTTGTCATCAAGAACAAGTTTATCTGCCAAGTCTTAGATCGAATGAATGATGGCAAATATGTTAATTAGACCACCTATTTTGTCCGACACAAATCAAATCAATATAAAAGATTTAAAGAAATTAATATAAAACCTTAAAAGGGTGTAAATTATTTTTGGTCACTTGTCTTAAAATACGTAATCTGTCGTTTGAAATATGTTAAAGTTTTTATGTTTATGCTTTCTAAATGTAACAATAGTGTTTCAGTGCTACATGTCCCCTGTATTTCAAGAGCCATAAATATATAGTAGCTTGATAATGTTGTTCGTCCACCCGTCTAATAAAATATTACTCCTTCTCTAAATGAATTTTAAAAAAAAATTAATATTAATCTATCATCCAGAAAATGAAAAAATAAAGATATTCATATTCTTAATATGGAGTGATATGGAAATCTATTCAAATTGACCGAAAATTCAAAAACTGGCCGAAAAGAAAAAATTGACTACTTTACTAGACTAGAAATACAGGAGAAACTTGGTGCTTGATTGAAAACCCGTCCCACAGAGTTTTTCTGGTTGTTCCCCGGGGTGGTAGAGTTGAATTTTCATGTCAAAATGATTGAAAATTCTGTGAATAAAATATCATAACAAACAGCTATTAGAAAGTAATCGATATTTCAGATGAAACGACAACTTATGGGGTATGCGTTTTTTATCATGACTATGTTTGTTCATCATCTCATAGTTGAAATCCACTCACCCTTTAGCTGTATTTTTTTTTCTATCTAGACATAAAAAAAGTCGACGTTTTAGAAATATTAGAAAAATCAAAATTTTAGATTTAGAAAACTTAGAAATTTAGAAATTTTGCAAAAATCAAAATTTTCATATACTTCTCTCAGTTTCAAAGAACTTTTTGAGTTTCCAATAATTTCGTAATAAAAAAAATGAGATAAGTTACTATCAGTCTTTGTTAGAACTTATTAATAACTATGTGAATGGGGATTTCATTACAATAGTTTAATTTCAACTATGTATGAAAAAAAATTATCCAGGAAAAAAAAGTTAGATTTATGCATTTTTAGAGTTTCTATTTTGATATTATTGTGTATTTTGAGTTGATATTTTTGAACAATCATTACTAAATAATTTAAAATATAGACGTTTTACTTATTTGAAAGGGATATCATTGTGTAAAACTATTCGAAAGATTATGAAATGTACGCTTAGATGTTTGGTAAATTATTCATACATTTAAAAGAGAAATCGTACAAATAAAATTTTAATTTTAATAGACTTTTGATATTTGGTTATCTGCCATTAACATGGTGGATTAAAATTAAAAATTAAATTTTGAAATTTCTTTATTACTAATAATTTTCTTTGTATAAAATTTATTACTTCAATGGGCTGTATAAATGCATTGTGATACTCAAAAATAAACCTTTAAAAGCTATTTTTAATGTATAAATGAAATGATATTGAGGAAAGATACTATACATTATATAAATTTATTGCTCAACGGTTTATGCAAATCATGCCATATTATTAACACAATAGGATAAGTTATAATTAATAAGTTATAATTATAACACTAAGTTATAATTTGAAATTTCCAATTCATGACGGCAAAATATATTTAGATGATCATACAATCAGGAGATTTTTTTGAAAATATGATCGTAATTTTATTTAATGTTTTTTTCTGTTATTCTTCCTCAAAAATCTTATAAACGAATGTTCAGAACTTGTTTCTTTAGAACGAAAAAGCAGGATAACAAGAAATTTTTTAAAAAGCATCCCAGTTATATATGGTTAATTTTCTCTAAAAAAAAATGTTGATTTCATTTTTATAATTGTTTAAATACATTTTTATTAGACTCTATTTGTATACTCCTTTGAAATCAATAAATTTGACTCAGCAAAATATTTGATATTTCAGACAATCGAAATTTAAATACGTAATGCACAGAATTCTGATGAATGAAGGGTAATAACATGGGAAAGAAGTAAATCCACTGTGATGATATGCAAAACAAATAAAGGAATTAACTTTAATGATATTAAAAAAATAGTTATTTGTAATTAGATCTCATTCTGATTGCTTCGAAGCAAAAGAGCACTTTCATAAATATAGGTCAGCTTAAATTAACTTAATATATACAAAAATTCATTATTTTTTCTCAAAAAAACACAAATTACTATTTACTTTCTAGATTGATTGAATACTCTTTGATAACTACCCCCTCTTAAACCATATAAAACAATTTTGCTCACGCTTTAAGCTCTAATTGTATTCAAAAGTGTGTGCTGGAAACATGGGGGAAAATATTATTTAATAAAAATAAAAATTTATTTTTAAATGCCTTTTGATATAGAGGCAAACATATTGAAATTTAATAACACATATATTTACCAAGCATGGATTTTTTTCTGAGGGGGAAGGGGTAAAAAGAGATATGCAGTATTTGGTTGTTATATACGCTCACTGACTTGTTTTTATCCACAATGACGACAAATCATCCCGGGACCTACAGCTTAACGTGGATTCTGAGCCACAGCGAACATCCATGCTTAACTCGCGATTCGATTCCGGCACTTTTGGCATGCGATGCTAGAGCACTAACCACACAGCCATCAGACAGGCGATGTTATATTAAGAATAATAGTTGTGCAACTTGCGTACAAACTTTATAATTTCAATTGTGTGTATTGCAATATATTCTGTGAAATTGAACATGCACCCCACATGACAGAATGCTCTCTAATTATAATCACTTGTGGGAAAAGAGTATGGCATACATATCCTCTTTCAAGAAGTACTATCACAACAGTTATTGCTACCATTTTAAAAGTTTCAGATAAATGTAACCCGACTTTATACTTTCATTTTAGCCTAGCAAACTGTACCGATTGCATATCAATTATTTTTGAAAACGTACTTTCCTTGGTTTTCTGACTATTGAAAATCAGTGTAAACATTTTTTTTTCATCGCAAATATTTATTTTGAACAATTAAAATTATTTTAGCGATGTTTTTAAAAAATATACTTAAAAGTTTACTAAGCTAAGAAACAAACCAACGAAAAGTTTCCAAGTTTTCAATACATCAATCATGTGAAGTGTTATTTTGCTCTCGCGCCTTTTAGGCCATCATAACTCTAGTATACTTTCATTCCTTATTTTGTATTATCTTCTATTTTTTTATTACAGTTTTTGAAGCTGTTGAAGAGAAAAATCACCACGTCCCCCCCCCCCCCCCATCTCGCCTAATATTCGCCTAATATTTTTCTTCCTCCCCCTCCCCTTCCCCTTTTTGCTCTTCACTTTCCTAGGCTTTCATCTCTTATTTAAGAGAAGATAAGGAAAACATTTAATAAAAAATCCATAAATTGTTTTATTCTGAAATAAACCATGATAACTTTCAGAAGCTCATTTTTCATTATATTACGTGATAACTTTTTAAACCATTGTAAATGTAATTATAACTTTTTTTTTACTTTTAGTGAGCGAAATTCGACCACATGTTAATTTCCTTTATATAATTTGGATTTTGTGTGTGGTGAGCATATCTGAAGAGGACTAAACAACCCACTTTCCTAGGCTTTCATCTCTTATTTAAGAGAAGATAAGAAAAACATTTAATAAAAAATCCATAAATTGTTTTATTCTGAAATAAACCATGATAACTTTCAGAAGCTCATTTTTCATTATATTACGTGATAACTTTTTAAACCATTGTAAATGTAATTATAACTTTTTTTTTACTTTTAGTGAGCGAAATTCGACCACATGTTAAATTCCTTTATATAATTTGGATTTTGTGTGTGGTGAGCATATCTGAAGAGGACTAAACAACCCACTTTCCTAGGCTTTCATCTCTTATTTAAGAGAAGATAAGGAAAACATTTAATAAAAAATCCATAAATTGTTTTATTCTGAAATAAACCATGATAACTTTCAGAAGCTCATTTTTCATTATATTACGTGATAACTTTTTAAACCATTGTAAATGTAATTATAACTTTTTTTTACTTTTAGTGAGCGAAATTCGACCACATGTTAAATTCCTTTATATAATTTGGATTTTGTGTGTGGTGAGCATATCTGAAGAGGACTAAACAACCCACTTTCCTAGGCTTTCATCTCTTATTTAAGAGAAGATAAGGAAAACATTTAATAAAAAATCCATAAATTGTTTTATTCTGAAATAAAATATGATAACTTTCAGAAGCTCATTTTTCATTATATTACGTGATAACTTTTTAAACCATTGTAAATGTAATTATAACTTTTTTTTTACTTTTAGTGAGCGAAATTCGACCACATTTTAAATTCCTTTATATAATTTGGATTTTGTGTGTGGTGAGCATATCTGAAGAGGACTAAACAACCCACTTTCCTAGGCTTTCATCTCTTATTTAAGAGAAGATAAGGAAAACATTTAATAAAAAATCCATAAATTGTTTTATTCTGAAATAAACCATGATAACTTTCAGAGGCTCATTTTTCATTATATTACGTGATAACTTTTTAAACCATTGTAAATGTAATTATAACTTTTTTTTTACTTTTAGTGAGCGAAATTCGACCACATGTTAAATTCCTTTATATAATTTGGATTTTGTGTGTGGTGAGCATATCTGAAGAGGACTAAATAACCCACTTTCCTAGGCTTTCATCTCTTATTTAAGAGAAGATAAGGAAAACATTTAATAAAAAATCCATAAATTGTTTTATTCTGAAATAAACCATGATAACTTTCAGAGGCTCATTTTTCATTATATTACGTGATAACTTTTTAAACCATTGTAAATGTAATGACAACTTTTTTTTTTTACTTTTAGTGAGCGAAATTCGAACACGTGTTAAATTCCTTTATATAATTTGGATTTTGTCTGTGGTGAGCATATCTGAAGAGGACTAAACAACCCGCTTGCTGTTATCCTATCGAACTGTAACTTGGTATATAGACTCATTGTCGATGATAATATATTCTACCAAGTTTTGAGGGCACAACAAATTAGTCAATAGCATGGAATTGATGGTTTCTTCTAAATGGTGAAATACAACACTGTTAAAAATTTTGATCCACCTCGCACCAAAAATTGGTTTCCACTTAGCTGCTATCTCGGACCGTAAGCACCGTTAAATCGTGAAACTAAGCACCAAATGTTGATTGCAGCTAAATGGGAATCAATTTTTGATGCAAGGTGGAACAAAATTTTTAACAGTGTATCAAAATTTGGTCTGAACTCCAAAATCGCCTAAATAAGGTACAACTGCTTTTAAAAATTATCAATCCATAAAAAGGATTTTTATATAAAAGAAACTTCATTTTAAAGGATTAATTTTTTACACCAATAATATTTTTGCTACTTAATAATATTGGAAATCCGTGGTTTCTCAAGGATTCACAATTATTAAGTTGTGTGAAAACAATTTTCTTACAAACTGCACGGTTTTTCCATTACCAATGATACCACGATCAATGCGGTTAAAGTTGCAACGCTAATTCTGATAATCCTGTGAAAACCTCAAGCCCGCATTGAAAGGTCTTTGGTCGCATCGTAGTAGAAAACAATAAAAAACAAGTGAAGTGTATAAAGAAAATGACAGTTATTTTGGTGGCTACGCTTTTTAATTTTTGTAAGCCTCCGTATAAAAAAAAATCTATTTCTTGAAACTTGCTACTCCCACCCTGGTTGACTGATTATCACAGAAAGTAGATTGTCAAAGGTGTTTCCGAAGAATGTCGTAGACTGCTTTTCACTTAAACAGTATTTATTTTTTATCCAAACTTAATTTAGTTTACCTTTTGTATATAAAACAAGATGTTCCACTAAAAATATTGTAACTTGGAAATAAATAGTATGTGATAGTTTTATATGAGTTGAATATTTATCATGTATCATGGTTCCGAAAAAAAAAAGTTTATACCTTTATGAGATACACACATACTCATTTTTAAATACTTTATAATAACTTTATTTTTGTTTGAGCGTGTATTTTATACAGCAAAGTGGGCAAAAATGCGAAGAATTAACCCACTTACCACCTACCAATTATGCTGAAACTTGGCAGATAGACTTTTTGTCGATGACAATGCATTCTTTCAAGTTTTGGAGACTCACTAAAAAGCCGCTTTTACACACTTTTCGATTGCTGCATGTCAGATCTCGATACCGAGCCGCTATTGCCCACGTGATATTTGTATGGTGAGTGGTTAGTACTCTGACCCTCATGCTAAAGGTGCCGAGTTCGAATCCTAGGCTAGACATGGATTTTTGTTGTAATTCTCAATCCGCGGTAAGCTGTAGATCCCTGTCTGATAAACTGTTATTGTGGACAAAAATTGGGCGTTGAGCGACCAGCAATCCAAAGAAGCTATACTCAAGCATGTACAATTTGGTGATAAATAATGACTAAAATCTTCCCCTGTTAAAGTTGACGACATATGATGAAACAAAAACTACCTTTTTGATGTTTTTAAATCTTTTATATTAACTTCAATGTGGAGGATAAAATTTTTGGTGGCCTAATTAGCACACTTGCTGTTTTCTAATCGAGATGAAATATGACAGATAAACTCGTTATCACTGGTAATTAGAGGTCGGAAATATCGATCAAAATAAATATCGATACTATATCGTTGCATAGAAAAAATATCGATAAAATATCGATATATCGATACATGATTTTTTTAATTTGATTTTCAATTTTGCCAGAAACGAAGTTTTTCAGAACAAATTACTACTCTTCATTCTTTTTGTAAGATGACTACTTTTTCAACTGGAATGGATCTATTACAAAAGAAAAAGTTATATTATCGCTTAATTGGTGCAATAATTTTAAGATAATCTTCAATAGCTTTTAATTGCAACGTTGAATATTTAGGGTAATATTTTTACAATGTAAATAACTGAAAATTTAACAGAGGGATGAATATATATATAATTAACACGTTTGTTCCAATTTTAATTTAATTTTTAAAAAGGCAGGGAGGTGCACCCCCTTGAACCTTCCTGTTGCCACCCATGATTATGAAGTGTATGGCAAAATATTGAACATTGGTGCCATTTTAATTGCCTCTCAACCAAGTCCAAATTATAATTCTGATGTTTTGAAAAAGGAATAAAGAAAATCCAAAAAATACATGGAATTACAAAACGATCATTAAAAAAATAAAAATGTTTGAAAATATTGATATATCGTTGACTTTTATCGATATTTTTAATATCGATATTTTTCAAAAAATATCGATATTAAAAATATCGATATTTTTTGAAAAATATCATCGTATCGATATATCACCAACCTCTACTGGCAATGCATGCTAATAAGTTCTGAGGAAATAAAACAAAATTGTCAATGGAACATAATCGATGTTTTTTTCGTGTGGTCAAACACTATGAAAACTGTATCTACGCTCGAAATTGCTAAAATAAGTTTCAAATAGAAGTTAGAATTGTATATGGGCTATTCTCTTCTGAACACACGAGACATTTTAGCTCTTTTTACTACTCGCAAACTAATTAGAATTCTAAAATTATAACGACTCTAGCAGTTATGTTTTTGTTTTCATTAACTCTAGTTAGTTATAAAGGAAAATAATTATTTTAACCAAGTCAAATATACATTTTTAACTTACCGACGCAAGGGGCACGTCCATGTTCCGTGCGTCGATGGATATAAATACATATTTGAACTAACTAAAATAATTATTTTCCTGTATAACTTTGACCCCAAGTTATTTTATATAAAATAAAAACATAACTATTCAATTAATTTTAATTTTAGAATTATAATTTATTTACGAGTAGTTAAAACGTTACGAGTAGTAAAGTTGAAAAGCTAATGTATTTAACACAGAATTCTCCTCCATTGAGCATCGCCCATCAACGACCTTTTTTCTCCTCTCTTCTGTTTCACTTACAAGAAAGGATAATATAAGAATTATAGAAAAATATATTGCCAAACTCACCATTTTTGCTATGCTTTTTTTTTTTTTTTTTTTTTTTTTTTTTTTTTTATAATTACGAATTATCGCTAGATTGGCAATTTTTTTTAAATAAATGTAAATATGAAAATGGTAATATCCCAATTCCACTTCAAATTAAAATATAGTGACCAATATTATAGTGTAATTGAAAGTTGCTTGATGTTCCACACCCCTAGTTTCAGTATGATTCACCATAACCACTATCATTCACTGAGAGGTGCGAAACTTGATATGGTTATCTGGATTGTGGTAACATACCACTGTGAAGAGCAGAAGTAAGACTTACAAATCTGTCAACCCACATGACAGTGTGAATCAAAACTGTGATTTTTTTCTCCAGTCATTGAGAAAAGTTTTACTTAAAAATGGAAACAATAAGTAAATTTTTTTCAGAAACAAGTGATGACCTACTGAAAATACAAAAATGTGCCCTATTATAAAATGTAACCTCACATACTATTCAATTTTTAATATTGTAAATATTAATAAAAGTATTGTCATAAACTCGCTTTTCTTAGTTGATATTGAGAATTTTTTTTAGTTCAAAACTATTTTATTCCTTTAAGTTTATATTGATAAATGATAAATTTATCAATATAAACAAAATAATAATAATAATAAAAAAAAAATTACGTTTGTTATGGCTCGGAATCCACGTTAAGCTGTAGGTCCCGGCCTGATTAGCCGTCATTGTGAATAAAAATAGGACGTGAGCGTATAAACCAACCAATCATACTGGTACTTAGAAATATATAGAATGTACACAATTTCAAGTAAATTGAGTATTTTTATGAAAACCTTTGCTCAATATTAAGTTTCGTACTCATTCTTTAAAAATAAAATTGAAAATATTAAAGGGTCAAATATCGGATTTTTAATCAGTAATTTTTGTATCTGCAACTTGTCCTACCCTGCTCGACCACCGAAGCTTTCTTTGTTATTCTTCAAAATTGTAGAGAAGATAAATTTTGCATTTGAATTGCCAAATAGCTTTACAGAAATTTAATTTTTCATATGCGAAAAAAGGGCAAAAAGATTCAAGAGGTTAACCCAGATAGAGAAATGACTGATTAAAAATCCTTTATTTGGCACTTTAGTATTTTCAATTTTATTTTTAAAAAATGAGTACGAAACTCAATATTGAGCAAAGGTTTCCGTATAAATACTCAATTTACTTGAAGTTGTGTACATTCTATATATTTCTAAGTACCAGTATGGTTGTTTTGTTTATACGCTCACGTCTATTTCTATTCACAGTGACGGCTAATCAGGCCAGGACCTACAGCTTAACGTGGATTCTGAATCATAACAAACGTCCATACCTAATCCGGGATTCGAACCAGGCACCTTTGACATACGTGGCCAGAGCGCCAACCACACAGTCATCAGATGGGCGGTACCACCATGGTTTTACGGTATTTATACAATCAGAGGAAAGTTATTTGATTTTTTAAAAACTTTATTTGTGCATTCGGATTTTGAGTTGATTTTGAAATTTTATGCATTTCTACATTGCTCAAACTTTGGTTATATCAAACTAATATTTTCCAATTCTTAAAAATGTGTATATTGACTGTTGCGCAAGGTGTCAAATTTAATTCAAATACTCAAAATGCTTTGAAATTTAATTTTTAGTTACCCTAGAAAAGGTATGGGAGATGTATTTTAAGTAATTCAAGTTTGCGTATAAGTTTTTACTTTCTCTATAAAAAGTTATACTTTAGCATTTAAATCTTTGTAGAATGTAGATAATATTTATCATATATGAACCTTACAATTTGCTAACATTGCAAAAAAATTATTATTCTAAAATTTTCCTCGTTCTCTGAATAAAATTTAGGGTAACTCTTAAATTTACTCTAATAAGTGCACGAGAAATGTTCTTATCGTACATACTATAAATTAAAAATATTTAAGAAAAAAAATTTGAAAACTTGATTTTGTTCTTCTTTATTACCGATTTCTCTATTTTTTTGACATTTGATTTGGTCAGAAAATATCTCGAAAAAACCACAAACTGATTTAGGGTGAAGAGTCTCATTAATGAACAAGCTAAAATTATATACATTTTGCATTTCAACTCTAATAAATTTAAATGAAAGGAAAAAAGACCTTGATGACATTTGAAAGTGAAAAAATACATATGCTTCTAAAAAAACCAGAGTCCTTTTATCACATGTTCTGCTCTATGTTTCCACTTATCCTATTGCTGAAGGTATTTATTAAAATAACAGAGCTTATTTCCATAACAACTTTATTAGCATATTTTAGAAGACATATTTTGGAAAACTTGATTTTTTCTAATTTATTACCAATTTCTCTATTTTTTGACATTTTATTTGGTCAAAAAATATCTCGAAAAAACAGCAAATTGATTTACCATTAGGGTGGAGAGTCTCATTAATGAACAAGATAAAATTATAGACATTTTCCATTTCAACTCTAATAAATTTAAATGAAAAGAAAAAAGACCTTGATGACATTTGAAAGCGAAAAAATACATATGCTTTTAAATAAAACCAGAGTCCTTTTATTAGATGTTCGGCTTTATGTTTCCACTTATCCTATTGCTGAAGGTATTTATTAAAATAACATAGCTTATTTCCATAACAATTTTATTAGCATATTTAAGAAGACATATTTTGAAAAACTTGATTTTTTCTAATTTATTGCCAATTTCTCTATTTTTTGACATTTTATTTGGTCAAAAAATATCTCGAAAATATAGCAAACCGATTTACCATTAGGATGGAGAGTCTCATTAATGAACAAGCTAAAATTATAGACATTTTCCATTTCAACACTAATAAATTTAAATGAAAGGAAATAAGACCTTGATGACATTTGAAAGCAAAAAAATCCATATGCTTTTAAATAAAACCAGTCTTTTTATCACCTGCTCAGCTCTATGTTTCCACTTGTCCTATTGCTGAAGGTATTTAAAAGAACAGAGCTTATTTTCATAACAATGCGGCGTCGTGATGTTTCCGAATTTCCGCAAAACAAGATTTATTCCTTCTGAAAAATACTTATTTTTGGACGAAAAAAAATTCGCCTTAAATATACATTTTTGTACGATAAGATTTTCTCTTTGTGAGGAAGTAGATTCAACCTATGCGAGATTGAGAACAAAGTGTGGTTTTATGTTTTGTTGTGAACTAGTTTTCTTGGCCATTAAAGGACTTAAGTGCCAAGAATTATTTGGAGAAAGATAGCACTTCCCCCTTTTAACTGTTGTCCATAAAATAACAATTTGATGGGCCAAAACACACACTTGCTTTTGATCAAGTAATGTAAGGCAAACGACAATGGATAATTTGTTATGTGCAAATTTTATTTTGTGTAAAAGTGAGTGGGTCTTATTTTTAAATTAATCTATTCACGCGCAAAACTCTAACATGTGCTTGTATTTATCCTTTTAATTATTTATTATATTTACTGAACTTTACTTGATTGACTGACTTTTATTCCTATTTGAACGACTACGAACTACTAATTCATAATTATTTTAAGGTTAAATTTAAGTTAGGTGACTGACTGACTTTAATTCATAATTGAACGACAGTGCTAGCAACTGTTAATTTATAATTATTTTAAGATTAAATTTTAGTTACTTGTCTGACTAACTTTAATCCGTAATTGAACGGCAGTGCTACGAACTGTTAAATCATAATTTTCTTCAATCTAAATCGAAGTAACTTGACTGACTATTTCCTAATTGCATGAAAGTTCAACAGACTGTTGATTCATAATTATTTTAAGGTTAAATTTAAGTTAGTTGACTGGGGGACTGACTTTAATTCATAATTGAACGACAGTGCTACGAACTGTTAATTTATAATTATTTTAAGATTAAATTTTAGTTACTTGTCTGACTAACTTTAATCCGTAATTGAACGGCAGTGCTATGAACTGTTAAATCATAATTTTCTTAAATCTAAATCGAAGTAACTTGACTGACTATTTCCTAATTGCATGAAACTTCAACAGACTGTTGATTCATAATTATTTTAAGGTTAAAATTTAGAAATAAGTGGGTATGGTATAATGAAGGAGAGGGGGAGTGCGAACGGTTTGAATCACTTGGAAGTGATTTTTTGAAGATACGCAATTGAAATTTAAAGGTTTGAAAACATATAGAAGAATGTTAAAACTATTAGTCTTTTCTGTGAATTATACCTCGTACTGTCCGTATTTACCTCTTGACAACCTACTACACATTTGTACCGCTAATGTGCTCACAGAAAGCACTCTATTTTCACAAGAATTTGATTTAACCAGTTATTCCTTCCTTGGGCTTCTAACTAGAGTTTTCAGAATGGAGGAAGGCGGCTTATGTTAGTTTAAAAGTTTGAAAACATTTAGAAATATGTTAAAACTATTCGTACTCTCCGTTTTTACCTCTTAACAATCTACTATCCGTTTGTACCGCTAATGTGTTCAGAGAAAACACACTTATTTCACAAAAAATTTATTTAAATAAGTTATCCCTTCCTTGGTCTTTTAATTAGAGTTTTCAGAATGGATGAAGGTGGCTTATGTTAGTTTGAAGGTTTGAAAACATTTAGAAACATGTTAAAACTATTAGTCTTTTCTGTGAATTATACCTCGTACTGTCCGTATTTACCTCTTGACAACCTACTACACATTTGTACCGCTAATGTGCTCACAGAAAGGACTCTATTTTCACAAGAATTTGATTTAAACAGTTATTCCTTCCTTGGGCTTCTAACTAGAGTTTTCAGAATGGAGGAAGGCGGCTTATGTTAGTTTAAAAGTTTGAAAACATTTAGAAATATGTTTAAACTATTCGTACTGTCCGTTTTTACCTCTTAACAATCTACTATCCGTTTGTACCGCTAATGTGTTCAGAGAAAACACACTTATTTCACAAAAAATTTATTTAAATAAATTATCCCTTCCTTGGTCTTCTAATTAGAGTTTTCAGAATGGATGAAGGTAGCTTATGTTAGTTTGAAGGTTTGAAAACATTTAGAAACATGTTAAAACTATTAGTCTTTTCTGTGAATTATCTTTCGTACTGTCCGTATTTACCTCTTGACAACCTACTACACATTTGTACCACTAATGTGCACACAGAATGCACTCTGTTTTAAAAAAAAAATTATTTATCCAGTTATTCCTTCCTTGGTCTTTTAATTAGAGTTTTCAGAATGGATGAAAGTGGCTTATGTTAGTTTGAAGGTTTGAAACATTTAGAAACACGTTAAAACTGCCCTTTTCTAGGAATTATCTCTCGTACTTTTTTTTTTTACTTCTTAACAACCTACTATACTTTTGTACTTCTAACGTACTCACAGATATCACTCAATTAAAAAAAAAAAAAATTAAAAAAAAAATGATGTAACCAGTTATTCTTTACTTGGTCTTCTAACTAGAGTTTTCAGAATGAATGAAGGGATCTTACGTAAGTTTGAAGGTTTGAAACATTTAGAAACCCTTTAAAGTTATTTCATTTTTATGAATTATATCGGAAACTGTATAGTTGTATCCCTTAACAACCTACTATCGGTTAGTACCTCACATGCCCACTCCAATAGCACTTTGAGTTCTAATTTTACAAAAAATTGACAAACCCCGTCACACCCTCTTTTATTCGAGTTTTCACAATGGATGAAGGTGGCATCCCATATAGCACACATACACCAACGGAGGTCCCTAGGAAGTCATTCGAAGTCCCAGGAATGCCTGGGGACTTCCTAGGGATTTCCTTGGGAGAATGTGTGATATATGTGATGATTGTGTTAAGCAAATTTCTAACAGCTACTCCGACTCTCTAAAATAATTAGGCATAATTTGTTATGGCATAATTTGCAAGAGAAAGCTTGCTACATGCAAAAATACAGAAAACTACAAACCACCAACTCAACTTTTACAATTTGATAATCCCCTTCTTTAAATTATCCCTTTATTTGGTACTGGTTATTTTAAAATTGTGAAGTTAATATTTCGAATTTATTTATGTTATATTTTTTCTATTTTAATGGGTAAAGATAAACCGTTTTAGACAATATCTGGCCTCGATAGAAGGGCTGTCTTGTTTGAGTCCCCCAGGTTTTCTCTCGTACGATATGAAAATGCGAAGCTGTTTTTTCTGACAGAAGAAGTTCTTCCTTGGAGTTCAAACTACTCTCAAAATGTCCAGATGTTGTAAATTATGTTCAGTGAGTGTAAATTTCTTGTAGCTCATTCACCATAACAAATTCAAAATAAACAATTCAACATAGATAATAATTTCAATTCCTGATACATCGGAATTTACGTAATTTGTCGTTTTCAGGATCTTTAGTCATTTGAGTACAATATTATAGTGGTGTAATGAGTGGGTTCAAAGCTGTAAAATACACACCAAAAATCCTTTTATTTAGAACCCAAATTTAAGAAAAAATATTCTATGTAACTAACTTTTTAAATAAATTGCTTTTTAAAGCTTCTATAGCAAATCATGATTTTATGAGTGATTCTGTCGTTTTCGGGATATTTAGTCATTTGAGTACAACATTACATTGGTGTTTAGAGAATGGTCTCAAAGCTCCAAATACACACCTAAAATCATTTTATTTAGTACCCAAATTTTAAAAAAAGTATCCTATGTAAATAAAATTTCCATTTTTTGCATTTTACAAACTTTTTACTTTTTTACTTTTATGAGTGATTCTGACCGTTATCTCCTTTCTCAGTATACCCCTACGAAAAGTAAACCAAGCTGTCCAATACCTTTAACTTTTAATTCAACTGCTCTTTTCTCCAAATATACTTCGCTTAGAAATAGAAAGCTGATTAGGGTATTTCGTCATGAAATAAAAGTAATATTTTCTCCATTTCAAACCAAGCTCTTTAAATCCTAACAGATTTCGTTTGAGTTCGCAACGATCCGGTCTTCGTGTTTTACAATCCCTTACAAATGTAAAACAACATGCTCCTTGTTATCTCTTTTCTTAGTATACCACTACAAAAAGTAAACCAAACTCTCCAACACCCTTAGCTTTCAATTCAACTGCTTTTTTCTCCAAATACATTTCGCTTAGAAATAGACAGCTGATTCGGGTATTTCGTCATGAAATAAAAGCAACATTTTCTCCATTTCAAACCAAGCTCTTTAAATCCTAACAGATTTCGTTTGAGTTCGCAACGATCCGGTCTTCGTGTTTTACAATCCCTTGCGAATGTAAAACAACACGCTCCTTGGAGAATGTGGCGGAATATGTACGGTTGGGTTCGTGTGAGGTGCTATATCTATTCGCAGTTACGTGATATTGTCAACTTTAGATCAATGGCCAGGAGACACGCTATCACGATATACCACTCGCTGCTCCACCCACCTCTCTGGAGCTAGGGCTGCATTACTTGCAATTCGCGCCAGATACTCGCCAAATTAAAGCAAAGGATTAGCTTTTCATTCTGAGATACATCCAGGGCCCGATCATGACAAGTTGGGGCCGAAGGCCCGGACACATTCGGGGGCCCTTTTTTCAAACGGGGGATTTATTGGAAATAGACAAGACGCAAAGTCTAATGAATTAACATGAAATATAGAAAAAGTTGATAAATTAATGGTAATATTTTTTTCTAAAAGTTTTTTTTTATTACTAATTAAGAAACAAATTTCAAACAATCAAATTTATAAATCAAAAAGGAAAAACTTTGTTATGTATAACATTGCATTTCACTATAACAATGTGTATATCCGTGATGACAATATCTGCAGCATTATTCACAACTTCAGAGTTAACATTTGCTAATAAATTCTTCAAGACTTCCTTTCAATTTTTTTTTTCTCTATTTTTCAAAAAAGATTGTGTTTCACGCTTTTAAACGGTTTATTTGAATTAATACACTTTGGGATACTAAAGACGGTTCAATATCAATACGAAATGATTTTTATGTAAAAATTATTTAATACATGTTATAAAAGATATTCACATAGCTTGTATGAAACAAAAGTGGTTTATAGCCAATTTCGGGGGGCCCTAAACTCATGCGCCCAAGGCCAGGGCCTTGTGGGCTTAAGTGATGATCAGGTTCTGACTGCATCTTTAGAACGAGGAGCATCTGTTTCTCAAGAGTGATCAGCAACATTTTTTCCCTGTCCAATTCTAGAATAAAAACTTTAATTAAATTTTTTTTGCCTATTGGCTGTCAAGGAAGTGTTGTCTAGACATTTCTCGACAAAACAACACCTAATGCAATAATATACAGAACACATTGTCTACCGAAATATTGTTTCATAACTTCTAATATTTTTATCACCCACAACAACAGCTATGCAGTTTATTTTAATACTCTCATCAGACCTAATGGAATGATATCCAGAACACACTGGTCACCGAAATATTGCTTCATAATTTCTTTTTTCATCAACAGCAATTTAGTTCATTTTATTACTCCCGATTGACCTAATGCTATAATATAAAGATCACATTATAGCATCATAATTTTCTACATTTTTATCACCTTTATTTTTTTTTTCAATAATCAAACAATTAAAATTCAAAGTTTTAAATTTGTAGAAATTTGAGTAATTAAAGAGTTTAAAGTATTTCCCAACAGTTACAGCCACGAATTTGACTGAGACGTTATTGAATGTTAATAGTAAAACTTTTCGTAAATCTTTTCCTTTTTTTTTTTTTTTTTTTCTTTTTCTTTTTTTTTATTAGTTTCTATATTTAATCTACAATACAAAATTAAAAATGTTTTGAAGCAATATTTCAGTTGATAATGTGCACTGGAAAATACTGAATTATATCCATGGATCTGTGAAAGACGAAAGATAGATCTTTAAATTTCAATAGTCATGGAAGTTAGGAAAATTAGAGTCATTTTCTAACAATTACTGAAAAACAGGATTTTTCATGATTTTAAACTTATGCGCATGCGTTATTTTGACGAAAACTTTAATGATAAATCCCATGGCCAGCACTAACCGCACACAAAATTCGTAGGTCAATTTTTTCAGGAGCTTTGTTGACCATATACACAGGCAGACATTTGTTCTCGACCACTTCTTTGAAATTAGGGTGTTCCAAAACGTGGAGAAATGCCAAGAAATCGAATTTATTTTTGACCGAATGCTATACTTTCATTACCCTATGTAAACATATGGGTAATTGAAAGTAAAACATTTTAAGTTCATTGATATTTGACGGCTCAGACTGCGTTTCTTACCTTGGAGGACTCAGACTTTTGGCTCCCACTACCGGCAAGTGTATTGATACTGAATTTGTTTATCTTTCATTCAAAAAATGTTCACCGTTTTTGGGGAACAATAAAATGAAACAATATCAATAATTCAGAATCTCGGCTTTACATATCACTGAGTTTCAATCAATTTCCTATTAAGAAACTTATTTAATTGGGTTATTAAACTTTAATTCAGAACAAGACTCACAGGACAAAGATTCACATTACAACCGGGATTCGATCCCAAGCCCAACGATTGCTCGTGTTTCATTCTTCTGACTTCGAAATTTAGACGAATCAGATATCAGTCAGAAATAGTGTTCCAGTTTCAATTACGATTGGTAGATTAAAAAAGTTTAGCATGTATGGATTTTTACAGCTTTTGAAATTTATGGATCTAGATTTTTCCAGAACTGAACAAGTAGGAAAAAAATAAATTTACTTATAAAATCTAAAAAGCCTTGATTGTACAGGTAATTGGTTACGAAATATTACCTATGGTGTTATTTATTAAGAAAATTCTAGTTTTATTAATTATCTCAATGTGCGAATACTTGCTTAAGTTACAATCTTCATTGCCAAGTTTTGAGCAAATCATAAAATACCATACCTGGTTTCTTTTTTTAATTTCCCATTAACAGATACAATTTCTAAACTACACAGCTCTAATAAACACTAGAGTCTTTTCTTAGCAACAAAATAACGATTCGTTAAAATTTTAGCTATTTTAATTTTGGTGAATGGGAAGTTATATTTCATAAACTAGTTATCCACTATTTATCTAAACTATTAGTTATAGGTATAGGATTTCATTACTAAAATAGTTAGTTTTTACTCCAAATCGTTTTGAATGTTTACTAGTTTGATCTCCATATTAGCACAATTTTTTCAATGGAAATGAACAATGAAAAAAATTGTTAAGTATTTTAATTTGAAATTTTTTCTTAAATATTGAAAAATTTTAAATATTTAAAACACAATTTTCTAAATAATTTTTTTGATTCTTGACATTTTCAATTTTTTTTTTTAAATAATGTTTTTAGAAGTAGACAAACAAACTAAGAAATAGGGAAAAAATGCGTTTATTACTAAAATAAATAAAACTGATGAAAAAGAGCAACCATGCTCTTATATTTTGTTCCACTTGTATCAGTAGACAATTCGAATATTTCATCAAGGTCCAACGATTGGGAGATCATCACTGAAACACTAAGAAAGACCATATTAAAGGTGATTGGTTGATCCCTACTAAAATTATTAAGTCATTTAAAAAAATAAAAGTTTATTACAAAAGTAAATAAAACTTGTAAAAAAATATCAACTTTTCTCCAACATTCTTTTGCACATGAATCAATAGATTACACATATAGTTCATCATGGTCCAACGATTGAGAGAATATCGTCAATGAAGCGCTTAAAAATGCCATAATTGAAAAAATTGGTCAATTCCTACCGAAATGAGTCCACAATAGCTTGTAACGGTCTTATCTATCAAGAGTGCACACATTATTTCACCGAGGCAATTTAATCACCCCAATATGAAAATTATATAGTAAATAGTTATAGTAAAGACACATAAACAGTTCGTGTCCGACTATGAAGATATGCCGTTCATGAAAAGTCTAAATATTAAAATTCAAAAATCGCCCACTTAAAATAATGAATCCCCAATAACTTTCTAATGTCTTAAAGCCTTATCATACAGACCCACTCGAGTAGCGAACGCGCGCGCCCGCTTGTGGCCACTGCTGTGGCTCAGTATAACAAGCACCATAATATTGCGTATTTCGCTTAGGGTCTGAGCGCCACAAACGACAGACCATCCTCTAGCCGCAGCAGTGGCCCAGTATAATAAGCACCATAGGATTGCCTGTTTCGTTTCAAGTGGCTTGTCTGAGCTACTGAAGCGGTGGCGCGCGTTTGCCACATTAAAGACACCCTGGCTAGCCCCTGCTGTGATTCAGTATAATAAGCCCCATAGGATTGTGTGTTCGTTTATGGTCTGAGCGCTACAAGCGACAGACGCAACCTCTATACTAAACTTCAACTTAACTAGACATCACTTAGACAATAGATCGTGACAGTGCTCATAGTTATTTAATCCATTTTGGCGGAGTGAAGACATAATTCTCGCCAAACCTTATAGCCTTTTGTTCTCTATAGGGTTGTGGTTTGGCGAACATTATGCTTTCACGCCGCCAAAATGGATTAAATACCTATGAGCACTGTCACGATCTATCGTCTAAGTGATGTCTAGTTAAGTTGAAGTTTAGTATAGTCACAGCAGTGACCCAGTATATTAAGCCCCATAGGATTGCATGTTTCATTTCAAATGGCTTGTCTGAGCGACTGAAGTGGTGGCGCGCGTTTGCCACAGTAAAGACACCCTGGCTAGCCCCTGCTGTGATTCAGTATAATAAGCCCCATAGGATTGTGTGTTCGCTTATGGTCTGAGCGCCACAAGCAACAGACGCAACCTATAGTCACAGCAGTGGCCCAGTATAATAAGCCCTACACAGCAAATGGAAATGTCTTAAAATAAGACACAAAATTGTCTTAAACAAGAGGCACTGTTTTAAGATCTAAAATGGTGTCTTAATCTTTAAGACACTTGAAGTGTCTTAAAATGGGGTATTTTCAGACGTTTAGACTGTCTGAATTGGGGATATTTTCAGACAGTTGATGTGTCTGAAAGGGTTGTTTATGTTACCTTTCAGATGTTGGGAAGCTAAAAATACATTTATTTAAATTAAAATGCAATAAATGAGCTTGTGTTAAATTACAAATTTTTATTAAAATAAAAGTCAAAATAACTTTTTGTTGACTATGTTTCACTTTCCTGGTAAATTTAAGCATGGGATTGCAAAACTGCAACACAACTGTTAATAATAGGCACACAACTATTAATATATACAAGCAAGAGATTTGGGACTTAATGTAAATATATGTATTGGGATAAAATGGACATTGTATTGTGGCTGAATCTTAAATAGAAAAGGTTTGACTTCCAAGATTGTATCACAATTTTAAGTTGCTTTTTACAAGTCAATTTTAAGATCAAATAACAAGCGTGATGTAAACACTTATAGTAGTTGCATTGGCAAGTCTAAGATACATTATGTGGCAACATAAACTTATTTTAATGATGAATCAAGCAGTAATAATCTAATTATCATCTGGGAATTTAACTTGTTTATAACATTTCCCTATAATAACACTACATAATAAACACTGCAATGCTTCAATTATTGTCGAATAGTTGAAGCAGATATAGGACTTTAAAAAAAAAAACATTAAAAGATGCATAAAAGATAAACAATTAAAACAGAAGGCATTAGAAGTATCTGTAAGGAGACATTTCAGAATATGGAGGTAGAGTATATTAAATTTGAAAAGTATGCAAGTTGTGCAAAAAATTTTGCGTTTCTTAAAACGTCAGTTTCCCAAATTTTTGTATGCTTGTAAAAAAAATATGCCAGATATACAGTTGAAATTTGTTATTATGATTAAATTACATATTAAGTGCATACTTAAACTAAAATAATATTAAAATTCCAGTAATTTGGGGATGGGACCTTTTTACAACAATTTTCCCTATCGCTGCGACTTTTCGTTAATCGTTGAGAAGCTAAAGAAGAGAGGGCATTTAAAAAACCTAAAAAAATGTAAGAAAAGGGGGAGGGGGGGGGGAATTAAAAAAGGAATTTGAAATATCTGTAAAGATGGCTGCTTCAAAATACAGAGTTGAAGCACATTAAACTTGGAAAACATGCAAGTTATTAAAACTTTTATAGTTCTTTCACGTTTTCTCAAAACGTTGATTTTCCAACTTTTGGTATGCTCATATAAAAGACTATGCAAGATATAGAATTGAAATTTTTTATGGCAATTATATAACATCTGAAGTACATATTAAACAAAAATATTATTCAAATCTATACAATTTAGTTTTTAATTATTATTACTTAAAAAATTGCAAATTTTCATACGCTCAACAAATTACCCCATAAAAAAACTTTTTATTATTATTTTGAGAAAGCTGATATTTAATGTAGTATACAGACATTTCTAAGAAATAAAAAGCAAAAAAACTTTTTATTAGTTTTAAGAAGATTCCTCTACGAACGTAACCAAATTCAACTCATTGCAAATTTTTTTTTTAATCAAGTTTTTAAATAAGTGATTATTAATAAATTATTAGCCTATTATTATAAACTTTTTTCTAAAATATAATTTAAAAAAGGTTTGAACAACATATGTAAAAAAAATTTCTTCAGTTTGACCAATATTCAATTTATTTCAAATGCGTTGATTTTTATGCTGTCATCGAGTACCCAGTCCTCATAATATGCAGGTCATATCATAAATATCCTCAGATGTAATAATATGGAACATATAAGATCATTCATAAAATAAAATTCAAGGACACAATAAATTTTATCCAAATTACATCAAATCATGCTAAATATATTTTCAAAATCATTAGTACTTGTAATATGCAACAAAACCAACAAAAATGTAATTGAATGTTAAAAACAGAAAATTTAGAATTCTGTGAGGGTCATTTAGAAATCGATAAATTAAAATTTACTGTAATAAAAGCACTGAAAATAAAATAAATAATATTACATAAACCAACTTTTTCACTGGGAATGAAGCCGTTGTGGGGACCGTTGTGCATATCAAAATAATCATTTCTGAGTTTGAGCAATTGATTGTCAAGTCACTTAAATACTATTCTACTTGTACATGTATATATTATTGTGAACAAATGCTTTTTAATGCTGATCAAAACATTTGACTACTTCAAGCACATAATTATTTCAAGTTTGAATACTGTTGTCATTAATATCCCTCGGCGTTCAATTTATGTTTTTTGTGACATGGTACTTACTCTCATATCATGCAATCAAAGAGTACTGCTCCAACAGCTTGGCAACGATGCTCAGTTTGGATATGTTGCTAAGTGCTATTGAGTATGAAGTAATACTATTAAAGGGCAATTAGAACATAGTGTATACCGTTCGTCCATGATTCAGCAGTGGCAGCAGTTCTAGAAGAGGCAAGCGATACCGACACTTCTGATCACACTTTTATTGCATCAGATTAATGAGGAATATTTTTCCTATAACCCCCAATTGAATATTAAAAAAAAACAAAAAAAAAAAACACTCAAGACGCAGTTGGGTACGTGAGAAAACTCTGGCAACAATATTTGATACATTTCCGTTAGACGGGTACCAAAAACCGTTAAGTCGGAAAGTTGGCGTAGTTATCGCCAAGCTGAAATGTTTACGCGAAAATAATATTTTGATCTAGTGAACTTTTATTTTTATTCATTAGTTTGGGAGACTTCCAAACCAAACCTTATCATAGATTGGAAGTTATTAGTTTGAATAAGTTATCGCTGCAAATTGGCTATTTTTATCTGGTACCCGTCAAATGGAAGAATTTAAATGATGTTGTAATCATTGATCAGGAATAGGTTAATATTGGCCTATAACTCATGATCTACAGAACCAATTTGGACAAAGTTTGCTTTAATAGATAGAATTTTTGCTAAGAATACACTTTAAATACAAAAAAAACCCGCAATTACACATGAAAATGAATGTCGTATTGCTGTCTATGCTGGAGCGAATGTGCGCCAACGGGATTCGAACCCAGGATTCGAACCAACGGAAGGATACAAGAAAAATTTCTTTTTTTGTTTTATTTTTTATATATAATATTCTAGTGACTTGGTTTTGGCATTTTATACTGATAAATAAAATAAAAAATAAAACATTTTTATAACTCTAAATTATTGATTTTATATTTTGGTTTTGAAAATTTCTTATTGGCGTGAAAACAAGTCTGGGAAAGTAGTTCTACTTTTAATAGTTAAATTTTAAAAACTATGCTCGTTTACATAAAACAACTTTGGATTTCTGTGAAAAACAACACTTTTTTTGGGATCCTTCAAAATTTAAAGGTATTCCTTTTACTTGGTAAATGAACTTGAATGATATAATTGCTACGGCCCATGGTCGTACTGTCTGAAAGCGAGAAGCGTCTGAATTTTGAAATGTCTTAATTTGGTAAGAAGTGTCTTATTTTCAGTTACTTGTTGTGACTGAAAGCAATTTAAGACCCGTGTAATGTCTGAAATTCGAAGAAGTAAACCACCTTTGTGCAAAATAAGTCACCTAATGTGTCTGAAATGAATTTTTCAGACATTTTGTGTCTAAATTTAAGACACCAGCATTTACAGTGTATAGGATTATATGTTTCTCTTCGAGTGGCTTGTCTGAGTGACTGAAGCGGTAGCGCGCGTTCACCACTCGAGTGGCTCTGTATAATAAAGTCCTTAGTTCTCTTGTATAGACACATTATTTGACTTTTGCAGTTATATTATATTTAAAGCTAATACATTTTTACATCAAAGTTTTTTAAATTTGTGAAAGAAGGAACAAATTTCTGAGCAACTAAGTTTTAATTTTACCGATCTCTCCAAAGTTATACACGGTAGTAGATTTATTTTATAATTTTTAATAGCTTTATATAAATGATAAAATTAAAACGATTAGTTTTGGTTTTAATTCTTCTGCTAAGAATATATTTAATGAATGGTAAACATTTTAGAGAGTTTCAAATTTCGAAATTTCGTTAAATGAGTCAATAATTTGCAGTTGGCTTTATATCGATTTTGGCTTCGTCGGGATTTTGGTTTATGGATTACAGTCTGGTTTCTTTTAAGTTAGGATTTCAATCTTGATACAGGACAATTTTCAAACCTGTCTTTTCAGTAATTCGGTTGTTACGGAATTCTGAAAACTCTCGACGTCACGATTTTAGTTCTGTATGCTGAGAGAGCTCAAAACTTGGTAAACCAAGTTAGCAAATAAAATGTCTATTTTATTATAAAGTTATTTAAAATTGTTAATTTTTTATTCGTCAAATGAAGCGATAGTAGGACAAGACCAGGTTGCATTATTGACTATCTAGACAAAGTACACATCTAATTTTATAATTATTATTTTCTAAAATGCATATCTTAAATGGTTGTGGAGCTGAAAATTATTATTAAACAGCCTGAGGGAAACACATAATATCCAATAAAAATGTCTAGATGTAAGGTACCAATTTTTTAAGTTTTCATTTACATTGTGTAAAAGAAAAGTAATGTTAATGGGAATCATTTTCTCTAAATAAGGCCATTTCATAATTAGAAATTTTTGAAGAAAAAAAATAAATAAAAGCAATTTTAGAGGTTGTAATAAACAAATTAAGTCTTAATAAACAATATGTTACTCATTAAAAATGGCTTACCAATCCCTCTAAGTACCACCAACACATAAAAACCACCATAAAGTTTCAATACCATGCTGTACATGTACATAACCAAAGATATATTACATGATTTTGAAGGATTCCGGCCAAAGATGATAAAATCTCCAAAATTGCTATAGTTAAAGTGGAGGAAAATATGTTTGTACGGACTGAGTTTTCAGCCAGCTTTGTCATATTCTTCTGTCTTAACGTTGAAAGCCTACTGACTAAACTATTGCAACAAAGGCCCTTTTGTATGTAATGTTACTAATACGAAGAGCTTAAATATTTTTAAAAGAGGTTTTGTCATCATTCATAAAAAAAAAAAAAAAATTTAAAAAAAAAATGCTAATAATAAAAAGAAAATAAATTTATTTAAAAGGCAACTTTCCTAAACTGAGAAGTTTTCCTTTTATGTCAACTTGTCAAATCGTTAAGATAGCTGACTCTACGATGTAGGAACTTGAGATCAATTCCAAATGACAGATTCGTATCGATATTTCCGGAAAGTTGAAAGAATTTTAGAAAATTTTTATTACTAATGCGAAGTTTTAAAATATTTTTAAAAGTGGTTTTGTTATCATTTATAAAAACTAAAAAAATAAATAAATAAACGGAAAATAAATTTACTTGAAAGGCAGTTTTCCTATAATGAGAAGTTTTCCTTTTCTGTCCTCTTGTCAAATCGTTAAGATAGCGGACTCTATGATGTAGGAACTTGAACTCGATTCCAGATGACAGATTCGCATCGATATATCCGGAATATTGAAAGAATTTGAGAATGTTTCCATATATCTTTATTGATTTTATAATTTAACGCAAAATAAACTAATATCTCAAAAAATAAGGGAAATCTAAACGAAGAAAACCACTAAGGTGATAAAGAAGTTTCCACCAATTTATTGTACCAAAAAGTAAAAAAATTCAAATAAGAACCGCCAAATTATCGTTTACTTGTATTTAACATTATGCCATATTTTTCTTGCTGGCGACCTATTTCAGGTGTTATGGTTTAATGTTCTCGCTTGTAGCTTTGACATAACGGTTAAGATATAAAAAACTTTAAAAAATAATTTCTGAATTATATATACAATATCAATTCGTAGGAGTGAGAAAATGTATTTACCAATCATGCCATTTCAGTTAACATGTAGTTACGAAATGTTAAACAGCCCGACACTAAGAAAATCAGGACAAAATGTATACTTTTCTTAATATGAGTAAGGCCGACCAAACGGTATAGTGGTTAGCGTGCTAGCTTCTAGACCGCGAGGTTGCGGGTTCGAGTCCCGTGTTGGCATGGGTGTTTGTAAATGTATGTTGGCTTGTCTAATGACGAATGTTTCGGCGCATTATAGCCCTCGTGTTGCTGACGGCGCCAGATAATCTGAATACAACCAACTAATATGAGTAAGATGTAACTTGGCGAAGCCCATTTCATTAGATTTTTAAGCCGACAATTTGGCGAGAACTTTTTTTTGTAACACTTGTGCTTTTTTTTTCTCATATATGTGATGAGCCCAAGAATACCCATCTCAAGGTGGAGACAATCTTGGAAAATAATAGATTCAGGGATTTTCTAAGACATGTAAGCATGTATGCTAAGACATGTATGCAGTTTATTTTGGGAAACAAAGCAACGAGGTTAAATTTACATGGAAGATTGAGGGAAAGAGAGAATCTGAGAAAAAGAGAGTATTGGGGGAAAAGAAAAGATTGACTTCACGAGTCTTCACATCTCAAGGTGGAGACAATCTTATAAAATAATAGATTCAGGGATTTTCTAAGACATGTAAGCATGTATGCTAAGACATGTATGCAGTTTATTTTGGGAAACAAAGCAACGAGGTTAAATTTACATGGAAGATTGAAGGAAAGAGAGAATCTGTGAAAAAGAGAGTATTGGGGGAAAAGAAAAGATTGACTTCACGAGTCTTCACATCTCAAGGTGGAGACAATCTTATAAAATAATAGATTCAGGGATTTTCTAAGACATGTAAGCATGTATGCTAAGACATGTATGCAGTTTATTTTGGGAAACAAAGCAACGAGGTTAAATTTACATGGAAGATTGAGGGAAAGAAAGAATCTGAGAAAAAGAGAGTATTGGGGGAAAAGAAAAGATTGACTTCACGAGTCTGGGGATCTTTATTATTAAATAGGAATAATTGAAACGTGCATACCTATATTAGAGAAACTCATGTCTGGGAATTAAGATATATGAGCGTTTTTTAATGAAAGCAAGGGAAATTAATGTAGTTTCGAAAATTTGTAAATGCTTTCAACTCTTGAATGACTGTGGTGTAAAAATACATTGAGAATGAAGTGAATATTGATAAAAACATTTAAGTGGTGCGCTAAAAATTCATTACATATATATTGAACCATTGGGACGCAGTACGCATAAAGTTATTTTTTAAATTTGTTTTAATGATATAAAAGATAAATATATTTATAATCAAACAGACTGTTGCGATAAGAGCTGAATTCAGAAGACATCAAGGCCAGATTTCTACATCAAAAACATTTTAATTTCCTTAAGTACTACTTGTTATAATGCTGGAGCAAAGTATTGTGTTTAGAGAGTCGAGTTATATTCTATGATGGACAAGAGATCGTGTTTTGTTTTAGAGTGTTCACCAAAATATTCAGTTTTTATGTTGTCTTTTAGAGTTAATCTCTTTTTACGATTGTTGATTCAATAATGACTGCTCCGAAGAAAAAATCATTTTTATAAATGTAGGACATTTTAAAAAATTATATTTACACATTCGCATCCTTCCTGTCCTGGATATTTACACGGCAGAAGATGACCAAAAACTTTTAAGTCAGCTTATATAGATATATTCATAACTTTATTTATAAAACACTTTTATTTAGGAAGTTAATTTATACAATTCTAACACCAACTAAAAAAAACTTTAATCATTAATTTAAACAAAAAAGGCAAAATTAAAACTAGTGTTTAAGACAGGATGGAGACCAAGGAGTAACCGACAATCATTATTGTTTTTACAATTTTAAATTACCAAGCATACCTGATTAAAGCTGAAATAATACGCAATAGTCAACAAACCTTGCTATTAATTAAGGCAAGTTCCAAATAATACTAGTATTATTGCCAGAGGTTAAAAAAAATTCATATGACATGGATAGAAACAAAACTTAAGGAAAGTTTAATATATATTTTTAATCTTAAATTACTATATCATATTCATAATTACTTTATAATAATTAGTATTGTTTGTTTATTTTATGTTTAAGTGGAACACAACATTTTTTAATGATTCCTACACAAACTATGAAAATATTTTTACTCGTATATCGAGCTTAATTTGTATTAAAAATTATTTTTCATTCGGGTACAGACAATACGAGATGTGTAAAACGTTATTTATATATTATTTCATTAAAATCAAGGTTTTTCCGCTTTCTGATTTGGAAAAGATATATTTAAAAAAAAAAAAAAAAAAAAAAAAACCTTTGTTTAGGAAAAATGATTTTCCTTTTACTTGATAGAGGACTGTTAAAATTCGACTTTTTTTTTTTAACGTTTTTACGTCCGAGGAGAGTTGGAAATAAAGTAGGTTGTTATAACACTCAGTTTTTTTATTTGACGCAAATCAGAAGGGGGAATTAAGTATTTTTTTATTATAGGTTTTTTCCCAGATAAATTATATGGTTACTACTAGATTTTAATTTATTTCTCTTAAGTTGCACGTATTCTGTCCTATTAAATATAAATAACGTTCCTTTGTTTTGTTTTAAAAACCAATCAGACTCCAGCTTACTTTGATATACTATATTTCTGCCATACTAAGATTAGTTTTATTTTGTTACACCCGTTTAAAGTAAAGAGGAGCGTTAGTTATATTTTATTAAGGGATACATGAGACATAATTGGTTTAGTGCCACTTGTCTTAGAAGTCTGCCTTAAAGGTCCTGATATAAGATATACTCCTACAAGATATAAGTGATATAATAATGAACCAATGGAAACAAAATGTGTACTATAATTCTTGCATTGCCAATTTGTAATGGAAATTGTAACTCATTTAAGCAATTTTGTTCTCAGATCAAACTTTCATAGTGTTTGATCACTACTAAGAAAACTATCGATTCTATGCAATTGACTATTTTGCTTTTGCTCCCAAAACTTAATAGAATGCTTTGTTATCAGCGACGAGTTTATCTTCTACGTTTCAAATTGATTGAATGATGGAAAGTAGGTTGATTAGCCCTCCAAAAATTTTGCCCAACACAAAAACAATCTAGCTTAATATAATGGATTTAAAAACATCAAAATTACACATTTTTTTTTTATCGCTTGAGGTCAACATGATAGAGGCGGTATAGTGGTTAGCGTGCTAGCTTCTAGACCGCGAGGTTGCGGGTTCGAGTCCCATGTAAGGCATGGGTGTTTGTAAATGTATGTTGGCTTGTCTATTGACGAATGTTTCGGCGCATTATAGCCCTCGTGTTGCTGACGGCGCCAGATAATCTGAAAACAACCAACCAACCAACATGATAGAGGTCGGTGATATATCAATATGACGATATTTTTATCGATATTTCTATAGAAATATCGATAAAAGTCAAGATATATCGATATTTTCAAACATTTTTAGTTTTTTGATTATCGTTTTGTAGTTCCATGTGTTTTTTCGATTTTCTTTCTTCCCTTTTCAAAAACTTCACAACTAAAGTTTGAACTTGGCTGAGAGACAGTTAAAATGTCCCCAATATTCAATATTTGCTAGACACTTAAAAACTATTGAATATTATCTAAATGTTTCTTAAAATTACTTCACCAATTAAGAGGAAATATAACTTTTTTTTTTTGTTATAGATCCTTTTCAGTTAAAAAAGTAGTCTCCTTACAAAAAAGCAATCATGAAAAGTAGAAATTTGGCCCGAAAAACTTTATTTCTGGTAAAATTGAAAATCAAATTTTAAAAAATTATGTATCGATATATCGATATTTTTTTTCTATGCAACGGTATAGTATCGATATTTATTTTGATCGATATTTCCGACCTCTACAACATGAACAGGGAAGGTTTCAATCTTTATTATATGTTATACATACTTGAATATGGCTTGGCATTCAGATACGACGTACCGTAATCTAACCGTGTGTGAAAGAGCCCGTTTAGTGACAGTCCCAAAACTTGATAGACTTGTTGTCGATGACAATGCATTCTATCTGCCAAGTTTCAAGTTGATTGGATGATAACAAGTGGGTTAATCCGACCTACGAAGATTTTCCCGCCACAAACACAATCAAACATACAAACAAAATCGAAGTTAATACAACAGATTTAAAAAGAAGACTACTTTGTTTATGTCCCATTAATTTTAAGAGTAATCATGCAATTTCTCATATCTCATTTCATGCACCTGTAATTTCTCATACAATTAACGCCATAACATTCCCAAACACATACATTAAAATTTAATGAAATTTGTGAGTAATTATGTTTCATGGCACAGTTGTTATTTTGGCCCTTAATAATCAATCACGTTAGTCAGCTGTAATATTTTATTTCTCCTGGTGGAAGAACATTTTTGTAATATGACAGCGTATTTTCTAAGCCAATTTTAAGATTGTAGTGTGTTACCATAGAAATAGTACTAAGTGGACTTTTAATTCACAGACTTAATGAAATATTTTCTAAATACAAATTGATGTTAAAATATGGATTAGAAACTCATGAAATTTCATATCACATGCTCGAAAAACAATAGAAGATCATTAACGACGTGTTTAGATGCGTAATAAAGGGTGGTTGTTATTTAATATTAATATATCAAAGTTAGGTTTGTGATTTTTTCTTTTTTCAGTAGTGCCACCTGTTAGACTAAAGGTGAAAAAGATTATGTAATTTTTTTTTAAATTCAAAATTCAAATTGTTATTTACGAGTTTTACAAATAATATCACTTCGTTTTTAATATTAGAAAAAAGTTTCATAGATTTTAATGCAATATTTCGGTTCTATTTTTGTGCTAGAAAAACTTTCATTAGGTCTACAGGACAGAAAGGAACTAAAGATCACATATACATATAAGCAGGGTGTGTACTGGGACATAAAATAGACCCGGTTATTTTAAAATTTTGCCTGCCCAAATTTTTAATATAATCCTTAATAAAATGTAATAGTTAGCAATTAATTTGCAATAAAATTAATTAGTAATTAATTTAATAATTATTTTTAATAATTGAATAGTTTTAATATTTCATATTTTACTATTTAAATATTTATATTTAATAATTTCAATAAATAACTGGTAATAATTATGGAATTTGAATGGATTGTGCTTTTAAAAAAATTAAGGAAGTTAAATACTTATATTAGAAAAAAAAATCGAGAAAAAAAAACTTCTATCCAGTGGACCATCCCATTTTTTACAGACACGGACAGGCCCAGTGATAGCACCAGATAATCCTATGACCAGTACGCCCCTGTATATGAGTACATTTTCTTAGTACCATTTCTTTGGTAACAATCCATAATCTCATTACAAAATCTTGTTTCTCTTGGTGGATGAATATTTTCGTAATAAAACTATTAAAGTTTCTTGATTATTTAGAACCAAAGTAACAATTAAGTCATGAAATATAATTACTCAAAAATACATTAAATGTTAATATAGCGGGAATTGTATTTACAGATACATAACATGATGATGTTCTCATTTTACTTTGAACCCCCGACATATATTTTATTTAATGCTTTTAGTAAGATCTCTTTATGGAACGATAACTATTTATCAACAATTCAAACACATTATAAAATTCAATTATTCATTCTCTCTATTATTCACCTGTGAATATTGCAGGCGGAAGTGACCTTCGACAGTTGAAACTTTCAACATAAAAAGAAGACACGATCCCATTTTAAATTTCTCCAAATAACTTTTCAGAAATACTTCAAACGTTAACGCTATTTGATAAGTATTATAAATTGTATTTCTAGAGCTATTCCGTTTGAGTTAGGTTATAACTAAAATTCAATATATCAATTACAATATACATACTATGTGTACCATACAATCTCACAGCAATATTAAAACATCGCAACTGAATACAAAAACTGATGAGCCATTTTTTTTGGTAAGGGGGGAGGGGGGGGTCACACAATTAATTTTTTTTCACAAAAATAGGACCCTATATATATATAAATACAAAAAAACTTGGCTAGACCCCTGCGTAAATAGTTATCGTATAAATGATAGAATGGAAGCGTACTACGTCGCAATACAAGTAACATGTAAGCACAATGCTATTTCTGTGTAACTTCCCTGCTTTTTTTCAAAGTAAACTTCAAAGCGAAGGCTATCCTCGCTGTCTCATCCCCCACGATCTTAAATATATAAACGCCTTTAAGAGCTTAAATTTATTAGTTCTTCTTTAATTTAACTAACTTTACGTTAGCTAACTAAACAATAAAATTCAAGCTAAATTATTGTTGCATTCGGAATTAATAAATAAGATTTTTGGACTTCTTCAACAGATGTACAATTCTGAAACTGATACTGAAAAATAAAGAGCTTTATAATTTTTCACATTGAAACTAATATCTTCACAAGAAACCGTTCTGAATTCCTCACTGAGCTGTGGTTGGGAACCCTAATATCAACACAACTAACAATATCAAAACAGCTAATGAGAGCCTCAAAAATGAAAAAAAAAATTGTGTGTTTCGACTTATTCTTTTATTCAAATAAATTTTTTAAACTATTAAGTTATATGGATTTTTAAACAATTTGCTTTGCACAACCCATTTTAAAAGATTGTTTAACACTTTATAAATGGATTTTATAAGACATTTTATAACATATTATTGACACAAATTTTTTACAACGATTTTCCAAAATGTCAGAGATGCCTTATATGCAATGAGTTCGGAAAAATTCCAAGATTTTGTAGGTCCTCAAAATCTGTTTTTAAAATGAATTAAAAAGATGTCGATTGTTGCAGATGTCGATTGAGAGTTTTATGGCTTTTCTCCTTCTCAAATAGAAAATGTAGAGAAGTTCCTCTTACTTGATAGACCCTTCCTTTTTTTTTTCTTTCCAAATTTCCTCCATTAATAAAATAGTTGGAATATTAAAATAAATCAGCCGATTTAAAATTTCTTGATAAACTATTAATGTGTGTACCATCTCAATTATCTCTAATTTTAAGCAGGATATTTCAATGTAGACTCATTACTTGCCAGACGTATATATTTGCTTGGGACATTCCTTGTTGTTGTTTTTTTAATCTTATCCAGTTCGATTTTGTCATTTCGACAGTGGTGACGATTAGGTGACAGTAAAAGTCAAAAGTGAGTATGAATCGGAGTAAAAAGCAAACTGCATAATATATATGATATTGCCATCAAAATCACTAGATTTTTAAAAAGTGGAAAGGGGGAAATTTCCACCCCTTATCGCCGCCACTGTATTTAGTGGTGTTTTTTTTTTTTTGTTTTTTTTTTTTAAACTCGGGGGGAAAAGATTCTTTTTTAGGAACTGCTGCTACATTTTTGGAATAAACTCTGAAATAACTGTTAATGTAAAAGCCTTCCCTATTCTCAAACCGAAAAGCAATTTAATTTTGTATTTTAAAGTACATCTGAATTGCTTTCCTACTTCTTCACAGCCCAATTTCGATGTATTATACCCATTTACAAAATCATTAGCAGTTTTATATTAAGGAAAATCAAATATACAGGATGCTATGTGTGCAAGTTATGTGTGCTATGTAAAATGCTATGTGTGCGAGAATGAGTTTTGGCACCTCTTACAATAAAAATGGGTCTAGAAAACCCTCCAAAATTGGTATGGGTGCAAATTACTAAAATCGTAGCGTTTTCTGCACTAAATAACATTATTTTACGTCAGGTTTTATTAAGGATCCCTCGGGATACAATTTTTTTTTAAATATAAAAATTGTACTAAAATTAATTTCATAAGAATTTAATAAAATACTTGTTATTCAAATTACTGATTTTTGTTACGCATTACTATTTTATAGTAGTCCTCTGCTCTTTGCGCAAGCCTTGGTTCCCCTTCGCAACCCTGGGTTGTGAAGGGCTGCAATTCGGCTAATATTGCATTATCAGTACTGCCAAGTTAAACTGAAACAAAGTTAACAACTGTTCAGTTCTGTCAAAAATACGTAGCGGAGCGCTTGAAGCCAGTCTCTTTACTATACTTTCAAGCAACATTTTATCCATTGAACTAAACATATTCAAACTCACAAACAAACATGCAAAAGCGAAGCTAATATAATGGATTTAAAAATCAATACTGTTTTGAAAAAAAAAAAAATTCATGTTCAAACAAGTTATCAGTTTGATTTTCCCAATAACTGCAATAAAATAAATATTTCCCAATATCTGACAAAATATAAATGCATAATTTCATAATCTCAAAACACCTTAAAAGCTTATACCAAATATCAACATTCTGCTCTTACCTATCTGGATTTTTAGCACCAAGAAGTTTATTCCGTCAGAATCGCAGGTTTACTTAACCTTTATGGATTGGAAAAAAAAAAAAAAAAAAAACGTTACATAACTTTTGTCGATAAATCGGTTCGAGTTCCCGTTAAAATTAGAGGAGGAAAGCATTTTTCAAGGAAAGGGCGCAAAGAACTGTATGTGTTAGGCCACAGTTTTGTTCTTTAAAAATGTAGATAGTTGGTGTGAATTTGTGTATGGAAATTTTAGTCAATATATATGACGAACCATACAAATTTGACCTCTGGAATTCATCCACAAATACAGATCATTCGTTGAAGAGGATAATTACCTTTGAATGAATCATAGCTAGATGTAAACATACATGTCAGTTCATTTCTAATGAGGGAGAAATGGCCATGTGTGAGTTGTTGCGCCTCTTTCAAGTGTTTTACAAATACTAGAACTTGCCTGCTCAGCCCTGAAGTTGTGGATCGCAGACGAAAGCAAAGTTGTCATGAAATGACTCTTCCGTTTGCTTAATGGGCTTTGCGTTAAGTTTCAAATAAAGAAGAAAAAAATTAGATGAGGGAACGTCGTATCGCCTTCTAGAAAGGTAAAAGATCACCGTTCCCACGCGTTTCCGCTCCACTGCACCCCTGGTTCCAGTCCATATATAAGCTTTTTGAAGAATTACGCCCGACTCTTTTCAATGTAACAGAATATCTCTTAACGGCAGTTTGTCTTTCACAGAGCTTTTATTTTTAAACAGGGGTGTGGAACATCGTACAACTTCCAATTACACTATAATACTAATCATTGCATTTAAATTTGATATGAATAGGTGTAATTTACCATTTTTCCTTTTCATATTTTCATTAATTAAGAAAAAAAAATGGGCTACAAGACGATAATTATTACATTGCCCAAAAAATAAGTGAACACCACCAAATTGGTAAAATATTCGAAGATAATTATTACATTATTCTTTTTGGATAAGTGAAACAGAGGAAGAACAATCGTTGGTGGACAATGCTCAAGGGAAAATGAACTCCATTATAACGACATTTGTTTTTTGTTTTTTTAACTTTACGGCTTAGTTGCAATTTTTCGTGTATTTCAGAGGTGAGGATGTTTAGAACACCGTAAAAGGCATTACGGCAATGATTTTGGTCAAAATCGTTAGATTTTTTTTTTTTTTGCAGTTTGATAAGAAACAAAAAAAATGCCAATGTCAATGTTCCTAGTTAAGGTCTATAAGACAAAGATCTTATATGCAATATGCATGCGTGTTTTGACCGACAGGTCTCATGGCAACCACTAATCCGTATGCAAAAGTCGAACATCTGAGGTTAATCGGTTTTGTAGTTATGCTGACCACAAATCAACACACGATAGACGGACGTACACCACACATATTTCTAGACTTTTTTTTTACCTATGGTGTTTTAAAACGTATAGAGATGAAAAAAAAAAAAAGAAAAAAAAAAAATTGACTGAATGCAATACCTTCATTCTTATACTACAATTAGTACGTATCTTGTAATTAAAAATAAGAAACACATAATATAATACAGTTGACGCATTATCACTGTAGTGGAGTACTATAGGCTAATTTGTTTTGGTTAATGAGTTAAAGTATCGAAATCGTGAAGTTAACTCATTAAGTTTAAAACACATTTTGATGTGTTAAGCTTATTTTAAATAAATTTATTGAATAAAAGGTTTAAAATTTAAAAACTACTTATTAGAAAAATAACTTTGTAAGAATTAAAACAGAAATTTGTCTACAAACAGACTCTATTAGCTGTATTTCGCGTACTCATTCTATGCAAGCTTTGAATGCATTATTTTATACGACGAACGCAAATTGTCCTTTCAAAAGCAGAACACTTAACATTAAAGTCCATAAGTTTCAATTGCATTATTCAGTCAAATTGCTCTTTGATTCATTCTATTATAATTAAATTGTTTGTAAAATCAATTGTTTAACAAATATTTGTGCATTTAAGTACTTTGTTTTAAATTGATAAGTAAATTGGTTCACTAAAGAGCTTAAACAATATAATCTTAAACAATACAACGATATACGTTTTTCTGAATGTAGTCTAGACGTAATTAACAATGATTCATTGACCACAATAAATATCCCGTTTTACAAGGCATTTTACATTCATCTTTCAAAACAACTATTTTTAAAAGATCTCATATTTAGCATTTGCATTGAATAGCTATTTTGCAAAAAAAAATATTAAAAAAATTAATATATACACTTTCATCATCAAAACAGGAATATACTTACATTTTAAAATAGTTCTCTTGTTTTGAACTATGGTTGTTTATGAAGGACTTTCTGTAAACAAGCTGGTCTCTAAACAAATTTTTGTTGTACCTTTCAGACACGTTTCCGTACATCAAATATACAAAGATGGATGAAATATAGGTAGTTGATGAATTTGCACATAAATATTTTCCTAAATTTAGAAGGCAGATAATACATCTAAATAAAATAATTGGATTATAAAATTAAAAAGTATCTTTAGAAAATTTCTCATACTCACTTTCTTTCCACTCTAACATAAATAATAGTTTCTCCAAACTAGCAAATTAAAGTCTTATAAAACATCTGTGATTCATTAAAACAGGTAAATACCAGTTTATCTAACCCTTTACATTCGAGTCGTACATAATGTACGGAAATTAATACATTCAATTCGACGTACTAGTACTATGAAACAAATTACTCTAATTTAAGCTCACTGGTTTCATTTTGATATTTGCTTATTAAAATTTCAGCGTTATGTAACTAACTAAAAGATTTTAGTGATAATTTTTCAATGACTGTTTTTATGTTTAGTTTCAATTTCATGTAAAACAAATGTTCAAATTGGTATAAAGCACGCTGCCGTCCAAAGCTAAACTAGGGGTGTGAAACATCGCACAACTTTCAATTATACTATAATACTGACGTTGATTTGTGTCGTTAACCGTTTTTATATTTTCATCATTCATTCATTTATCGAAAATGGGCAGTTTGGCGATAATTTTTGTGATAATTCTTGTATGGGTCATTAAAAAAAAAAAATCCTCCATAATGATGATTTTGGAGATATACTTTTTGATAATTCTTATATTATTCTTTCTTATAACTGAATATGAGAAGAGAAGAAAAACGATCGTTGATGAGATATGCTTAAGGAAAGAGAACTCTGTGTTAAAGGTTTTCGTTTTTTAATTTTTTAAGCCATTAAAGCATTTCTTACAGGAATTTCGGAGGCGGGGATGTTCAGAACACCTTAAGAGGCATTACCACAGCGATTTTGAACAAAATCGTTAAAGCCGTTTTTTTAACAATTATTGAAAATTATTTACATTTTTTTCAATGGCAGCTACCAAATACGTATGCGCGATATTGACAAAAATCTTAATGGTAGGTCCCTGGGCTATCGCCAACCCGCACACCGAATTTGAATATCGTAGGTCAATTTGTTCTGGAAACTCTTTTGAAATCAGGATGTTCCAAAACATGGTGAAATGCAACAAAACAAAAAAAAAAAAAAAAAAAACTAATAATAATAAAAATATTAAAAAAATGACCGAATACTATACTTTCATTACCCTATGTATACATATGGATCATTGAAAGTAAAAAACATAAATCCAAAAAACTTCAAATACATATTTTGATGTTAATGCGTTCATCCTTTGAAATTACTTATTTTTTATTGTTGCATAAGTTTGTATTACCTAAGAAACTGAGCCATTCAATGAAAACAAAATTGTTTTCTAAGGATGAATCAAAAAGTTCCAAAATATATGCAATTAATTTAGGGGGGATTTAGGGTTTTTTAACTTATGACGGCAGCACGTATAACAATGAAGCAGTAAAAGGTTAAAATTTTAAAATATTTTATATTATACTTAAAAACAAACGTAAAAAATCAAATCCTGTCGATAATAATATAAATAATCCGCATGTATAAATAAATGCATATCTAGGCTAATGAATTGATGCTAGAATTTAAACTTTTAGCTTTTTTTGTTCACTTAAGTCAGTGAAATTGCTTTAAAATAAGTAATTTGTATACTAATGTAAAAGGTAAGGACGAAGTAAAGCTTAACGTATTCCATATGAGTAATCTAAATAGTTACAGGGATATAATTAGAACATAGGTAGTTAAAATATAAAAAATGAATCCAAATCCAATATTTTCCATATGACGTTTATTACTGATATTTGAGTAATTTTTTAATTTTACAGGTTGATATGTACACACTGATTTCATATTTACACTCACTTTCAGATTAGAAATCAGCAAATGTTTTTGATATTTTTAAAACCCTTACAATGGATTTTGACAAATGAAAGAATTGTGATGAAATACATTACAAATTACGCATGCACTTTTAAGTAGAAAAGTTTTTGCGAAAGTGAATGCGTAACCAACTTAATTTCTTTAAAATAAATACGTATTTGACTTGAGAAATCAGCTGCAAAAAAATTGTCACTTCATGCCTAAAAGTTCAAGTTGATAAAACTCATCCATAAAAAAAAACTGAAATAGGATATACGTTACAGCAAGTAGTGTATATTAACAAGACATTTATACGCTAGTAGTTTTTGATTTAAACAAATTCCAATCAATTTGATAGTTGCCATGCTCTAGGAATGTAAACATCTTGCATTCAGTTCAAGTACATTTAAACCAAGACGAACGATATACAATAAACAAAGTCCAATAAAAACTTAACAAATTAGTAAACATAAACCTAAAACTTTTCTAGAGTAATAGCAAATCATTTATAAATTTAACTAAAAGATTTCAATAAAATCATGTCAACATTTAAAGTCAGTTAAAATAGGACTTTTCGTAACACAAGCAGTACTTTTCTGGCCTGTACTCAAATTTCATTGATTCCTAATATTATTAAAAACAACAATTAAAAGCATCGGTAAAATACCCTTACGATAAAACTAATCTCAACAATGTTAATTTAACAATGTTCGTCTTGGCTTAATTGGTGAAACATGAATGCTTGTATAATGTACATATTCTGATTAAAAGATAATAAACATATCTATTCACATCTTGAGAATTAAAAAACTCTTGCAATGTATTAAAAAGCACACTAAAAGACTTAGAACATTTGAAATAATTACATTAGTTTGGTTTTTAAGAACTGTATTAGCATACCTGCCAACATTTGATTTTTAAACTAACAGCATTTTACTCGGAAAAATTTACATATACGATTTTGTGTAAATATAATCTATGGAGAAATGATTTAGAGGCACAATATGTAAGCCGGAACATCTCCAAAAAATTTCAAAATATTAATCACCAGGGGTTACTTTGCTGTTTACTTTTTTTAAATTCGTATTCTTGATTTTCGATTTCTTTGAAATTCGTACACTTGCAAAAAATTTCGAACTTGAATATACGAATAATTAATTCATCTTAGTTGGCAGGTACACATTTCAAAAGCCAGTGTATGTTAATTGCGGCTCAAACTGGAATTCCCCATTCGATTTCTATAAAAACTCATTTCTATTTTCAACGCAAAATACAATTTCAGATAAGATCGATGTATACCTTATAGTATATATGCAGTTCAGAATTTTAAATTTAATTTTAGAAAATGAAACCTTAACTAATATTATTCTAATAATTAAAAATAGATTTCATTGGAAATTATAGTAATAAAAGAGAGAGTATTCAATACACGAATTATAGTTTTAAAACAATTTTATTACTTTTAAAAGTAATATTTAAAATATCCCTAGTTAATATGAAATGGTTAAGGACTCAAAGTACTGAATAAATATAAAATCCGTTTCAATTTTGTTTCCCAAATAGATTTTCTCACCATTAAGCTATTTTTGAACCCATAGTCAAAATGCTATTTCCTACGAATTTTATGTTTTAATTGTTCTCAATCGCACTCATTAAGTCAGACAGAACTTCAATTTAAAAATCTTTTAACAAAATTTTTTTAACTTTTAATACCAGTTTCTTATCTTGCTTGAATGTAGGAATAAAGGGCTTTCAAAATCTTAATCTGGAATTTTTGTTAAATAATCATGAGAATACTTCACAAAAGTAAAAATAGAAATATATCCTGTTAAATTATTCTTTTAAACTTATTAACTATTTTTAATAAAAAAAATTCAATTAAATAAAAAAAAAAAAAAAACTCATAATAAAATAACTTATTTACATTTAGGGGGAGGGTATGTGTTAAAAACTAAAATTAAAAAGAATATGAACTTAGTTTGTAAATTGGATTTTAAAATTAAAGTTCGATAAACCTTTGCGTGCCCTTTTTTTAAATAAATGTAATACTTAACGTCATTTCTAATACGTAAAATTGAAACATTTCACCAATTTAAATGCATTTTTCAGACGAACAAACCAAATTGCTTTCATACCCTAGTAGCCAATCCTTACGTAATACACTGAAATATTTTCTATTCATTTTTTAGATTGTTTCTGAGATTTTTCTACTATTCTATATGAAATTCAATTTTGAACCTAGAAAAGCACCCAGAAATAACTCCGTGGATGGTGTTCAACTTATACGTTCATATCGAAATTTATACGTTCATATCGAAATAGTTCAACAACTCAACATGAGCATTTTATATTTGAACTCCGAAAAATGCGTGAAAGCCGAAAGAGAAATTCTTTGGAGGAACAGTTTGATCAATCCACAAGTGATACACTTACTAATTTCATATACAATAAAATGAACAGGCTATTCGACAGTTGATACACAATTAACATACTCACTTGATTTCCGACATTTGATTTGCAGTGTCGATTTTAAAGGTAGAGTTAAGTTAACCATTTCACAGAAGTCGATCGATAACAAAACTGAAATACACTTACGCAGAAACATTATTAATTTATACAAATAGATATAAATTAATAAATGAAAGTGTTCCATATTTGGCTTCAAAGTGACACAAAATTACTGGCCAATCTAGCCCGCTTGTAATGGACGATGATATCATGGTATATTGTTTTTCAGATTTGGGGTGTTCTTTCCCTCCACGCGTATGACATCTTCTTTGCATTTCCTCGCCTCCAAAAAATTCCGTCGAAGATTAATACTGAAGAATCCACAACTCATTTTTTGCTTCCACTTCTTGGAATTCACGAGACGATTCACAAAACACTCTAGAACAATCATACGAACACGTCATTTGATGATCCAATGTCGTCCTTTAAGTTGGTCTAAGTGAGAATTTGTTGATTCATAGATGGGTCCGTCTGATGATACCAGGAGTACTGGGGCATATACGTGTTCGTGACATTCATTGCGGCTGCTTTGGACGAGGCCATGTCCCACGAGGATATGGGTGGACTCATGGCCGGAGGGCTGACGGTAGCGTTCGGCATGCCCTGTGCCGGGGGTGGCGGAGGCAAGATGCCGACGGACGGCGGGCTGTGGGCGTCGTGAGATTCCGGTGGGGTTTGCGGCGTCGAGGCCGGGTTTGGCGGCTGCATGTTCGGGGAACTGCCGGGGGGTTGCTGGCTCTGTTGCTGGTTGGGCTGTTGTTGAGCCTTTAGCATCTTCTTGTATTTAGAGCGACGGTTTTGGAACCAAATTTTCACCTAGAAGCAAATAAAATCTATTAAATAGGATTCAAAAAGTATACGCTTTAAAAAATATAAATTCCGACATAATTAAAAAAAAAAAAAAACATGAAAATTAATAATTTGCATACAGAAATGTGCATATGAATGATGGATGTTGATTAAATTACGAGATAAGGTAAACTAAAAAATATATGATAATTTGAAACAATCGCATGAATTATTCATTTTTAAATGTTTTTATATTATTTATTAGGGTTTTATTTATTAAATATTTAATTGAGAGGGACAATTGTTGAAATACTTATGGATGTATATTAAATTCTGTTTTTTACACCCATCGACTCAAAATTAGCGCCTAGAAACGGAATGTAGTTTGTGTTGCATCATATTAATAGTTCTATAACATTCTAATTATTTAACTTTTACCCATACAGCTTATTTCTATGACCTAAAATGTATTACGAAACTAGATAATCTAAATTATACTTAAAAGATTTAATTACTCTGACAAGACCCAGGATACATCGATATTGTCAATATAAATAATTTAATAGTCAAATTTTGATTTTACAAACGAAACTGTTAATTTATTTGCACTAGTCATTAAAATGTCAATTCTTACTAAGGATCAGTTTCAAAAATAAAGTTATGCAAATCAGAGATTATATGAAACAAATTTTTAATTTTTTTTTCCCGCCATTTAAAGTCCATATTTTACACACATTTCACCTAAATGCTTCACATCCAATCTATTTCTACACCACTGCGTTGAATATAACAATATGATTAGCTATATAGCCCTTGTGTTCCCCTTTATAAAAAGGCCCATTGCAAACTGACTCATTTTATGACATATTGACCGATGGGAAGGGCAAAGTTAAAACTATAATTCCAGTTATAGTTTTCGATATCTTTAGAATTCATATTTCCAAATACGACTGATTTAATGCAATCAAATTGTTTTTAATAAAGCATAATCCGTTAAAAACAACCGTGTTATTAAATTATGTCACATTCGACTACTGAGCGTGCTATGCAAGTGTTTAAAAACAAATTTTACAATTCTTCAAATTTCTACAATTCTGTAATATAACACTATGATTAGCTCTATAGTCCTTGTATTCTCCTTAATAAAAAGGCCCATTGCAAACTGACTCATTTTATGACATATTGACCGATGGGAAGGGCAAGGTTAAAAATATCATTCCAGTTATAGTTTTCGATATCTTTAGAATTCATATTTCCAAATAAGACTGATTTAATGTAATCAAATTGTTTTTAAAAAAGCATAATCTGCTAAAAACAACCGTGTTATTAAATTATGCCGCATTCGACTCCTGGGCGTGCTATGCAAGTGTTTAAAAAACAAATTTCAGCTTTAGCTGAACTTAAATTTAACTACATATTGAATTTACGAAAGCAATCCTCGAAAATAAATAGTCAATTGTAAATATATCACTTAAACCATTCATATCAAAATAAACATCCATCCAAATCTAAAACAAGTAGTAAATCTATTTTACTTTAATCGATGGGATGTCGCCTTTTTTCGATTTGTATTTTGTTTTTACACCCGCATATCCTCCGTTTCAAGCTGGATTTGAATCAACCATCCAACAGTGCACTACCAGGAACTTATTATCCGAAGTTGGGTACACAAATTGTTTTGTCAATTTGGCTCTTTAGCAGTGGATTCTGTCAGAAAACAAGGGATGTTAGAAAAAGTCTATTTATCTCCGTGTTTTCTAGTTTTGCTAAACAATAAGCAAGCAAGAAGAAAATTGATATCGTGCAGTTCCCAAAAGGGGATTGTTCTTCTGGAAAAGACCTGAAGGTGGGGAGTTCCTTATTTGCACAATGTGTTTGTTTTTTTGGAAGCTGTAAATGTTTGGCAAACACTGGGTTTAAAAACAAGCCATATATATACATGTTTTGGGTTTGGTTTGAAAAACAGATCGAGAATAAAAAAAAAGTTATCTATAATAGAAACTATGTCGTTATATAATCGATGATTTTGGACTTTAACTGAATAAAATGAATATAACCAGTAATAATAACCGATTTATAAGGTAAAAGTGGTGTGGAGTATTTTAACAATTTTATATGTATTTTTGAATTTGACAAAATAACGTTTATGAATTGAAAAAGGTATTTAACGGTTATGGCTGTTAACTATATCGCTTAGCGTGTAAAAACAAAACTTTCATCGAGCATTTTTAATAGACTTATATCCCAAATTTTAACCTGAAAAACGATGTTTCAGAAATTATCAATGTAAAGCTAAAACTTAGTTTAAAAATCTAATAACTGTATCCTGTCTTACTTTTATATTGAGTCAAATTTTCTCATTGCATGCAAAGATCAGTAACATCAAAATATTTGTCTTGACATTAGACATTTCTTGTTCTGTACATTTAGACGCACTAATATTTGAGTATATGCTTCCTCGTTGTCGCATTGAAACATAAAGTTGCATAAATATGCCTTCTTGCAAGATCCTTTATGAAAACTATTTCTATTTGAGATCAATATGACTACTTAAAGGACGCTGGAAGCACGTCCCAAGATTCTTACCCTATTAAAACATAAGGAACAGGTTACATAAATATGCTTTTGAATGGTCCTTAATTGAAACTATTTCAGTTTGAGATCAATATGACTACTTAAAGGACGCTGGAAGCACGTCCCAAGATTCTTACCCTATTAAAACATAAGGAACAGGTTACATAAATATGCTTTTGAATGGTCCTTAATTGAAACTATTTCAGTTTGAGATCAATATGACTACTTGGAGAACACTGAATGTAAGTCCAAGATTCTTTCCACAATCGTTCGCGCAGATTCGAAGATTTAAACTGAGCTCTCGCCTTCTTCCGTAACAAGGGAAATCCTTCTCCATTCAATGATCCACTTGACTTGCTCAAGCTAAACACCCTAAATGAAATAAAACTTCTGTTTAATGCTTCACTGTTTCCACGCGCTCAACGCTTTGTTAGACAAAACTTTATCTCACTAGAGAAAGTGATTTTAATTGGTGGAGGAGCAAAGCATGGCAAATGTGGGAATTTTTTTGACTGAAAAAGGTACGCTTAGCTAATCGAGCTGCGAGCTCCATGTATAATTACTTCGGTCCAAGTAAAGTGGTACTTATCCCGATTAGATGAGTGCGATTTCATTTGAAAATGGATGACATTTGGTTTTTAATCAGGACTTTTGTTTGTGGATGCTTAACTATTCCAAATGAGGATTGCCAAGAATGAATCACGAATTAGTGTAGGTGGCACGCATATTTGACATAATGAAGATTTGTTGATAAATTTATGATTGTTTAGCTATAATTTTATTTTTGAATTACGGAATTCATTTATGTAATGTTCAATAATACTCCAAACTGGTCAAAACAGACCTGACAGTAAATTTAAATAAAAGAAAAATTAAAATTCCCAAAGTTAAAGGTTTTGGAAAATGCTCCAGTCTCTTTTCAGATATGTAACATGTAGGCCTTGTACTAACTTTCTTTCAACCGGGCCAGCGATTATGCATAGTTAAAATGTTAAGAACATTGTTCATTGTAATATTTTGAATGTACAGATAAACATGGACGTGATATTTAGAGGTGTTAAATTTCTAACCATTACAACACTGAGCGCTTAAAAGCAAGTAAATTACAACAAAAGAAAATGAAATGTAGAAAAATGAATTTTCCCCAAAAGCAAAAATTATAAAAAATTATAAATAAATGGGTAAAGGTAAAACTTAAACTGAAAGTTTAAATAACGAACATTAAAATTGGTTTAATAGGTAGAATAAATCGAAAGCATCTTTCCAAAAGTATAGGAAATGAAATGCGTGGCCACATTTTAATGTAGGTTGATAGCAATAAGAGTCTAAGACCTTGACAATCGACCTTCCCCCAGTGTATTAAATTTGCACATATTACCTCGAACCCAGAGGATACGAACAAATATTTGCTGTTTACTCCAATATTTCGGAAGCTGGTCCGATGTGAACTCTGCTGGGGAACAGTCGAGCATATTAATGGCACACCAGTTGACGTCTACGAAAACGGGTTCGGTCCAAACTAACCTTAACCGCTGGAGGACATATTTCTGCTTCTTGTATTACACTGGAACACACTCTGTGCTTATGCTGACAGTGCATCATACATCTTGTTCCCAGGTGAACCCCTCCTATTTCATATCAGACTGCGTAGATGTAGAACCGTATTGATTTCATGGACCCGATCTTGCCCTGGATCTCCAGAAACGAGACTTCTGGACATGTGCTTCAAGACGATCACATATCACCCCAAGAGTTCAATTCGTAGTTTTGACTCTTGTTTACAGCCGCTTTGTTAGGCGGGAATTCGTGTTTATTTAAATAGAAAATCATCTGTGTGCTAACCATAATTGAAATCAATGTGCTTCATAGAAAGCGGTTAAAACACCATCTTGTTGTAAATTGCCTGAACGGCCTTAAAATGTTTGGATGAAGATATCTTTCTAACCTGGGTTAGATTTTGAGTGCATTTCGGTTTTGGAATTGATGTGTTTGAGTTGTGGTATTCATTTGTGATTTAATCATAGTCCAGAGTGAATGTTTGCAAAGCAATTACTTTTCTAAATTGCATAATTTATTTTTAAGGTCATATTCATTCAAAGAACAATAACCAGAATAGAAAATTAAAATTTCCAGTTTAAATAAAAAACCATTATTTTGAAACCTACATAACATAAATTCAAGGGACACCAGTTTATATTTAATTTTCAATTTAAAACTCGATTATAGAATTTACTATATTACCTAACGAAATATGTATAATTAAAAAAACTCATTGGCCTATATTTTTAATTAGTATTTTAGCTGTCGTAATACAGTTTATAGTAACGAAATGACAGATTTTGAAATTCTTCTTTATTCTAAACTTGTCCGTGAATTCTAATTTACTAAGATTTCATCAATAAATTGTTTTTATTTTTACAGAAAATATGATTTAATTCCAATTTTAAATGTTTACTACGTTTTTTAAAAAAATGTGCAAATGAGATTTTTTCAATCTTACAATGGAAAAAAATATATTATCCCGAACAAATTCAAATTTATTAATACAAATCAATTATTATATCAGATTTTTCACAGAAAACTCTTGTTACTCTTTATAGTTCGTTTTGATTTTAGTAAATTTTATTTTGACATAGTGGAATGCAAACGGGGCACACATCAATGTTTCTACTTTCTTAGCAAATAATTTGCTTTTTTAATTCTTATGCTCATTTATTTACGATAATAATCATCAGGGAATTCAAATCTCTGCTATTTTTCATTACTTTATAATGCTTGGCAGGCATATCCAAATATTCTAAATTATATTAAAAATAAGAATCAGTATAAGTGTCTGAAAATTCCTTATCCATTTTGTTAAATTTGAGATAGTCAATAAGTAATATACATGATAAACTCAGTATTCCCACTACCAACTTTACCGAAACTGGGGAAATTGAGAATTCCGGCGTAATGTATTCATTTATTAAGATTGATGAACCTTAATACTTAAATGGCATACACTTCATTGGAGGTTCGATAGCGAAAATCTAAACTTGCTATACCAAGTCCCAAATTAACTGGTACTTGTGAACTCTTTCATCAATTTAGAAATGTTGGGTGAATATCAAATGCGGGGAAATTTATAACTTTGAGGTTATATATTCATTTATAAAGATCGGTGAATCTTAATTCTCAGATGATATAAATGAATTGATAGTTTAATGACAAAAATTTTCATTTGCTAGTCCTCAAGAATTAACAGTATATCCTTGTAAACACTTTCCTATCTAAAAATTTTTGGGATGTATATCAAACACTAATTCACACACGCATAAATATCGCCGCTACTCTAATTTAAATTAAAATTGAATGAATTTTTTTATCCATTATCATTTTGGCGTAATATATTTATTTATAAAGATTGGTGAATCATAATACTCAGAACGAACATCTGCAATTACTATACTAAGTCCTCCAAAATTAACTAAAACTTGTGAACTATCTTCCTAGCCAGAAATTTTGAATGTATATCAAACAAGCATTAATTCATACATGCATAAATATCACCGCACTCACGCTGCTTGACAGGGATCTTTACAGAAGGGAGGAGTAGCCAGCCTTCAAACTCTGCTTTTCCGTTTGACAGTTGGACACACGGTTGCATCAAGGGTTGCATCAGTACAGCAAAGCGCCAAATTTAGTCTGGAACTAAATTCGCCAAAACGAGAGTTCAGAGCTGCCTGTTAAGTGGATGCAAATATTGCAAATGGAAATGATGTGTAAATGGGTTGATGCAAATTCCGAGAGTTGATTCAAATAAGGTGCAAAAGCCACTTCATTCCACATCAATAATCGGATTCTACTTTATTGTTAAGGATGGTTTAATATATTATGAATAATTATTTTGGAAAAGGTCACCAATCTAATATTTTATCAGTTGCATTTTACGGTTTTAACAATAATTATGTCCATATCAATCTTGGGGAGTTATTGTATGTGAAATATGAGTCTTTGCAGATTCTTTCGTGAAATCGCCATTGCAATACCAGCTTACTGTGAAATGAAGGGTTCAAGGGAAACAACTTTTGTCTATTCGAAACAATTGAGAAAACTCAAATAAAAGTTTGTCACTTCGTAGTAAGTGCGTGTTAACGCTTTTTTGATGGATAATTTATGTGGACTGTCGTTTATTTTTTACAGAGAATGATTGTATATCTTCGAAGTTTACCTCATGAGCAATAAGATGATACCAAAAATTAAATTTTATTAAAAAATCGATCGAAATTGTTTTTCTGCTGATCCTTGAAATGTCTTCGAAGTTAAGTGATTGTTAATCTTTCACGGCCACATAGATCATTTAAATAGTATTGAAACAACCTGAATAATTCTAATAATAAGTGACAAAGCTATGGAAGTTTTGAACCAATATTTTGAGGATTTTGTGGGTGGCAAAAGACTTGTACACGCCCTTGTGTGATACAGGTATATTCAAATAAGAAGTCCGGACAATTAAAAACATCTCATCAGCCTATGCGTCAAGCTTAACCAGACATAACCTAAGATATATTTATAATAGAAAAATAGTAGGTCGTGTCAATTATTTTTGTAGGTATATGCTTAATGAACTAATTTCATTATTCGGTGCTCTTTTGCTACTCCAAGAAATTGCTTACACAAACACAACCTTACCTAGCTTAATCGCATAAGGATAAATATGTTACAGCTATTACAGATGACATTTTTGTTTTGACATTCAATGCCTCTAAAAAGAAGATTATCAATCGCCAATAGACAAGCATCCACATATGGTAACCCTGCTCTAAGAACGATCAAAACGACTAAAAAAATATTCATCTCGATGAAAGACAAGGACTGGACATAAGAGAGAGGACTTGGTGCTATCGGTTTCCTATACATGAATTTTGACGAAGCTTGATTCAAAGGCACCTGTGACGGATCTACAATTGATTGGTAAAAGAAGGAGGTATAGATAGGCTAGATCGGTACTCAATGTGCCCAGAGGGGGAAAATACCCGATCGCCAGACACCACCCACCAATTTTTAATGACATATTCTTAAATCTTATTTATAGGGCATATACGGAAAAAAAATAATGATGAAAATTGATATCTAGAAAATAAGTTTAAACAATAATGATGAAAATAATTATAAAAATAGTAATGAGAAGTTTTAAAAATAGTGATAAAAATAAGTTATAATAATGATGAAAATAAGTAAAAATAATGAAAATAAGTAAAAAAAATAAGGAAAATAAGTAAAAAAATAATGATGAAGATTAATAAAATTAATGATGAAATTTAATATCTAAAAATTAAGTTTAAGGCCATTCAGTTAATTATTTGATTACTGAAAGTTTAGATTAAATATTTTTGATCTTGTGTGTGTGCGTCATTTTAATAAAGTATGTTCCAAATTTAAAAAATAAAGCGAAAGACACTTTGAAATCATAAAAAATAATTGAACAATTTTTTCTTCTGCTATAAAACAAATTGATTCGTAAAGATTTTGCTCGTTAAAATGTTCACCCTTTTATGCAAACATTATTTAAACCGATATCGTAAATAATATGGTTGTTGAGTTTTTACTAAATCAACTGAACATTTTGAGTATTGCTGCTTCCTCGTTGCAGATCACTTAAAACCTAAAAATTTCAACAAGATCCTATACACCCCGAATTAGCCTTAATACTCTTTTACAATAAAAAATATTTTAAATGAAAATTTAATTTTCCCTATTAAAAATAAAAAAAAAGCAATTACCCTAACTCAAAACTTTTCCCGTCTTTTTTTCTTCAAAAGTCGGAAATTCTATTTTACAAAAGAATTTTGAAAAATACATTAAAAAAGTAAAAACCGCCCGACTTTTATCCCTTTCCAACAAACGAAAAGGTCTCATTGTTGTGAGCTCTCAAAACAAGATAAAAACTCACGATCCACAAACAAGAGAAAGGTAGGTACGGATGATTACAACGGCAAATTAGGCGCTGTCTGACACCATAGACTAGGGTTCATGCTTCCTACACGTGAACGAATTTCAGCAGAAACCCATCATTTCATGATGTGACCCAGATGTTCCCGTTCATGTATCCCACAATAATGAAGAACCAAATAAATTCCGCAAAGAATGGATTTTTACTCATTTTACCAAGAAATGTTGAATAATTTCGATGAACACGGTTGGACTGTACCAACCAATTCTTTATTCTTCTGCAAATCGTGCTTGTTTAATTGAAACGCGTGATGTCATCGCCAACAATCGCTTAGTCAATTGTTATTCAGAATTTGGATGCTCAGCAGATGGTTAATGTTAATCCAAAATTCGTGAAGTAAATATAATCTTATCTGAAGAGAGACAAGAGAAGACTAGTAAAGGAGATGTTCAAATTAAAAGCGATTTTATTAAGTTATTTGATATTTCTATTAGTCATTCAAAGTCCTTGGCGAATCTAATATTAGGCAATAAGCGTGTTAGTAAACAACACTCATAAGGAGCATTTGAAATGCAATTAAGTATCCAAAAAAAAAAATTATAATAACGAATCTATTTAGTTGATATAATCAGTTTATGTTAGAATATTAAAACTCTTTTTCAAAAACAATCAATAAAATCAGTTAACTGGTACCAAAGTCTAAAATGACGATACCATATATGCACACGCAATTACCTAACTCCCATATACCATATATTTGGACAGTTGTTCCATAAGTATCAAGTACTTGTGCCTTCTGAAGAAATATTCTTTAGGATCTAATTGCAAGTACAACATAAAAAAAGTACAATTTTAAGTTACTAAACTGTGCACTAAAAATTACATAATTTTCGCATGGGATATATATTTTTGCTCTAAAAGTGTACGCCTCGCATTTGATCCCAGTTAAGCAAAAATGTTTGGCGGGTGTACGCAAACGTTATTCGCCAATAAAATCTGAATAGTTTGTCACGGAAACTTTTTATCCGATCAGGCCTAATTACGACATTTATCGGCTCGCATTAATACTGTATGAAACCTAAAGGAGTGGCTGACATGAAGATAAGCATTCTCCCTCCACGCGGGAAAGGGTGAAATTGAGATGTTTCGATATTATGGGGCAAGAGGCACCCTTTTACTAATAAAAAAAAAAACGATCGTATCACTCAGGCGTCTATATTACATAATGCGTCATTCTATAAAGCTAGAGCAATGATAGGTTGGTCTCAATTATGGTTTTTGTGGAAAGGCTTTATCTCTCACACGATACTTTGTTAACCGTTTGAGTAGGTTATTTGAGAAACCCCAAAAGAGTGCATATAAAGTGAGCTCTTACTTTATATGGGACAATATGAGTCTATACCTAAATAGCCGTCTACAGCTTTTAAATTGTATTTAATGATACTGTGATGTGTTGACGATACTTTAGTAACCAAGAAATGGTTAATAAAGTATCATCGAAGTATTAATAGTTACTTTGTTAATCTTTAATGGTACTTTAACTGTTTCAATCGGTTATTTGAGAAACACCAAAAGAGGGCATACTTTATATGGCACTATTTGAGTCTACATCAGTAAAATTGCATTTAATGATAGTTTGTTAACCGCTACTTTGTCAACCAAGTTAACGATTAACAAAGTATCATCGAAGTATTAACAGTTTGTTAATACTTAATGGTTATTTAACGGTTTTAATCAGAAATTTGAGGAATCCCAAAATTTATCTATGAAAATCTTTTTTGGAGAATAAAAATCTGCTTCGCGGAAGTTTTTTTTTTCTTTGAAATAAATTTATTCTAAATTCTTCATAAATTGAACAGACTTATATATTTTTGCGGGCAAAGGTTGTTTAAGTTATTTACGTTTTAAATTCTGCCATCGTTAATGCAAGTAGTTCTGTACTGAAGACTATTTTAATGAGTCAGCTGGAAAGTAGTCCGTTTCGAGAAGGGTATCCACCCACTAAACCCCCGGGCACTGTTAGCAGCACCAAACAGAAGTCGAGCCGGAAAGGCGTTTACCAGGATTTATCACACTTTCTTCTTTACCCAGACGAAGAGGGTGGGATCGCGGAAAGCAGATCGTGAAAATAAAAAGCCACTGGTATCAAAAATCGCCGGAAGTTAAGACTCGTAAATATTCGGGCTGAGGGGCTTTTTTGTCGTCTTTCATCCGGTCTGATGCCTTGAAGTTTCTCCTTTTTGAAGGATGCCCTCAAGCTGGGATGGATGAGAAATCAATTACAGCATTTATTACTGCTACATTTCGATTGGAAAACGTTGGCCGGATAGGCAAGGCCTGACTTGCATCCTTCGGGGCTCAAAGCACATTATGTTTTCGAGGCCCTATAAAAATGTGCAGAGGGGGCTTCAAAAGTTATAGTGATAGACTGAAAAGATTTTCGTCTTCTACCCCTTATCATACAAATAAAATTGCCTGGTGCCGAAACATAACTTCAGATTAGATCATGATGTGAACCTAACCAGAACATAGGGTCAGTATGGATTTATTGTAAACAAATACTTAATTTCAAATCTTTTATCGTGATTGTCTTCTGTTTTCAAATAAATCAAGAAAGTGCAATATGGAGATTTTTTTCATTTATAGTTTTCAGTTTGTGCAGTGAATATATACGGATTATTTCAGAGATCACTGCTATACTGACTACCGCTTTCATTGCGCTTCTTTCTGTTTACTTGTTTGCCGATGCGATTTTTTTTATCGGTACTGTTGAGAGGGGGAAAGCCTCTTCAACAATCTAAACAAAACAGCATCGATGCACGATCGAAACAGAATCTAATAACTCACCGAAAACAGTTCTTGACGTCTCGGAAAGTCTACAACGGCACATGAAATGAATGACGTCTCCGAGTCGTCATTGTATGCAAAAGGTTTAATCTGCAAGTTTATTGATAACCAAATCCAAAATCACACAACAAAAATTCAACCAAAATGTAATTCACCTTATTATTGTGCTTTTTTTTTTCGAGATTTAGTTGTTTCAAATCAGTTTAAGGTTATTGGTTATTTAAGTTCAAAACGTATTTTAAAATATTAAAAATGGAACCAGGGTTCAATTTAAACACAACAATTTAGAAAATTTCGGGGACCCAAGCCTGGGCTTTATTGGCTTGTGTGGAAATCGGCCATGCGGATAGGTGAGTATGAACGTAGAACAACTTCGTAAACTCCTAGAAGAATATATGACGTATGTCTTGATCTATTTAACAGAAGAATGAGTGTTTTTCATTTGTTGAGTTTCAATCTTGAATCAATCATGAAAACAGTAGAGTGAACTTTGGTTAAATAATCAACAAAATATTATTAAACCAAAGACTTTTGGTTTATACGCTCAGCGATCTATTTATGTGCATAAAATAAGCTTAAGGTGGATTCCGAATCTTTGCAAACATCCATGTCATTTCAGGATTCACCACCATTGGAATGTCCAAAATAATATTTTCGAAAATTATTCTGCTCTTATAGCTTTTTCTTTTTCTTGCAAAAAATCTACACCTTGTAGAGAGGATATTGAGAAATATATTTATTCTTATAATGTTGGATGGACATTAATTATTTTCACTTTATTTTATAATAAAACTGGGATTAAAAAAATTATATGGAAAAGTAATCCTGGTTAAAGAATTTTAAATAAAAGTGCTTTAAGGTAAAACTTATAAAGGCCTACATTTCCAATAAATTTTATCGGTGTATCTTTAAACAACATAGTAATTATATTCCATATAATCAAATAAATAAAAATCTAATAGTAATGCTGTTGAAAGAAACTTCGAAAAAAATATTTTCAGTGAACTCATTTGGTGGACGTTCAAAGCCATAAAAGCTGAAAAATATACTGCATTATTAAATTTTGGTCAATTTAATTGGCCAATTCATGTATTGGCTTGTCATTTCGAATTGGGGCTGATTTTAGTCTAAGGCCGTCACAGGTAGAATTGAAATGTCGGCACGCTGCGTCGAAAGCCTAGTGTTAAGCTTTGCCGCTAGATGGCACTGTATGGTGTAGCTGTGGAAGTTGCGTGAGATCGATTTTATTTGACCATAACGAGGTGTGTTAATTAAAACACTGCAAATACAAACCATATCACATTTGTTTTGGCTAAATAGGCATAATTTATGTCTTATAACGCCGTTAAAAGCAGCGATATAAAATTCTCATAAAGTCGATGAAGAGGAAATCGAAAGATAAAATTAAAGTTTTGAACATGAATTTTGAGTTATCCAATTGTAAATGTGAGCAGATAATAACAATTTTGAATTTTATAGTTAAATGTGAAATTTAAAGAAACCTAGTTCTAAACATTTCCAGTTTGAATAAATATTCTCAAATACAAAAAAAAAAATGTTTTAAGGATATTTTACTAGATTGCATTCCTTGAGAAAGTTTAGTATTTCCATAAAAAAAAAAATTCTACTGCTGATATATTAATAATCGACAAACCATTTCCAGAACCATTAAGTTATTCCGAATTGCGTCATTTGTCGTCAGCAAGGCACATTCCTAGCACAATTCCCATTCTGATAGATAATATCAGTCAAATCAATTTCAGAGAAAGCTGCTAAGAAATTCAAATTACAAGGTAGCACCAAATTACCCCAATAACGCATGCTTTTTGAAACAGTTTCCCACGTTGCATAAATTGCACGTATCCGAATGGGGGAAATAGTAGATTCCAGGTAAACAAACAAGGGGGAAAATACCTGAAAAGAAAAGAAGAAAAACCTCGCTGATAAAACAGAACATCCAAGTTTTTACCGTGAGAGTGTTCTACTTATCCTCAGTGTGACGACAAAATTTCGGCGTCTCTGTTTCCACATTACACTTCCGTATTCTTGCAAAGCTTAGAAAGTGAAGGAAAACTTGTTCGTCTTCTGCCTTCATGAATGCTTCACTTCCTTTGCCAGGAAAGAAGTCTCTTTCAAAAACATCCATATCGAAGATTTTTGGCAGAGATTTAAAAATAACATTCGAAGCGTTTTCCAATAGTTCTTCCTTTTCGAAGCTTCATTTTAACATCGCAGTGTCTTTGAAAAGTAGCGACGTTAGAAGGCAAATCTGAAGGAGATAATTGAATTTTACCCAGATCCGAACTAAGTATTGAGGAGAATACAAGGAAGTTAATCACTGTTGAATTTACAGGATGACATGATTTGAAATGGAATGTGAGATAGTGTAGGCCAGGTCAAGTTCTGATGGCTTATATTTCAGATAATGCGTTTTAAATACAAAATACAAAAGAAGTTTTAATTATATAAATGCATTAAGATAGTTAGGTAAGGTACATAAAATGAGTAACATTGCGATTTGATTTTGATTTAAAAAAAAAAAGAGTTAAGATAATGATCCTTCCTTAAAGATGGATGTTCAGTAACCGGCTTCAGGACTTCATATGATCAAACTTAAAAACCATATATTTACTAAATCAGTGAAGTTTGAACTTTTATAACACATTGAAGATGCATATCACCTAAACAGTCATGTATATAGAATAGCAGACCTGCAAATCCAAAAGAGTGAATTTATAGGATTTTTTTTTTCAATATCTTAATACTTATTTTAAAAATAAGATGAGTACTTTTTTGCAGTCGAAGAGGTCATATACTTCCATTTTAAATTTGTTATGAAACTCTTGGTAATGAAATATTTAAACAAAGAAATGTTAAGTCGTATGAATAGTGTTTATTCGCGGCTTATTCATTAAATGGACAATGCTTCGTACACCAAGTGATAAACAATCACTCTTTTAAAAAATTAATCTGAACTCGTTCGCGATTTCCAATTACAGTTTTAGCTTTTAAATATAATAAACAATCACTCTGACAGGAACTATATTTTGAGGCCAAAATAAATCTATGTTTTATCACCGTATTTCTTTGGTTTTTCGTTATTAAACTCTGAATACTATAAACTATTTCATTCCATTTCAAAACTCAAAGAGTCCTAAATAGATTTCATAATGGCATACCGCATTCTCTTTGTGGAATAAGTGCGCTCGTAGCAATGTTTATTTTTCGGCCTGTTGAATCCAAAATTCAATATATTACGCAGGTCACTTTTTTCAGATCTGAGTAAATAATTCAAAGTGTTGACTTCACATTTCCGAAAACTTCAAAAGGAGATATATTATAATAACAGACAACAGAAAAGTGATGAGAGAAATCCATGTCCAAAACAACAAACGTATTTTCGTAAATTCAGTTTGGGGAAAAATCTGGTGATAATGACCACTCTTACGGCTCTGATATACTTTAACACTTTTATTTTGTTCATCCAAAATAAAATTTCTTTTACAGGTAAGGGTGCTGAGGGACAGGTAGAGAAAGAACTGTTCGGACGAAAAAGTAAATAAAATTAAAGGCGGTGAAAAATGCAAATAATAACTCACAGGTGACCGTTAATGTTTTTGAAAAATATGTTTGGTCTACCAGGACCCCTAAAAAAAGTTTTTTTTTTTTTTAAATATGTATAGTATAAATAAACGTCTCGCTTCTGTGATTTCAATGAATAAAAAATAAGATTCCGCCAAACAAATAATAAATGAGTATAGAAAAACAAAAACATTTCGGGACCATGTACGGAAAATAAGTGCACTCCGGCTTGGTACAACAATGCATTGTGCAAATGAAATTTTTCAAAAAATAATTTTACATACATCTAACATTGATTTGCCTTTCGGAATGGAAAAAATTGGTCCAGTTATTTTTTCATAAAAAAAATAAAAAATACTTGGTTTGGAATTTGGGAAAGTAAAGCTGGCGCCAAGAATAAATATGTCACGATAAATATGAGATCTAATTGGAAGTCTATTACATCTAGAGCCGAAGACTGATATCATATAGCGTGGAAACGAATCAGTATTTATATAAATAAAAAAAAAATATTTAAAAAACATTGAATTCGTATTTAAACTTTTTTAAAGAATTGTGAAAGTGAAATTAATTTTACTTTGCATCTCCAATTGTCTCCTTTTATTGAAGAAGAATATTAGGTCATAAAACAATGAAAAACTAAATTAGTTATCGGCACAGTATAATTTAGAGAGCTGAAATTATAAAAGGAATAGGTATGTTATTTGAATTTGTGGGTTAATGTTATATTACAGAAATTTTTGCTAAATGTTTTTAAAGAGATCTAGTTGGCGCAGTATAGCCCACGTGTTGCCCTTGCTCCGTTAAACTCCTACCAACCAAAGAGATCTAGAAGTTCACTGGAAGTTTTAAATTTGGAACTTTACAAGGAGTTATATTTCGCCAGCTTAGAGTTTGTAGGAGCCAAAAATTCATTCATAGTGCTAATTAAACAAGAGCTTTAGGCTTTTGCATTTAACATAACTTATTTGACAAATTTTTTTATTGATCAAGTTTTAGCTTTTACCAATTGATGGCTATTTTTATTTTCTAAATATACCAAATAGTGATATGAAGCTAAAAGTGGAATTGGCATATTTCGCCCTAAGCCAATGATTTATAATATCGAAAGGATGTATCAGGAGTACAATGAAAATATTAAAACAGTTATTATTTACTTCGAAAATCTATGTTTTAATTCAAATAAGTCATTATACTTTATTTATTTAAGACTTGTATTTTAAGTTTAATGTTTTTGAAAGCTTCTTTTACAACCTAATATATATTTAAAATATTATACAAATGCCGATTTATCAAATTACTTTTTTGATTTACATTCAAATAATATTAAAATGCAACAAACTCTATATAAAGCTACAACATATAATCCAATAATAAAGTACATTTTTTGTCCAGGACATGAATTACGATACAAGAGTTGGTCGTTAACTTTTTTTCATCGTACACTCCTTGTGTTTTTGCAATCAGTACATTCAAATTGAAAACCGAAATCAGTACCGATACCTCTCATCATACATTCAGTTTTCACTTAAGAAATATTCCTAAATAGATTTCGAAAGATAATACCACCCCTTAGTTAAATTGAACAGTTATAATTAACGAATATAGCCTATTAGCAGGCATTAAACGTTTTCAACAGTATCTGGGTTGGAATTTTACGTTTCGAGTCAGATCTGCTGAAAATACGTGATCGGGTAAATGGCATTTACATAATGAGTCGAATACGAACGCACGGGGAATACAAAGCATCCACGACTACTTGCCGTAGAGCGTGGTTTCAGCACATAATTAGCTGAAAATATTCATTTGCATACGTACGCAATCATTCCTATTGATTCATGATTAAATTTGCATCACTGAGATATATGGGGGTTAAAGTCAGTCTACCGGGATTGAAATGACCTTATTCCAACTGGACTTGATAAGCACTAGAGGAGCTATTCGATAGTTTGCGCATCTTTCCAATATAAATGAGCATTGATGATTATTCCAGGGGACCAAGCATCGGGTCGGTTTCAGCATATTTAAGTATTTTACCATTAAAACTTTAATTTTAATAATGTTAAAACCATCTCATTAAAGTTCTGTTTTGAGATGTCTGGAGCTATATTTGTAAAATTTTGTGTAGGTTTGGCCGAGATCACTGAGACGTGATATTTGTATTTGAAGTATTGGATTGGTTTCTGCATACTTCAGCATTTTGACATTAAAACTTAGTTGGGAAGTTTATAACCATTGTTATAACAATTAAAACTTGCAAGGTGTTCATAATAAGTTTTGTTTAGAGATATCTTCATAACATTTTGCATACGTATTACTGAGATAGATCACTAGGATGCGATATTTGAAGAATGGAAATAGACATTTGTTCACATTTTTGCCAGTAGAAGGAAATATGGCACTCAAAGGACGTATGTGAATAAACTTAACATTTAACCTGTAATCAAGATAGTTATAAATGAAATTTGAGACCAAAAAAATAAAGGTTTGAATAGCTTTAATATAATTGTTGTCTTTGATGTGTCATTTGCAAAAATTCTATATTTTGTAAAAAAAAAAAAATTTAAAATGTTATTTTAAATACCATTTTTCAATGATCTCAGTAATGTATTTACAAAAGCCTATTTATTGCTGCAGGTTTTAGAAACAGGAGAAATTTAGTTATAACACATCACAAATTAATCAAAGTAATTGTCTTAGTTCATCAAAAAACGCAGTGCCATCAATTGGAGAAAGCTACAAAATCCTCCCGTCTTTTTCAGTTTTAATTAACTTTGAATTGTCATTGAATGAAATAAAAAATATTTAGCTACCTATCACTCTTAAGCTTAAATCCATTATATACTTCATTCATTATTTAAAAAGGTTTTTTCCAATAATTCCCCAAACATTGTTTTACTCCAATAATGTATCCACATCATACTTGATTCGTTTATAAACAAAACATATGAAACATATATTTTTTCGTATCGAGATAGTCCACTAGCTCAGAGTAAAATGGCTTCAAAACTTCTTTCAAGAAGTACCAAGTCTAAAATCTTAGAAAAATGATTTTACATTAAACGTACTAAGTATTATTATTATTATTTTACTATACACTGTTAAAAATAATGTTCCACTTTGCACCAAAAATTGGTTCTCATTTAGCTGCAACCAACATTTGGTGCTTAGTTTCATGATTTAATAGTGCTTACGGTCCGAGGTAGAACCATTAAATCATGAACCTAAGCACCAAATGGGTTTCAGCTGAATGGGAACCAATTTTTGGTGCAAGATGGATCCAAATTTTTAACAGTATAAGTTACTTTATGAATTACACAGCTTTCCTCAAATAACGACGCTAATTGTAGCAGAAAACACTACCATCCTTTTGAATTCAAGGTGATTTGACGAACCAAATGGATGAACTATTAATTATTTTCTAGATACGTAAATCCCTTTATTGAGTAACCGCATTCCTTTTCCAGTGCTTATTTATCAAAGAACTGCACTCATCGAGAAAAGGATTGCACTGCGACTTCTGACGCCCTTAATGATCAGATTTGAACGTTCCGATCAAAAAGAAAGTAGCCTTAACTCTAGAAATGTTGTGTAAAGAATAATGGACAAAGTCATTCGTCATTTACGGTGCTTGCATCTACTATGCTCCAGTGTACTTGAAATTGATGAGAAGCAAGACAGTCAGATTAAAGAGTAACAGAATTTTATTTTTTATTTTTGTTAAAGGAGGAAGTTTAAGATTTCTTTAGGAATCACTAATGCGTTAATTTGTGGGTGAACGTGAACTGCATTTGATAAATCTAGTTTTTCGACTCACTTTGGCTGAAAAGAGTTTTGATGCTAAATGTTTTGTTTTATGTTTCAATCGCATATTTATTGAATCTTAATGCTGTGTTTCCATATTTTCATTGTTCTTCTGATTTATCCCTTCGATATAATATACCATTAAGGCTTAGGGTGTAAAGATACTATCTCTACTTTTGGCTTTAAATCACTTTTTGATACATTTGGAAACAGGAATAGACCATACCATAATTAAGTGAAATCTACAATTTAATGCACTGAAATAAATTCATGTTAAATGAATGATGCAAAAAAGCCTTAAGTTCATGCTAAATCAGAACTTCAGTGGGTTTTGTTCTGCTGAAAGCTTTGTCAAACTAGAGTTAGCGCCTTTTCACTCAAAACTAGACGATATCTTTCATTAATAAATAACTAATGTTATTTAAGCATCTTCTAAATGTAACCTGTACAATTTATTTCAAACAAATTAATCTTAGTTCAGCGTATTTTCAACAGCAAATGTTTCACAACGTTATTTTTCAATAAAAAAAATCAATCTATACTATAGCAACCATTGAGTTTAATTGTCTCATACTAAGACAACCCCAAAATCCTTTTTTTTTGTATTTTACTAGTTGTCTTTTATTCAACCCTCTGAAAAATAGTAACTCCCCACTCAGTCCAAATTTCAACGAAACAAAGTGTTTCGTTGTCAATATCATGTCGTCCCGAATACCTGTCTTTCAATCTCATGTTGTCTTGGTGTCCCGGCCTTTGTCCTCCCTCTCCAAATCTGTGTAATTGTACGCTTCACGTGGACAAGGGGCAATTAGACCTAAGTGACGCTTAATTAAAGACAGTTAATTCCCTCCATCTTCATCTGGATAAAAGGAGTCTTTTTGACTCGATAACACTACACATGACGTTACTCACAAATTCAAATGGCTCAATCCTTTCACATTTTTGAAGCATGCAATAGTAGCGGATCTCATATTACAAATAGAACTAGCCAATTTTCATAGTTTTGATTTAATCAGAAACTGAGAACTTCTTCGGGTTCTTCAATTCAAACTGAAATTTGACGCGAGTAATTTTAGTAGATATTATTTAATAAGAAATGTAGAGGGAAATGCCTTTGTGGATTCTTCAATTAAATTATCAGCACGGAATAGTTGACATTTACTGAAAATCCATATAATCTTTTAATCGGAGTTGTTGTAATTAATTTTCAAATAAAGAGGGGTGAACGATTACAAGAGAAAAATATTAATTTAAGAAGATTGTTTAATTTGCAAAATGTAATGAAATTTTAAAATGGGAAGAGGTTCGTTGATCAGTCACAATTCAGCATTTAATCAGGCTACTGTCATATTTTTACATCTTAACCTTTAACTGCTGTAAGCCGTGTGACAGATCGCGAGTCATTTTTTGTGGAATGCTTCCACCTCCTAAAATATCTCATCTGATTTTTATATTAATTTTTCTGGTACTATGTTTCTTAAATTTTAAACTGATATTCACCAATTCGTTTGACGCAATATGGATCATGTGTTGCTCTTGCGCCAAAAACCTCAAACCACAGCAGTTAAAGTTTAGTTTACCATATTTTTATATAACTTGCATAGCGTTGACAATAAGGACCTATTAAAAGACAGAATACATGCATTCGTACTACCAAGAATATTTAAAACGACGGGTTCGTCAATTTTAAAGAGAATGCTAAGTTTCACTGATGACCTAAACATTTACAAAGTAAAAAATATGTCAAATAACGTATAAATGGATAAGTAGAAATGAATAAAACCTAAGATTTGTATGCTCAGAATTAAAAGCAAGATGAAACAATTAAAGCAGTTTATAGATAGCGAATACAAGATAAATGAGATATGGGAAGGAAATACTAACATATAGAGGAGGGGGATCCGTTAAAATTAGAGATCTAATGTACCATTATAGATAGGCCAAACCAGAAGGTCAAAGCAACACCTATAGAGAACCATTGTGACCAATACTAAAACTGAACTCTGCAGACAAAATAAAAAAGATCTCTTGCTGCCCAGCTGGATGGTTGAGTATCCCACACAGTATCCGAGTTTCAGGCAGACCAAAGGGACCGTGTTTCCGGGTGCGAAGTTTCCGCTATGACCCATAATACGGTTGTGCAACCGTTGTTCTAGGGAAGACAGCTGCAATGGGGGACATGTGTGAGCACGAGATCATTTTTGGACACAAAGTGGCAATCTGCAGTCCTATTTGTATTATTTGCCATCGCTTGATAACTGTTGCCAGTGAGTTTCTTTCTTCTTATAAGAGGCCGCTTGTATTTGGAGGGTCATGCTCGAATTCATTCGGATACGGTATCGCTCACGTTTTGGGCCATATCATGGCAAGCTGGAGAAATGTTCGGATTTGATGAATGGATCTGTAGATTTGGCGAATGCTATTGCGGAGTTTGGATACTAGAATGAATCGGTAGTTGAGAGAAAGGGATTGCAAGTTGGTTAAACAGAATCTTGAGTTAAGCTTTGGGGATACAATTTTACAGTTTACATACAAGTACACGATTTAGAATTTGTTAAATGACTTTTAAATAATGAATAAAGGACATTGTATGTAATGAATTTTAATTTGAAATTTTAAGAAAGGATTAGTTGGGATTTAACTTTACTTATACAGTAATTTCAGTAATTGGGTACTTTTAAAAATGAGAATTTCAAATAATTGGGTTATAAGTAAAATATGCATTCCATTACACTCCCTTTGAACAGAATACTATTAAAAATAAAGCGATAAAATATAATACACAAACGGTACTATTGACTAAATTAAGAAAACATATATAGTATAATATAGACCTTTTAGGTTACATAAGCTTGGAAACAATATTAAAATAGGAACAAAAGTGGGAAAAAAATTGCATAACCATTTGATACAGAATAACCCCAAAATTGACTACCGATTCATATTTTAAAAATCCCACATATTTTAAACGCCTTTAATTTTCATTGCCGAATGAAACCTATGACTACTTAAAAAGATTAAGAAAAGACGTCACTAAATTATCTTTACAAAATATTATTCATTTTTATTTCTATTCACCAGACCTAACTTTTAAAAATCATCTGAATAGTAAATATTCACACAGGACAAAAGTGCGAAGATCTTTTTACACATATGCATTAAGCCCACAGCTGGCAAAGGTCGTTTTTCAAGGCATCCACAACAGCACAACACATATCATACTTATCATTACCGCCACAAATTGCTGACAAATCCGTTTTCACTTTGCGTGTTTATCCTTTTTCGGAGGGGGGGGGAGTACATAAAACAAACCTCAGGCACCTCTTAATGTAAATCTGTCCTGCAAGTCGCCATACCTATGTTCCCCAGTCTTTCAAAAACGAGAGGGGGGTGATATTAGTATGCCCTCTACCTTGGCTTAGAACACCCCGAGCGGAGAGAACAAAGACTGTTCAAAGACAGACGGACAATCTATCACCTGCTCTTCCACAGGTTTCAACCCCCCTCCTCTTCCCAGCTCGTATTTCTGAAAGATTCCCCCCTTTCCCCCCATTCAGTTTCGGGCCGTCCCTGTCTGTCCGTCCGAAAAAATTGTAAGTCTCCCCCCACCCTACCTTTACGTTTAAGAAAATTCGGGGACCAAGTCCATATTGAATTGCATTGACAAGTGACCAGTCATTGTTTATATTGTTTTCTGATCTATTGAATGAACTTTCTGAAAAGGAAACCTTGAATGAATTGGAATAGAATAGAAAAATAATAAAAAGATACAAGAATCGGTGTAATTCATATGTCAATCGACATTTGGACAGTCAAGTTATTGTTTTCCTCAGTAGTTTTTGCTTTTACTTTGCCTCTAGATTTACAAAAGTAATTTTAAGTGAAATCCGTTATGAAGGAATAAGTAACATATAGGATTTCATTTACTTAACCTTTCACTAAATGATTGGATTTGTCGCGTAACTTGCCTGAAGGCTAAGAGTTAAAATGAATAGAATAAATAAGTTTGATTAGCGCGAAGCAACTAATTTGTTTAATCACAATTTTTTATTTTTTTGACAATCCTTATAAAAAATTATAGGCAACAAAATACGTTTACGTGAAAGAAATTGGTACATTTTGAGGACTGTTTTGGACACTTCCAAACTTAAAAAACTAAATAAGGAAAATTAAAAGAAAACTGATTCCAATTTTATGTTTTTTAGACACCTGCTTTCTTAATGTCAATACGAAAAACTCAATACGAAAAACTCAAGACGAACATTTCGTTGTTCAGATGATATTCCAGATTCCTCCGCATTACTCATTACAATATAGATACAGCCCCCCAACTCTGTTGGAGACAACCATCATCAGGGTTTTATGGATGTTGTTATAAAAGCCCCTCTTGGGAAGTTTACAGAACCCCGGAGAGTCCTAGGTAATGGCACGTGCTCTTTTGACAAAGATATATCCTGGCAAAATCCCATTCCTCAATGTAATCTTGCTTTTTACAAGTTTATACAGAGGTTCTTAGGGACACTTGACTAGCAATGCGACCCTGATTCAATACGTGATATAGCTACTTCACAAAGTTCTTTACAAAACATAAAAAAAAACGAAGGTTTCGTTGAATGTATTGTATTCAGGAAAAGCAAGTTGGTAGGTAATGTTAAATGTGGCGATTCACTCAATACAATTGCACATGGTTAGGCACTATCACTTTTAATGATGGTTAGTCCAAAAATAAATCTACTCTTGTCTCATACGGAAACGAGGCAAATTCATTTAGTCTTACGGTTTAAGATGATAGCCTTTTGAAAAAGAGGGAATTATTAGACTTTATTTTGCATGAAATGCTAACGAGGGTATTGCTGTGCTAAGCACAGAATGTCGTATCTGCAACCGAGCTCAAAGTGATAAATTGTATTTTATTTAAGAACTTCATGTAGTTGATGTTAACTTATTAACATTTTTTGATATTTCTGGTACAGCTACGACTGTTAAATCTTATCATTATGTAAAACAAATTACAGCGAACCAACTGGTAGCAATAACTCAGTTTGACAAAAAAAAATGCAAATAAGATTATTGTGCTTGACATGGCAGTGTACATTTTACAAATTATGAATACAATGTATGATCGAATTGTTATTTTATTTAATTTTCTTTAATATACCAAAATAATCTTAACTTTGAGAAAATTTAAGTCATAAATCTAGCATGCCTTATCATCCAGTTATATCATAAATTCAGCGAGGAGCTAAGTTATAAACTTACTGTTTTAGTTGTGAAAGTTAATTTAGAAGCGAATTTTCATCTCGAATGAGGTATTGATATTTTAATTCTACTCATAGTTTTCGGTCCGCATGAAAGCTGTTCCACAATGTTAACTACGCGAACAGTTAAATTTTAATTTTTTTTTCTAACGTCGCGTGTTTTGTCTTAGTGAGATCACTCTCACTCCTAGTTGAATTGGACTCGTATTTCAATTAAAGCCTGAGCTAGAGAAGATCTCAACGGTCGTAGTTCAGAGCGGCCTTTTTTCCGGCCTTGGCAGTTGCGTAGTGTTTGTGTTCGCAACACTCGAGTAAAGGTACGAAAAAGAAATAAGTTGTTTCTCTTTTTTTCGTGGAACAGGTTGAGTAAGGACTCAACTTGCGTAACGGACTGAGGAGGCTCAACAGACCGCGGAGAAAAGGATTCGAAAGACTCCGTTTAACTTGTTACTTCAATCTCAAGTTTGACATTGCACCAGCCGGGGAAAATAAGTATGTTTACTCTGAAGAACTTTTTGAGAATGTTGTTTTCATTTACTGAGATGTTTGAATGGGGGCTTGCTGTTCTTTGGGATGGTGCGAGCAAAAAAGTCAATTTCCTGTTTTAGAATCGAAGCGAAAATCTTTTTCTCATGTTTTGATTTGACTCAGGGGATTTTTATGCCCACTTATATAGGCGTCGGAGTTCGTAGACTAGGGTTAGGTTTCCAAAACATTTTGTAAAGGATCGTGCATGTTTTTACGATGGATTTGCGGCATTGCGATAGAAAAGCTTTTTCTCCGAAAAATATATTTTTCATTGTTTCATTCAAAAGAACTCATTCAGTCTTTTTGCCACAGTCATCAAGTTATCCGTGAAAGAATTGAGTATATATAACACACCCTTGCTGCAAAAGTAACCCAATTCAAAATTCTTGATTTTGAGGTTACAGAATCGCAAACTGTATAGATTAGAAGCTGGTTAAATGGCAGAAGATGGTTTATAACTTCATACTGACTTATACCGTTTCTTACTCGTTAAAGTCTATGTAGTCTACGAGATTCTATACACACTTTTAATTAAAAAATTAAGAATTTTGAGTTATGTCACTTTTGTATCAAGAATACGATATATCAGGCTGATGCCTCAAGAACTGTACGATCCAAAACGAGCGAGCAAAAGATGGGCATTATCCCATTAAAATCCTTTTTTTGATGCAACAGGAGGGAGAGCTTATCTCAAACTATAATGGGGAGTAGCATTTCTACAACTGAAGCAGTTATTAAGTTATCATAGCTGAACAATAGTTACTGGACATAAAAAAAATTATCTGCCTCAGTGTTTGAAGATTAAACCTCAAAACACTAAACTGATACTGAACAATCACATACCGAAGCAGGTGCAAACAGGGAGTCGATTGCACCCGTTGTCTAACAGAGGAAGAACAATAACTGGTCCATAAATATCCAAACGTAGAAAGAAATCTTTAAAAATTGTATTTTTAAGTAACACTTCTTCCTCTAAACTTGAGAGATCAAAATTACAAGGCGTAATTGTAGCTGTTCTTATAACGTTACGATGAAGCATGGCAGTCGAGAAATACTTGCATGAATTGCTCTAAGCAACTAACCCAAGTTTTAGAAGAAAAAATTAAATATATTGTGTTTAATATCAAATAAAGGGTGGAGATTTGTGGATTTCCAACTAGAACTCATTTGTGGCTTATAATGGATTTAAGTGACAGAATATTTAAACAATCGAAGTAAATCCTTGCCAGCTGTTTTCTCCCTTTAATTCCAAAACTTACAGGAAGAAAAATTTGGGAAAAGGGGAGGGGGGGGGAGGGATTCAGGAGCATAGAAAACTGACTACTTTTATCAAAATATCTTAGATTCGGAGAAATAAATTTGTTCGTGCTTAATATTTAAATCCATCAATAATGCTTTGTTTTTATTAGACAGTAACATTAATTCTCGGGTAGTGAGTGAAAAAGCTCAACAGTCAACCCGTCATTTTATTTTGGAAAAAAAAAGCTGTATAAAAACTGCTTATCAAGTGTTAATCAATGCTTATCAATCTTAAACCTATTCCGTGTTCACATACGGAATAGGTTTAAGGGCACAGGATGCAAAAGTATGTTTCAAAAAAGATCATTTATTAAAAAGGGATCAAGAATACCAGAGCAAGAGCATAGAAAACTGAAGAATTCAGGAACATAGACAACTGACTACTTTTATCAAAATATCTTAGATTTGAAGAAATAAAATTTTTCGTGCTTAATATTTAAGTCAATCAATAATGTTACTGTCTAATAAAAACAAAGCACTAACTCTCGGGTAAAAAGCTCAACTATCAAGATTTCTGACCCGTCATTTTATTTTGGTAAAAAAAAAAAAAAAAAAAAAGCTGTATAAAAACTGCTTATCAAGTGTTCAGATACAGAATAGGTTTAAGGGCACAGGATGCAAAAGTCAAAAAAAATATCATTTATTAAAAAGGGATCAAGAATACGAGAAAATATTAACTTCAGTGTGAGGAATTTTAATAAGTAATACTGAGAGATGGGAGAAGTCCTAATAACTTTAACTAAATATATTTATAACTTGTATGTCAACCATTCAGTACAGTGGTTAGCGCATCAGACTACCACGCTGCTGGGTCTTGGTTCGAATCCGGGGTAAGACATGGATGTAAGACGTGGATGTCCTATGTTAGGGGCAACGATGGCCTTCCCACTGGGTGCCCCTTCACAGGGGGCCATAGCTACCGGCCTTGTAGTGGCTAAGTGACTGCGAGCACAATCAAGTGACTGTAAGTACTTGGGCCCGCCATTAGGAAAAAAACAAAACTGTAACTTGTACAAGAGATAAAACTAACACAAAAAAATGTATCTTTCTTTTGCAAAAGTTCGTAGTATTTTGGGACTCTTAACAAAATTAATGATTTCGGGATTTGTATTATATTTTTTTACCATTCTATTGATGAGTTATTATTGATGTTACTCAAATTATAAGATATTTTTAAAGTAAACAATGCCACATGTTGTTTGGCGAAATGAAAATCGAATTTTTTCGGTATGCTTAATTAGGCAGCATACAATTTTTATCTCAAAGATTTGCTTACAATTTCTGTAATTGATGAAATGAATTCACTCTAACTTGTATTTTTTTTTTTTTTTTAAATTTTGATCAATTAATTTTTATTTAAAAAAATTCCGATAATTCTTCTTATCAAACTCTAATTCCAGCATCCTATACTAAATCTATTAAACTTAAATTTAAAAAAAATTCTAATTCGTATGATAACTACTTTCCAAGAAAACGTACTTTGAAATCAGGCAGTATAACATTATTGGGTAAAAGAATACCAATTTTCTATAGTACCTAACTGGTAATTTTGACATTAATTAAACATAAAATCATTTTTCAAAAGGCCAAGAAAGTTGAGAACAAAATGACTGAACAATAAACCAAAGAAAAGCATCCCATTCATTTCTAAACAAAACATAATAAGTTAAAGTGTCTTAGAATTTGACTAAGTAATGTGCATGCTTTGCAATTGCGGTATTTTTTGTCATTTTCATGCTTAACTTTCTTGTCAGAGCTATATATTTAAACAACTGTAATAAAAAAAAATGATAACATACACGACACAAACCATCAAAGAATTTCTAAGAAGACACTAAAACTCCGGACACTCCCAACTTGGCTCGATCTCTTGATGTGATTCACAAAACATTACCACAATTGGAATTACCGAACTACGGCCTGATGAGTACTCCAGAAATATTGAATTACCACATACCTAGATTGTTATAATCCACAACCCAGCACAAGTCATAGTACAGACTTGAATTGACATGAAATATACTTACCAAATTCGCCATTTAACATGTTAAGGGATGACTGAATTAACTGCCTTAGTGGGTATTGCACACTTAAAGAAAAAGTCATGATATGCCTCTTTCCGTACAAAACAATGAAGAAAGCACTTCGAATGGAAGTGAAAGATTCCCCAAAATTAAAACGCGACCAAAAGATAAAACTTCATTGAATTGTACTTCGGTTGCATACCACACCAAAAACTGAAAAGTGGCAAACCCTTTTAATATCAGTGATCATTTTGCACCTTTTTTTAATATAAATTATCTAGTTTTAGTTCAAATTAATTTAAGAAAGACTTCCGCTTCAGAAAAATCCACAACCACTCAAAAGGCGTAGATTTCTCATAGTGATTATCACTCTAGAATTGCTGACCAATCTCCAAAATGTTATGCATGTTAGTAGATTTTGCTTTAGCTTAATATGACTAGTATACTAATCTATAATTAAAGACTAACGCTTGAGTGGAATGCTGAAGTTGGGCTTTCTAGCCAAGTCAGTGACAAAAAAAGTTAACCTTTCAACTGGAGTTGGGTAAAGGTGGTTTGGCCTACCTGGGTCTGCGTCAGGCCTAGTGACGCCGCTAGTTCTGCTCGTTCAGGTAGCGCTAAATACTGCGTCCTCATGAATCTCCTGTTTAACTGCTGTAGTTGGAGACTGGAGTAGATTGTGCGAGGTTTCCTCATCTTCTTGCCTTTACCGTTGACTCGCAACGTCTCTTCCAATTGAGATTTGTCTAGGAAGAAAGAAAGAATATTAAGAAAGTTCCACACACAAACAAAACATTTTGTCATCCTGAACACTAGCTCGCGAATGCATAACAAAAAGCAATATTAGTTTAACATTTTTGAAAAATTCCAACCTGAGAAAATTTTACCCTGCCTTTTATGAAAATTTTTTGGAGCTTATTGTGAAAAGCTGTTAAATACCAAAAGATAAACACTGCTGGATTAGTAGTCATTAATCAAAATCATTACATTAACTCTTTATTTAAAATAAGGTAATGTATTTGTCACATATAAATGCACCTTACGTATAGAGCCGGTGATTTTAAATACTCAGTCTTAAAGTGAAATTAATTTATTTCCGAACAACTAAAGCTATATGAATTGAGAAATAAGTGATTGTTGATTAAGTAAGATTGGGGATATGCAAAGAAAATAATCATAAAAACAATGTAGGATTGAACTTATTTAAAAAAGTATTTTGTTTAAGAGCAGAACATATTTACTTTATTCCAACCCCAATAACACAGCAACGCTGGCCAATACAAGCGACATTGGTCAATCCCGATGTAGAACGTTGTAAGCCTGCCGTTGCTAGACATTGGACAAACCCGCCCGATGCTCGATAAAATACTGGAAGTTTTGAAATATTGATGCACACAGTTTTAAAATTGAGATATTTATATAAAAGAGAGGAGTGCCGAACAATTTATGTTATTGTTGACATATTTAGTTTTAAAAAATATTGTATCTTGGAACAATGATTGAGTTTCCCTCAGAATTGGCCAATACTGCTGTACTACAAGGGAAATGGTAAGTTGGTAGATTTAAGTTTAACGGCGCAAGGGCCAGTATGGCGGCGCAAGAGCAGTATGGCCCTCGGGCCATACTGCTCCATCACAAGGGAAATGGATGAAAGGAATCGCGCTTTGGTAACGTTAAGCGCTTTTGTATAAAGAAAATCAAATCTACCGAAAAAGGTAGCAATTTTTTTTACTGCAAGTGTTCTCGTTTAGAGAGTCCTCTTTTTCTTCAGCCCCGTAAAAAAGTCCGATTAGCCGATTTTTTACTGCAATACCTTTGTTTACACTACAAGGTTTCTGTTTCGTGGGATTGGTGAAACCAAATGTTACCTCATAAGCATTAAATTATCAATTGACATTCAAAAGATTCAAATGAGCGGCGGATGATTTTCACTGTGTTGTAACTATCTTAAATAAGGAGCAAACCTTGTTCAACCATTACCTTGACTAATTTGGTGGAATCAAAATGACGCTTACTTATTTAACCTTGGCAAAAAATGTATTCCCATTTGTATATTATTACAAAAAATCTGTTCGTTGTTATAACTACAAAGGAGTTATACAGTTCCATATGTTTAAGCTATTCATAATTACTCCACTCATTTATTTCATATAAAATAAATATTTTATAAATAATAGTAAAAAAAAAAAAACTTTATGAAACCATTGCGTTTTTAGCCAGTTATGTGATGGCAATAATGTATGTTGACCCTCCCGACTTTATGAAATAACGCGAGAAGTTCCTTCAAATGTTTAAGTGCAAGACAAGCTTTAAATATTTGACATAAAATTTCAAATAAACAGAAGCGTCATTTTACAAGGAAAAGCATATCACAAAATGGGTAACACAGATGATGGACAACTTTCACGTGTCTTCCTTGAATTCTACATCACTGAGAATTTTTATCATCACACTGTTTTTTTTTTAAACCATTACAATTAGATTATTTTTAAGAATGGTAACCGGTGCAATTTTTGCAACTTGTCCATTGCCCAATCAAAGTATACTGGCGAGTTAAACGCAATTGAAGGATCTAGGGATAAAGAATTTTAGTCCATAGGAATAAAACGTAAATAAAAATTTATTATTTTAGTAAATATCATGGCAACAAGATGACACAAACAATTCAGTTTCTTGAAAAAGTTGGCTAAAATATGTACTCTGCACCCTTTAATTTAAACAGCGATTTTTATTCAGAATATCCACTTAAAAAAGTGTTTATTAAGGAGGTACTATTTACCAAGTGATAACGTAATACGATTGTTGTACTGTACCACAATTACAATTGATTTTAAAATCTGTAGCTCTGATAAAATGTGAAAAATATAGATCTGAATGATAATGAGGCAGGGGCGAATGCCACAAAATCCAAGGACTTTTTCAATTATATAATTAATCATGTAAACAAACTAACATCTTGAAATGATAAATGAGTCTATAGTTACTCTGAAACTGAGGCTTGTTTTAAGCTTGACACTCACTTACAGGGTGGTCTCTCCCCTACTACAAAAACCATCAATAGTTGGAGACGGAGACACCGAATGACTAGTGACACTTTGCAGAATTTATTCATATTTCATACTTGTTTAAGAAGCTTCTACACAAAAGAAGTTGGACCACACACAAATCTTTACTCAGACAATGCCGGAGAGTATGGAAAAGTAACAGAAAAAAAATTTCCTAGGATGTCACCTGAACTTCAGAGCAGGTGGGTATTGAACAGGTCCAACCCACTTCAAAGAAAACGTCAAATGTTACCATGAGCGATTACATTCTCTGAAGTTTGAAATATGTTTACCATGAGTTGTACAAAAACTGCAAATGGAAATGTTAACTTCCCTAAATATCATCATATAGTCAAACATCGTTAACGCGAAATCGATGGAACTGCTGAAATTGTTCGCGTTAACCAAATTTCGCTTTAAAAGAATAAATTAACGTTAAGTTTTAAGTACGGAGAACTGCTTTTACTTTGCGTTAAACGGGATTTCATGTTAAGCGATTTCGCGTTAACGGGTTTTGACTGTATTATATCACTATTTTTAACAAAAAAGGTGTTTTGGTAGCTGATTTGAATATAAATGGGTTATATTATAATTAATGTGAGGTTAGAATGCTTTACAATTCAAGAATATTTCCGTTTCATTACGTTGGGTTTCAATATTGTTGATAAAAATATGACTTTTGACAGCTGTATTGTACTCATCACTTTTGACAGAACCATAGCTATCAAAAACACAATTAGGGTTTAACTATATAAAAAAATTGTGAATTTATTTTATTAATTAGTATTGTAATTACATATGTTGAATATTGAAATTGCCCTTGTACAAAGTCGATGGCCAAATAGACAAGAACTATCACTACTGACCTTTACAGCTTTTATGTAACGATCAAACTGTCTTTCAATTAACAAACAATGCACAAGGAAATAGGGAAAGCCAATCCAAGGGGTAGATACTGCTATCCCTACTACGAAGGATATCCTTTATCATTTATAACAGTAGGGAGAACAAATCCTAATATCCCGGCTAAAGGGAACACAAAGGCCATTGAATGCGACGATCAATTCTTTCAAAGACAGGAATCAACTTTGTCTTTCCACGAATACTGCTGTAGATGTTAAGAGACCATCACCACAGTTGTCTACATCCCTTCTTCAGTTAGGTTGAGGAATGTTTGTGGTTTAGGAAGGTATTTTCAGATGTCGATACCCTACGTCAATGCCATACGTACTGGACTCTATGTTGGGTATAATTAAGGGTTTCAACGCTATGATGACTAATAGGAAAACTAATACGACTTGGGCTGATATTCTTTTAAAGTACAGCAAGAGAGAGATTTCAGACTTGCTTGTTAAAAAGCAGGAAAACTGTTCCCGATACAAAGCAAAAATAGTTCAAATAAACACTTTGATACAAGTAGAGCACGGTGTCGTGATATCGTGGGCCATCTTTTTGATGTAAAAATAAGTAATTTCCTCTCTTAAAAATAATACATTCTTTTTATATAGTCAAGGTCTGACTAGTAACAGCGCAGTCAAGTATTTACTACATTTAAGTTAATCTGAATATCCTTTTAACATCACTAAGCATCCAGAAGCATAAGACGATTGTTGCACCAACATTTGACCCTCTCTAGAGTTTCATATCAACTCAATCAACTTAACTCAACAAATAAACGAAAATATCTAAACGAAAATAATAAGTTTTACTAATAATTAGATTAAACGTTTGTTTCATGTCAGTCTTATTCTGTGGAGGTGCTAACAAGACCGATTGTGGGCGATACTAGGAAGTTGACATTTAAAGCGTAAAGAAAAGTTGAATACCCTTCTGCGTATGAGTTATGTTAATTGCACATTTGACTCGGCTATGCGCTCCTTCAATCTGTTCCGCTTAAATCGTCCTCTTGTTATTCTCCTCTGACAAGATTCGAATCGGATTATTACAATGAAATTAGATGAACCTGGCTTACAACTGAGTGGTGTCATGTCTCCCAAGGCGTGTGTTTATAGATTACAATAACGGAGCTAGTGATGCCAGAGGTAGATTAAAAATTTTATGTATAGAAAAGTGTCGCAATAACAACGCATGACGGTAAAAGTTTAATGAATTATTCTGGCCGAAATAAGACAAAACTTTTCAATTTGATGACAAAAGGCACTTTTTAAAAATAATCATAACATAAACTTTTCATGATAACTGAATTTAATTCTCTCTGTCAGAAAATATTGAAAAGGTGGGAGAATTGCATTTAAATAACGTACTTTTTAAGTGATATCCATTAAAATCCAATCTTTGAAAATAGTTTTCCCTATTCAAAATCTTTGCTTGTTACTGTTTCATGAAACTGAAACCATGAAGATTTTTTTAATGACTCTGTTTTACATATTACCATTGAATTATTTTATTTAACGCGAATTACAAATCAACGAATATTTCCTTTAAAATAGCACTTAGCACAACACACTTCAAAGCAAACTATAATAGTAGTACATATAACTATGTATACAACTAAAACTAAAAAATTGAAAGTCACAACATAATTTGTCGTCTCTTGTAATATCTTATCAAAGTAACAAAGACTAATAATATTGCGGTACTGATAAATATCAGGATGTATCAAATATATTTTATAGTCATTACGAACTTCTATTTATGTAATGTAAATATGTGCAAAGATTAACAATTAAATCAAGCCGACGAAACGGTATAGTGGTTAGCGTGCTAGCTTCTAGATCGCGAGGTTGCGGGTTCGAGTCCCGTGTTAGGCATGGGTGTTTGTAAATGTATGTTGGCTTGTCTAATGACGAATATTTCGGCGCATTATAGCTCTCATGTTGCTGACGGCACCAGATAATCTGAAAACAACCAACAATTAAATCAAGACAGAAAATGTCAAACTTAATTTCAAGTTTTAGAAAAGGAACAATGAATGGAAGACCGAAGTAACATTCTAAAAAATGAATTAAGACTTATGCTTGTGGGAATATTCGCCTCACTGGTTTTAAAAGATCTTGGTTGGTTGTTTTCAGATTATCTGGCGCCGTCAGCAACACGAGGGTTATAATGCGCCGAAACATTCGTCATTAGACAAGCCAACATACATTTACAAACACCCATGCCTAACACGGGACTCGAACCCGCAACCTCGCGGTCTAGAAGCTAACACGCTAACCACTATACCGTTTGGTCGGCTTAAAAGATCTTGAAAATAATTTTATAGTGGATTTTTAACTTTCAACATTAAGCGAAATATCAAAGAAGTGGCCTTGAACTTCTAAATATATATGTTCCTGTTCGCATTCCTGCAATAATAAGGTTACGTTTTTGTGTAATCATTTCGTATTCTTTTATATAATCTGTATTGATTATCATTAAGAAAAAACTTAATTATTTAAACTTAAGAAGTGACATGATTAGTAAGTGAAGAAAGGATTTTTGCGAAAATTAGAAATATGATATCCTGGGATTTTTCGAAGACGTACAAAAGTGTTCGTGTTTTTAAGTCCATGTGATCAAAGAATAAAACTGTATGGATTAAAAGATCCAATAATGGCGAAAAACAACATTAATTTAATCAGGCTCAATAATTGAGAACTTATTTTCTAATCGTTTATAAACATGCATAAGTTTATGCAATTAAAGTAAAATACAAGCAAAAACATTTATAGATTGATGAAATACTTAACAACCCCAAAATAAAATAAAGAGCTCACATTCATACAACATCATTTAACTTTTCTGATTTAAAAAATCAATTTCTAAAAAATAACCAATTTCTAAGTTTAAAATGTGTAGGAAAAGTTTATTGTTTTCAATTTTCGATAACTTTAAATATTGATCCATTATTATTTATAGAATAAGTTTACTATTTTGGGAGATGTAAAAACACATACGGATTTTTATTTTTACTGGAAATATTACATTTGCTATTTACACTGACAAACATCAAAACAATAACTTAACGTCAACTGCTAACTAAAAAGTATAAACTAAAAAGTTCAAAACTAAAGATTGCCAGAAAACAGTATGCTAAACCGTTTCCTGGACAAAGCACCCGTACTTAAAAACTTAAAAGATAGATTATTGCAAGTTATTTTACAGTTAAAAATATTTTTATACCAGTCTTCACATTTAACAAATTCTATTAAGAAACATGGGTTGTAATACAAGAAACGAAATCGATTAGTACTTCTAAAAAGAAAGAAATGATTGCAGCAACATTGTGAGCTACAATATCTTATTATCACCCCGATCGTCTTCTTCATTTTGATACTTTCAATGTTCGACCAAGCGTTCATTGCATTTCTTTTGTATTTCCTTTGAAGACCACCCGATGAATAACTTATTCACACAGTGAGAATTTTTTTTCTTCTTCATTTTCTCGCTTTAGTCAACTCGAGTTCTTCCCAACAGCGAAAAATAACATAAAAAGTTGAGAATTACTAAGAAGAAAATCTAAAACGTTTTGCGAGTAAAAATTGGTTAAAACTGGTCATTATTCAAGTTTATTTTTTATCCCTTGTGCTTGTAACAATGATATTGTTTGATGTATTTAAAATTTATTGAGTTGTTTTATTTTTTTCTTTTGACACTTTAAATAATAGATTATTGAGTGTAATTTTAAAAACATTCTCTACTTTAAATTAGACCGGAATAATTTCTGTTCTAATTAAAAGTAGAATATAATTCAATATGATTTGAGTTAGAATATTGTTTATCATTATATTTAATAATATCGATTAAGTTTTAATAACACTCAATTAAATATCCAAAATACTAAGAATAATCAAGTGTTATGCAAGATTTTTTAGTACTAAAACTTGTACCTTATATCAACATCAAAATAAACTTCCTTAGATAACTGTGGGCAATACAGTTCTATAAATACATTAAAATTATTCGCATTTTTACACTTACAAAAATTATCTTATTACCTCAATTTAATGAAAAAAGTTGAACTCTAACTATCCATTTCCAGGAGCCCATTAAACATTCTAAGTTCATTATCACATTTCAGAAATTTCGGCACTCTTTCAAAACGGAATTGTCATTTTTGTCGCGTTTCTGTGAGTAATCACAATATGTGAATAAAAAAAACATTTTTAGGGTTACTTTAATTATCTTTGTACCACAAATATTTACGGTAGAAAGTATGATTCCAAATAGCATTGTTTCAATCATTTACCGGAGCCCATTAAACATGCTAAGTTCATTATCACAATTCAGAAATTTCGACACTCTTCGAAAACGGAATTGTCATTTCTGTCGCGTTTCTTTGTATAATCTCAATATGTTACGAGTCCCCTTGATCAAACACTGTACGCGGCACTTTTAGCAAAGCATGACGCAACTGTCAACATGACGCACGTAAGGCAGCGTTTGAGAAAAAACACTGGCACGATTCTGGCCTTTCGGGGGCGTACCCAATTTACTTATTAAACAAAGACTAATTATGCTAATATTGACAGAAAACGTAAGTGAAATAGATATTCGTGAGAATCAGTAGCTAATCCAGATTGCCCTAAGATCCCTTTAATTATATGATAATCGTTTTTTCTTTGGAGGTCGCATAAGTGTGGTCGGAGAAATTAAGTAATTTTAAAATTCACTAATTTCTTACAATTTATAACAAAGACTTAGTTTTTCAATGTACTGAAATAAACAAAAATACTTCAATTTTTTTTTTATGGATAAAATGCTAAAGTGGGCGTTCTCCTCTTAAATTTTCGTTAAATTTAAAATTAAAGTATTTAATCGGATTCTTAAAAAATAATTATTAATATTATGAGTCCATTTGAACAATTGTTCGGAGAAAACTTAATATGCTTATTAGTAAGTTGTAAGTAGCACTACATAAGATAATTTTAGGTGCATTGAGAAAAAAGTTTAAATAAAAAATTTAAACATTCATCCAAACATTTAAATTTAAGAATTTTTTTTCGAAAAAAGAGTAATGCCATACTAAAAACTTGCATCATCAGTTATAAAATATTTCATGCAAGTATTTCGCAAATGAAATTTATCCGTTCAAACTTGTGGCCCCTTTTTCTACAGACGCATACGAAAAATTAACGTCTGCAAAAAAAGGCATACGAAAAATTAACGTCTGAGAAAAAAAAAAGAAAAAGAAAAGATGAATTCCACCTCGTTTTTTCACTATCACATACGAAAAATTAACTTCAGTAAATAATAAAAAATTGCAATTCGCTTTCAATTTGAAAATGACATTTATATTATGTTGAAGAATAATATAAAAAACTCCAGTAACCGAGTCTGTAAGACGATAGACAGCTCATTGAAAAGTCCCCGGTTTGAAATATGGTATTCAGTGTATCGATATGTTTAATTTAATATTGAATCAAAATTGTGTTTCAGTAATTTTCAATAAAGGGCCGTTTCTACACGCGTTTTCATTATTCTACAATTGCTTACGAAGTATTTACGGCAACCAGTAACAACTAAAATCTACTCATGTTAAGTTTGACGACATATGATAACAAAAACCCGTTAGGAAGGAGTTTTCAAGGACGAAATCACGAATTTTTTTTACCGTATATCTAAATTGTACTCGATATCTCTATTTGCAGCCAAGATAGGTACTTCCCATAATAATCTTATCGAGACTTTTAAACTAGTATATGACACATGTCTGTAAGATTTTAGTTTATGCTCAATGAATTGCAAATCGAACTTCTATTGCTCTTTCCCTGTACTTCTAATCGTATCTTTTGGTTGGATTTTAGCATCGGAAACTAGCCTAAATGAGACCTTTCACTTGACATAACACACGTGCTTGTAACATTTGTAGTTTGGTCTGGGAATGTTGATTTCAGATGGATGTTCAGAGTCTTTGTTAAGCTTATCTCTACAGTAGTGTAGCATAGAAGCTCAAATGAATAGGTGTCTTACTCTAAATTGAAACAAATGTTTTCGAAACTGCGATAAATATCTGATTTACTTGTTGTTACTTATAATGTACTTTTTTTTTATTAACTCCGTTTAAATAATGTGACACATTATTTATTAAATCCTTTTTATATAAACTTCGATTTTGTATGTTTGTCGATGGTGTATAAATCCACCGAGGCCTAATTAACCCCCTTTCCGTCATCCAATCATACTGAAACTTGGCGGATAGATTCGATGTTGATGATAATGCATTCTATCAAATTTTGGAAACTGTCACTGTCAGTAAAAGGTTGCTTATACGGAATACTACTAAACCAACTTGCCACCATCCAATCGTGCTGAAATAGCATTTAACCTATCATTGAAGAATCTCTTTCCTGTAACCAAAATTGTTCTGATAAATAATAAAATAAATTGTTTTAATCAGAATAAATAAAAGATATTTGGATGTGAGTGCATAAACTCGCATTCATATCTAGTGAATAAATTTTGAAAAGTAAATCCCGGATATTTTGTTGATAGAGATATTTTTAATACTTAAAATTAGATGCCAACACCAAGCACACGCTGACAAGAGAAATGGCTTTGTTAATGAATATAACAATTGGCGATGCATATAAAGTATTTATATTAAAAACTTTGTTAGTATGGGTTATATTATTACCTATACGGGAAAATAGAAGCTATAAATTGTACAAGGAAACTATATAAATTTTTTAAAAAAATGTTTCATTTAAAATCATGTCACTTCAATGGACAATTAATATACTTAGTCTAAAATAGTGCAATCAAAGTTATAATATGACATTTCAAAACTTTCTCATCTTATTATTTTCTATAAATATTAACTTAAGTAAATACAATGGCCAAGTTAACATTTGGACTTTTAAAGTTTGTTTCCGAGGTTTCTTAACAATAGAAATTCGGTCATTCAAGAATATTTACATAAAGAGATAACGTAAACATATTAAAATAGGGTTCGCCGAATAATTACTAAGCCTTCTTCAGGCACTGAAGAGGGGTTGCGAAAATGAACTATTTTTAACTACTTTTTTTACTGTATCCAAAATATTAGTAAAAGGGAAATAGTATCTTAAATAATTAATTAAAATTTTTATACGCCTTAACACATTTTCCCAGTTGGTACTATGTATAAAAAATAAAAGACTTTAAAAAAATCAGCGCTAATGAAAACCTAATATGAATTACTAATTATTTTTTAGATTACTTTATAATTACGCAGCATGTTCGCTTGTTAAACTAGAATAAATTGAAAATAACAAATTTTAGTAAGTTGTATAACCAAACAAGTTCAGAAAAGAAACTAGTATTAAAATGCAAAACTATTAAATTACTTATTTCACATAAGAATACAAGTTTTAATTTTTACTATAACAAACTCGTAATTTATTATACAAAGTATTTAAGAAATGTAAAATAAAAATGAATAACATATTGATAAAAAGCAAAGCATAAAGAACCATATAGTAGAAATAGTATGTATGAATAAAAATGTACAAATGTTATACACGAAAGCAAAGGTAAAGATGGCACTGCTTGCAAAAATTCATGGAATCCCATTAAGTTTGTTTTAAGATAGCGATTGCTATCAATAGGAACTAAAGATTGAGACAAAGCCTCAAAGAAAAGATTTAGTCAGAAAGTAGATAAAACATTTATTGAAAACTTTGAAACTAGTAAACTCAAAATCCCACCTTAGCCTATTATTATTATACTGGTGTTAAATAGAATGATTTTTTGTATTTGTGATTGCCAAGAGGATGGCCATTAATACTAAAAAGACATAAATAAATGTTTTGCAGATTAGCAATGATTTCAAACACGAAACATTCACTAAAGTTTGTATATTAATACTTATTTACAATTGTGTAGCAGCTAAATAAAACGAACAGGGATCTCTGAATCTCCAAAATAAGCATTTCTGTGTAAAATATATATATAGTTATCTTTTAAGTAGTTATTTCATAAATAGACGTTTAAAAAAAATTGCTGATTCACTTTAAAAAATTTTAATTTATCCACAATAAGTTTTAACGATAAAATTGAAATAAATACTTTTGAAAAAATTAAATTTACGAAAGATTGATTTTTAAACATATATGAACGTTGGTTCCTGCATTGCCCTTCGCAAAGCCGCGTGATATGCATCCGCCAAACTACCCATGTCCAAACCTAGTGTACCCATGTCCAAACTAAAACTTAGTGATCCGTATTAAAATTACATTGTGGTTTCTAATATTGACCTCGATACGGACTGTCCATCATTTACATGAATACTAAATCGGGCAAAGCAAACTAATATATACTTATAAATATTCCTCTAACCCAATTGAATAACACCAGTTTTTAGATATCAGCTTGCCCATGATTTGTGAAATTTTTGCCTGGAAGGTAATATTACAAGACTATTCTCTTAGTTCAGCCCGTTTCCATATAGCTATTGATTAATCTATCTTAAGAAATGTAATCCCTTTAGAGATTCATAAGGGTGTTCTTCGCATTTCAGACATTTAAAGATCGATGTTGATGTTCTGTAAGTATAAGACTTTTATAAATCCCTATATATGCTGTTAAAAATTTGGATTCACCTTGCACAAAAAATTGGTTCCCATTTAGCTGCAACCAACATTTGGTGCTCAGTTTCACGATTTAATGATTCTACCTCGGACCGTCAGCAGCATTAAATCGTGAAACTAAACTTTTTGGTGCAAAGTGGAACGCACTTTTTAACAGTGTATTTTGTTCTTTAAAATTGTGTCTATTAAAGATAGATGTCGGATGTTCTTTAAAACTGAGGCATTTAAAGATTGATGTCGGATGTTCTTTAACACTACAGATCTGTGTATCGGATGGGATGTTTTATAAATCTAAGTCAGATTCAGGGTCTCCTTTTTTTAGTATGAGACATCTACAGATCTAAGTTAGGTGTTCCTTTCTAGATTTATGTCGGATGTTGAATTTGAGACATTAACGGGTGTTCCATGACCTAATTGTTAGCAGTGCCGTGTAGACAATGAATATGAATGGATGTTCAGGCATACCCACGTCATAGTAACCAAGATCCCATTGCGGTTCATCTTTTATTGAGCGAGAGTTGTACTTGTATGGTGCACTATTCATCATGCGGCTCTGGAGGGCAACGAGGGAAGAGGTGGCTGCAATTGAGAGGTCACGTTTTACTATCAACCATCTTAATTATAGAATCTACAGCCTAGCACAAAATATTTTACACAATTTCAATACCAACTCTTATCCACTGGATGGAACTTTTTGGCTATGGAACTATACATTGAGACAAGCTTACTTGAGCTCACTGAATACGCTACAACGATGAGTGAACCGGTTTACTACGCCCTGATTGGCTGATTAAAACGATGTGTGGCCGATTCGTTACTGTGATTAGAAAAGTTATTAAAATTTAAACTTAAATGCACTTATTTTCTTTTTGTTATCAACATATATTCAAATTTAATACAAAATTATATACGCAAGTTATCAATGTTACAATAAAAGTGGTGATTTGCCCGGAACTATATCTTTTATGCGGAAGGATACATCCTAGAGCGTATTCAATGGGGTCTAGTTGGCCTGTCCATTAGTATAGTGAGTAGAGGTCGGAAATATCGATCAAAATAAATATCGATACTATATTGGTGCATAGAAAAAAATATCGATACATCGATACATGATTTTTTTTTTTCCAATTTTATTAGAAACGAAGTTTTTTCGGGGCAAATTTCTACTTTTCATGAATTCATGCCAAAACATTTTTAATTATAAAAAAAAATTAATAAATAAATTATAAAAATTGTTTTAATAAATAAATTATAAAAATTGTTTTAATAAATAAATTATAAAAATTGTTTTAATAAATAAATTATAAAAATTGTTTTAATAAATAAATTATAAAAATTGTTTTAATAAATAAATTATAAAAATTGTTTTAATAAATAAATTATAAAAAATGTTTTAATAAATAAATTATATTTTCAATCAGAAAAAATAAAATACATTTGGATGTCAATGCTAAAGTTAACATTTATTTTTAAAGAAGAAATTTTGAAAAGTAGTTTATCGCATATTTTGCTGACAGAGATGTTTTTAATATTTAAAATTAGATGCAAATTCCTGGCACACGCTGGCAACAGAAACGGCACTATGTTAATGACTGCTAATAAATGATCTTATCTTTCCATTATATTATTTTTTTTTGGTTAAGGTGCCATTTTAACTGTTTCTCAGCCCAGTACAAACTTTAGTTTTGAAGTTGTTGAAAAGGGAATAAAAAAATCGAAAAAACACATGAAACTACAAAACGATCATCAAAAAACTAAAAATGTTTAAAAATATCGATATATCGGTGACTTGTATCGATATTTTAACTATCGATATTTTTTTTAAATATCGATAAAAATATCGTCGTATCGATATATCGCCGACCTCTAATAGTGAGAGCTTTTGGTGGGATTGAGAAAAGTATTTAAGCTTAATAATTGTGTGAAAATTTCAAGTTTGCAAAGTTTTATGTATAAACTAAACTAACACGTGGTATAGTCAAATGCTGGGGATGCTGTTTATGGTAAGAGAAAATAGATGCAGAATATAAAGAAAGGTCAAGTTTGTTAAAAAACACTTATTTTAAAAATGAAATGTTTTGGATATCCAGATAAAACCAAACTATACGCAAAGAATTTTATGGTGAAGGCTTGAGAAATATTGTGAATTCCTTGTTTCAGTTGGAAAATGATTTTTACAGTAAAATGACCAGTTAAAAGTATTCTAAATAGCTTTCAATTATTTAAAATATTATTGCTATACCGTAATCTAAACCAAAGAAATTTGAAAAATTTTCCCTGACAAACTTTTTCCTAAATATTTCAAGGCCATAAATGTATTCATTTATAATTTTCAAAAAAAAAAATTATCTTTTAATTTTTAAAATTAAAAAAAGTTAAATATTAGATAATTTTGAAAGTTGTGTATTCTAATGCAGGTAACTTTGATTCAACAAAACAGAAAATCTACAGCACTAGTTCAAATGCATAACATTTGAAGGAAAATTCCTTTGATATTAACAACTTAAAAATTGTTTTATGTAAAATGCTTTATCAATATCTAGATTTCTACTGACAATTAAACTTCCCCTGTCATAATTTACTTTTACATTCAGTTCTACTTTTCTTCAATACATATCAATACGACATTAAAACAAAAGAAAGAAAGGTTATAAAGAAAATTAAAAGTAGATAGCATTAACAGAATATCATTATAAACATTAATTAAGGTAATTCAAAACCAAAGTTAATATAGATGCAAGAATGTGTTCTTACTATTTAAAATGAATACTTATTTTGTCTGAGAAATACAATTCTTGATTGTATATAATGTAATCTTTGTCTGCGAGAAACAATTTCTCACATACTCAATAATTAAAATGATTCAACTCAAAATGTATTAAATGCACAAAATCCATTGTAATTGAAATTTTTGTTTTAAATTTTCTATGACTAAACTCTAAAATATCCAGGATATTCTCAATAATTATCAACAGCATATATTTTAGGTGACAGTTATTTGGACCATTTACAAAAATATTTTTGAAGAAATATTTAGTGCCATTGAATTGATTTAGATCTATTTCTATACAAATTTAAACAAATGTACATTAATAAATTACTAATTAAAGTTACTGATTTTTATCTTTAAAATGTTTTGCCGTCGAAAAGAGAAATTTCAAAATGCAACCGCCATAAAATTTATCAATACATCCTTTCTTACCAATATTAGGAAAGTAAAAATACTTCAATATTAAAACCAATATTATTTTTATTTTCCACTTAGTGACTAATATATGAACATAATCTTACGCCAAGTCTGCTACTCAAGTACAAACCATATCATAAAACGCAATATCAGAGTTTAATAAAGACAAGGTGTACGCTTTTAAAATGAAATATTTCAAACAAATTTGAAGTGGAAGTAAACATACAACTATATTTTCTAGGTTTTCGATTTTGTTGCCATCCAGATTCGGTAATTATTCAAAAGCATGCCAAACACCAATATCACTACTCGACGATTCTAAGACTCTGATTGAAAAGATTGGATTCTCATAATACAATTAATAATCAATTATCGCTGAACTGTGAAAGAAAGTGGGAAAGCTATATTTCAAGTCGGACATTATCCGTCGACACAAAGCAACCATCCTCTTAGCGTGACGTTTTACTGTTTTGACAAGTTCTCCGTTCAGCAGCATTAATGAGGACTGAACCACGTGAATGATTTGTGCGTGACTCCCGCATTTCCATCGGAATCGCACCGCTCAATTCACTAGGATTAGCCACTTTGTGTAACGATGTCACACAATAAAGACATGGTCAGAGAAGAGAGCGGCCATAAAAAGGATTTGTCGCATGGCATGACTTTACAAACAAACCAAATCTGCCATGAAATTATAACAATGTCGCTTTATTCAATTACACTGGCTTCTTTTGTTAGAACATGATTACGGAACTTGCAAAAAATGAAGCGCCATGTTCCTTGTACCTTAGTGTCATTTTATTAAGTGCGCATTAGCATAAAGTGAGTTGAAAATAAGAACTAAAAGGCGTGGATATCATTAATATGAAAATGAAAAAAAGAGAATTTGCTTACAGCACACTTTTTTATGGTCATTACAAATTTCCTCTGTTCACGTTTTAATATTTCGAGTAAATTATGCCTCATTAAAGTATTATGTTTTAGTGCTTTTCACTTATGGCTTAGGTGATATGTCATTCTTTACCCGACTATAGGTATTCAGTTTAAGGACCACCAAGAACTTTTTTTGTAGACCTTTTACCATTCTCTTACAGACCATATACACCTCAATTTGTCACACACATAGCATACATACAGGGACAGTCTAGGTGACATCTTATAGCGAACTTATTAGCAATACAACGCCCCACTTCTGCGCCTCACAAGTAGATAGATTCATTTATCACTAGAAACCCATCTAAATATGTCCAGTGTCCTGTAAAGCTTGACCACCTCTGAAAATCTGGACAGTAAAAGGGGAACCTTTTGTCCGATTCTTACATGGGAAATGCCTTGGAGCATTGCCATTGTTAAAAGCCCATGTAGCATAAAAGGTCTTTTTTAAGAATAGAAATATAAGTGATCAGTCAAACTTTTGACAACAAGGCAACCACCCAGGTTAACATTTCTCTACTCTTCCTGAAACCAATATCCTTATATCCAGGTTTAGATCTCCACAAAAGAGCTTTTGCGAAGACCTCGCGTGTGGGTGTCATCACCCCCCCCCCCCCCCTCTGATCCTAAATAAACACCCACTAAACAAGATTGAACGCTTCGTTGTCAACATATTGAGAGGGCAAATAATACGTTCCTGTATGGAAGGTAATCCCTGAAAGTTAAATAAGTAAAATGTGTTGCAAAAAAGGCACTGATTTCCTTAAAGTTAACAATTCCTGAAGTTTCAATAGTTCTTATAGCAAAGAACTAGCTTTTTTAATTGTTAATAATCTTTGATGGTTCAATAAATACACCATGTTAAAGAAAAAAAAGAAAGAAAAAAAGAGGAAAAAACAACACTTAATACCTTAAATGTGAACGATTCCTGAAGATTTAAGAAGTACAATATGTTACAACTAAAAGCTGGATACTTTAAATGTTAACCTCGATTTGACAAGTATTTCAATTTAACCGCTCTTTTTTAAAATAAGCCTCAACCTCCCCTCCCCCCCCCCCCAAAAAAAAATAATGCCTATGGGGTTACCAACGTAATATGTCGTATTGGACACCGTATTTCCATTTATTTTATAATGGTTTTTTAGGGGACGAAAACGTAAAAAAAAAATAAACATCACTATTCATATAGAAAATCCAAATTGAAAACAGCAATACGTAAAGATATGACAATAACTATAATTAAATTTAGAATATTTAGACCTGTACTCATGGTGATGCTAAAAATAAAACATCAGAAAAGAAGTTTATAATAAAATTATTTGCGCTAACGTTAATTGTTGAAACTGGCTCTTATTTATAAAATTAAAAAAAATCTTCTTCAGTAGAGTATTATAAACTTTACAATTCTTTTCAGAAGAACATTTTTTCGGCTGTGTTAATTTAAAAGTGAGTTCGCGAGGATTATTTTGTAAGAATTTTTTCATGAATTCATATTTCTCTAAGCTAGTCTTGGCTTGAGAGATTTTTATTTTAAACAATAAAATTGTTTAAAAAAATATTTTATTTTAAGTGAGGAATGTCTACAAGTATAAGCATTCATGTTATAAAATGCTGTTAAGAATAACTTTTTTCTATTATTTACAATATGTAATTAAGCGTTTATGTTTAAGTAGAATTAGTTTTGATGATGGATTTTATTTTAAATGAGGTAAAACTCAATGCGCGATTATAATATTTCCACGTCTCAAATATTAAAAACAGAAAGTTATAAACGATAACCTAATATCAATAATCGCAATAAATCAATAATTATCTACTTTTTAACTAATTTTAATGTTAATTTTTATGTGTTTTAAAACTCCCCACTTGAAAATCATTTAACATACACTGTTAAAAAAATTTGTCCACCTTGCACCAAAATTTGGTTCCCATTTAGCTGCCACCAACATTTGGTGCTTAGTTTCGCGATTTAGTGGTGCTTATGGTCCGAGGTTGCACCATTAAATCGTGAAACTAAGCACCAAATGTTGGTGGCAGCTAAATGGGAACCAATTTTTGGTGCAAGGTGGAACAAAATTTTTAACAGTGTAGAGGAATAAGGCAATTTAACACTTAACGGGGAGATGGTGGGAGTTCTACTTAAATATTTTAATTTCATCTTTCTTTACTGTTTAATTCGATGGAAATATTTATCATACAACAGAAAATTTTAGTTGTATGTTTTTATAGCGTTATAAATATGCGTGAAGGCCAAATTTACAGGTTCTCTCACAAAATTTGAGAGTAAATGTTTTCATGTTTTTTTTTGTTTTTTTTCAAATTTTTATCAGTTAAATCTTTTTAACTTCAGACCATTAAAAATAACGTCACCACATAACGAACCTCAGCATTTCTTAAGAGAAAAAAAAGCATCAATTGAAAATTTCTAGTCTATTCTAATTATTTTTTCAATAGAAAATTTCTATGTCTATTGATTTTTCAAAAAATTTAATTCTCTACTTTTGCTTGCGAACTAGATAAGATATCCAAATTCTGTAGTAAGCAATTATAGACTTTATAAAATAATTGACACATTTGAGACGTTGTCCTGAGAAAAATCTGATTAGAGCCTGACCAGTAGAGAAAAATGTCCAGGTACTCTGTCTTGGCGCAGTATGGCCCTCGTGTTGCCCTTGCGCCGTTAAACTTAAATCAACCAACCAACCAGGTACTCTGTCATCAAAGCCTTTGAACGTTAAATGAGGGAATGGGTGGGCTTAGAGGAGTTAGGAAGTTGACGAACTAGTTTTCAATTTAAAATTTAATTAGAATTATGCTGAAAAAATAACATTCTTTGCCTTAATAAAGGTATTTAACATACTCTTAACATCTGAGGCAGGCTTTTAAATTTTTGACATTATGATGTACTACGTAACTTTCCCTAAACAAAGTTAGAAATTGATGGATTTACTTAACTAGCAAATTAACAACCTTTGTTCAATTGATATGCGCATAAAACTGCTTAGATTATGTAATAGGAACTTGTCAAGCGACTCTTCTCCAATTACTTATTTATCAATTAATTGTAATTATTCTGATAGAAATGTATGCTAAATATCGTTTACTTGTATCCCCTTTTTAATACTTTTAAAAAGATAAATATGCTCTTGAATAAAGAAGTTTTTTTTTATATAATCAGCGCAAAAAGAATGCTATTTTGCCAAGGGTCGATAAAAATTTTACATTGCGTGTTATTTTATTTATTACATAAATAATGCTCTTTTTGTTGTATTAAATATAAACTACAAATGAAATAAGTTACGCATCGACAAATTTGTATGAATATAAGTAAAACCTGAAGATAATTTGGAGTATTCAAATTTAAAACTATATCAGTAAGAATATAATCAAGTGAAAACAGTAAAAAAAAAAAGTCAACGATTAAGACCATCTTTAAAGTTGTCAGCTGATACTTTTTTCAATAATGTCGATAAAATTTAGTTTTTTTAGCAAAAGGGTTCTATATTAAAATTTATATGGATAATTTATATTGAACTAAATTGTGCTTTAACTTTTATAATAGATAAGGAAAATTAACAATTAAGTTTAATATTTGCAATCGACTCTTTTTAAGCACTAAATTTATAAGATAAAACGCTCAAGAGCGAACTTAAAACCTATATTTCAACACCAAAATCAAGGAAATCCTGTATGGGGTATTATTGTTCATAGGGATTAATTAAAGAAAAAAAAAGATATGAAATAATTATGTATCGTATAATAAGAGAACATTTACTTAATGAAAAATGCAAAGACCAACCGAACGAATAAATATACAAATAAAAAGTATCAAAATCAGCAATTACAATAGTTTAGCAATTGAAGCAAGGCCAATTGCCAGATTTGTCATTTTCTGACAAAGAAGCACGTGTTTGAGACTTAAAAAAAAATTACAATTCGAACCAAAATATTCTAATATAAACAGATAATTATTTCTTTGAAAAATAGCTAATTAAATGCCAATGAACCATGAGCAGGTCAGAAATCGACCAATGTTTGTTGACATTTTGCTTAACAAATCGTTGCAAACACTTGCAATCAAAATTGTAAGTATTTCTATAGCGTTATATTTATCATAAGGCCGATCTATATTATTTTATTTTAAGGAAATAGGAACATCAAAATCTCAAAAAAATTCAATATTCAAGCATATTATACTCGCACGTGAATTTTCAGAAAAGTGAATAGCCAGTTTGCTTAATATCCCCGAAAGATATTGTTGATTGTACACATGCGTGAAATCAAAATGTAATTTGTATACATTTCATCAACCACACAAGTAATGAATCAAATTGTACTCTGCACAAGGTTTCAACTTATACACATATAAACTTCCAGAATTTAAGACTGGAAATTTTGATCAGTCTCGAGACATTGGTTTATGAAGTCAATCAAAATAAATATTGACTCATTTCATATAAATTGTTTAACGCATTACAAGACTAATAACACTTGACACCAAAAACTAAAATACTTGGAGATCATCAATAGAAAAGTTGAGAACGATTTAATTAGTCACAAAAACATTGATCTATGAAGTAAAATCTAAATAAACATAGGATCTTTTCACAGAAATCGCTTAAAGCATCAATGGCGAATAACACTTGGCGGCAAAAAACAGACTTTTGGAGATCATCATTGAAAGACTTGAGAAACAATATGGCAAAGTGAACGATAATAGACCCAATAGTCCAGCAAAACATAGAAACACGTGCTCTAGAAGACAACATTGCACCGGCATTATTAAATATTTGAATCTGCAACATGTATCATCGATTGACCAACTTTGTAGGGCAACATTTCATGGCAAAAGAATAACAACAATAGACCCTCAAGTGACAGTTTATTGACAATTCTGATCAATCGTCCAACGCCAACATAAATTCTTATTGATAACATAAATAGGATATCTATATTAGCTGGCGCAAATAGATAATTTTTTTATCTTGGGACAACATCCATTGATATTTGATCAGTGGTGAATAAACAAGTTGTTTGTATTGGATTTATGGTGGCCTAACAGGTAACAACATGTGGTCAATTGGAAATTGTCTGATTTTGAAGAAAGATATGAAAGTGGACTTACCGTCTCTTGGTGGCGAGGGACAAGGAGGGGCCGGGTAGCTGCTCAAATAAGGATGTCCCGGGTGAGAGTAGCTGTTGTGCAAGCTGGAATTAAGAGGATAGTTCATCGGGAAAGGGTTCGGGCCCAGCGGCCTAGGGTTGTGTGCCGAGGCGAACACGGCCTCATGCTGCGAGGGCTGCGACGAGTAAGTCGATCGGATCGGGTAGGCCTGCGCGTGATGGGGCATCCCCGCCAGCCCTTGTTGCTGAATCTCCATAAAAGCGGATTTATTAGATCCGTCCTGGTCTAGGCCGTCCGCTGCTCCCGCCATGCTGGGATAGGGGGCCGCAAACTCCGTGAAATTCAACGTGGTGGCGGCTTGGCTGGAACACACCGGGTCTAATAAAATGCAACTCTTTTGTTGTTGTGAGATGGCGAGAGACGTGTTTTCCCTCGCGCTACAGAACAGCGAGTAGTTAGGGGATGGCGGGAACAACGTGAGGTTCCACGGCGGCTATGAATATGGATGGCAGCAGCGTCGCCCAACACGCCTACTGGCGCCGGCTATTGGACGGGATCGCGCTTACGACACGCCTACTCATGTCACTCAAAGGGAAGGGCTGAATCGCCCCGCGGCCAACTCCATGTGGAAAATGCGGACGGAAACAGTGGGATTTTGAATGAATTTTGGCGAGCAAAGCTACTGTTTGGGGTTCTTCTATGAAGACATATGGGGGTGAACTCGGAATGGGTCTCGGTGGGGTGGAAAGCTACAAAAAGAGACGTGTCAAGGGGAGTTCGCATTTTTCATCATTCGAAATGTTTTTTTAGTGACTCAAAAAATACGGAGTTAATGCTATCATGGGAAAATAATACCCAGATTAGATAATATAATGTATTAACAATCCCGAAATAGTTTTAAAAGTTATTATTTCCGACCAAATATTAATGATATCTAATAAATTCTAATAATGAATATAACAATATACTTCTAATAATGCATAATACTAAATAATTCTAATAATGCAATAACTTGAACAAAATATATTTTTCAACATTTTTTGAAGATATCATGGAGAATAAAGAATTGTATTTGTTCCCAGATTACCAATTGCTTAAAAAGAAATTTGATTTTTTGGACAGTTTTTTTTTTTTTTTTTTTAAACTTTTTTTTTAATATTTTGGTCACATTTTTGGAAACTTACCTACCTCCTAAGCTTATAATTCCGACTAATATAGTATCGCATTCCTGCGAATTGAGCTTTATTTTATGTTTAGTTATTTTACTATCTTCAGTTTAAACCCAAAAAATGATTTAAAGTGTTTGGTCTTTGACTGTTCTGTGACTCTTTCTTTTATTCTTAAGTAGGTATACATATACAATTGAGATGATTTTCTTTAATTTTTAGTTAGAATTTCAAACTTTTTGGCAGTAAATCGGAATTAAAAACGATGAATTTTTATGTATAAACTTTTTTTCCGTTAATTTTTTAAATAGCTAATTGCAATTAAAATAACTAATTAGGGTGTTATTCGAACGGACATAAATAAACTTGTAATTAACTTAGAGGTATGATTTTTATTGCAAATAAAATATATTATATTGAAGCATGTTTCCATAAAAAATTATGAATTTGGCTTCAATATTCATTTAATTAAAATAATTTAAATAAAAAGTTTGAAAAATTACATAGTTTTTAACAAAAAATTAAGATTAAAATATAAATAAAAATGCAGTTGTAACAATAGATATTAGATTCTAGATGGAAACACATTCACAACTATTGTCTACAAAACAAAATTAGAATTTTGTGAATCGGACCATTTATAATGAAGTTATGACTGTTGGCGTAAAGTCATATAACACCAAAATGTCATTTTTCAGAAAACGCGTTTAAAGTTTACTACACTAATTAATGTTTTACAAAACAGGTTCACAAAACCCACAGTAATTTAAAAAGTAATTTGAGTCTCAGAAAGAAAATGGTATAATTTTAAAGTACTGAATTCGGGAATATTTTGAAACAAAAAAACAAAAACGCATACTTTAGTCAAATTTCTTAATTCCTAATATATATGTATACCTTAAATCGGAAGGACTTCATTTGGCTAAGGTAAATTTACCATACGACTCTACGGGTATTCAAGAGAATATTAAAGTACTAATATATACCAAACATTTGATACAGAAGCAGTATAATTTAAATTTCAGTAGGTACAAAAGGATAAAAGTGTATTTTTAAACTTTATTATAAACTTATTGTATTTTCACTCATATCAATAAAACTCATTTACTTTTTAAAAAGCATCTCTAAATCTATAATTAAAATTGAAAAACTGCATGATTATATGTCACTTAAGGAAGTATGTAAAGGTTAAAAGGTTCAGTAAATCAATGTAAAAGGGTTTAATATAATCATTATAGAAGGGTTTTTTTTAATAAAATTTCATGAATTAAAGCTAATTTCAGAAATTAGACATTGAACTTATTTTAATGTTTTAAAATAATTTTTTTAATTAATTAGTAATATTATAAGAATTTCTTGGAAATTTTTTAATTGCAAATGAGATTTTGAGGAACTGAATCAAACGGTAAGTATAATTTATTTTGCTCTGTGTTTGGAATATCAGATTTTATTGACTCTTTTTCAGATAATTATCATGATACAGTAACAATTTATATTTTTTCTAGAATTGAATAACTATAACGATTTATGTTTTCTAGAATTAAATAAAAAAACTAACTAGACATTTCCCCCTCAAAAAGATAGACAATTAACGAGGACTTAACAAATTACGTTTTCAGACACAATCAAAGTAATCAATGTCTAATTGTGGCCACATTACACAGTTTCACTAAAAGATTATTTCAAAATAAATTTTTAGAACTAAAATAATAAAAAACTAAACCTGATTAACTTTAGTAGGAACGTTCTAAAATTACAACTTGGTGAAAGATATTTTTCCCGCGCTTACGACGTACCAAAGAAAAACGATCTGAATTGAAAGATTTTTATACTTCGTATTAAGTTAAAAAAAACCATCTAATCCAGCGAGGATCAAAATCGCTACAATCCCATGATCCAATTATCCGTAGTAAATGCAATGAATCTTTGTGGTCACTGAAGCTTCAAAGAGCCGTTATGATTGCCGATTCATCCTCCATTGACGAAGCATCAGCGCATCCTTGCTCTTGGCTATCAATGAAGATTAGATAATGAGTTGATTCCTATTAACCCTTTCGCTACGCAAGGGATTTACCTTAAGTTCATGGGACTTGCTTTCACCAACACTTGCAGGCGTCAGCCTTGCATTTGCGATTAATGAAAGAAAGTGTTTCTTGACTGTTATGTAAATCTGATTTATGAATCTTTTATCATGGAAATAGAAAAGGATCTTTTTGGAACCGGGAATGTTGACTGTGAACGACATTATTAATAAATGTCAGAAGTTGATCTTTTTGTGTCACAATGCTTTAGACCAGGTGTAATTGTGTTGTTATTATTATTATTATTATTATTTTCTTTTTTTGTAATAATTGTGAAATGGAGCTTTGTTTTAGCGAGTGGTTTTATTTATAAGTATTCAACGAATATATTTTTTTAAAAATTGATCGGAATAACAGTTAAGATTCAAACGAGGATTAAAAAAATTAAAGAATAAGCGATTTCCAAACTTTTTTTTTATTGAATTTGCATATAAATTATTATAATTTCAATTGTGTAAATGATTGCTCAAATATATAGAAGGCGGATTAAATATTTAAGTATGATACTGGCAAAAATAGAATGACATTGTCTAAACAATAGCACTAGTCGAGTTCAAAATATAAAGTAATGTTTGACAAAATGTGCTATATTTCTAAAATATAAAGTAGCCGACCAAACGGTATAGTGGTTAGCATGCTAGCTTCTAGACCGCGAGGTTGCGGGTTCGAGTCCCGTGTTAGGCATGGATGTTTATTAATGTATGTTGGCTTGTCTAATGACGAATGTTTCGGCGCATTATAGCCCTCGTGTTGCTGACGCCAAAATATAAAGTAATGTGTGACAAAATGAGCCATATTTCTTTATTAAACAACCTTGAAAACTCCTAGATGAATTGCTTTCTAACAGGGGCAATCATAATACTCTAATAGTATGATAAATAATCGATTGAAATAAATGAATACAAACCTATGCAAAGATGAATAATATTGGTTTTATTCACGCATTAGTCATTAAGAACAAAATTATTGACCCCTAGTCCATTTAGAACTTTGATTTACTGCAGTATTTAATTTTAGATTGATTTGTTGTTGTTTGCTCTGGCTTCATATTGACGTATTTATGTATTATATATATGTATTTTTTTAGCATTTATTCCAACTTCGTGTACAAAAGAAGGATTTTTAGAATGAATGTTTTTCACTCTAAAACTTTCTAAACTACTAACCTTTTACTTTGGCTAAACTCTAAAACTACAAGCCTTTTAGTTTTGTTACTGATTTGTATACTGCTTGTGTTAATATGTGAATCCTGTTATAAAGATCTTGGTACCTTATTTTGGATTTAAATATGCAAAATTGAATGTTTATAGTTCATGAATTTCTTTAGATTACATTCATTGTTAAGCTATATTTTTACATTCAAATCGTGCCTTAATATTGAACAATTAAAAGTTCTAACTTTATACTATAAACATTTTTCCGAGTATGTAGATACGATTATTTTGAACAAAATAGTGACCCTTTTGTAACTGAACGGTTCATTTATACCCATTTTAAAGTCACAATACGAGATGAAAGGTTCTCTCATTCCAAAGTGCTGGGCTTCAAGTCCCAGTTTGAGTTCTGAATCCACTTTAAGCTGCAGGTCCCAGCATATTTAGATATTTTAGACCCAAAATGGCCACTCATCTTGTATATTAACCCTTTGCACTCAAGTGGCGCCTCTCAGGCGCCACGCGATTGGATGCCAAATCACGAGAGGACCATTAGGTGTGATGCGGAAATTCGATTCAAGGCCAATGACTGTGTTTAGTTTCTATGAAGCAAATCCATAAACACCAGCCGAACCTAAAATGTCTCGAGTTGCTGATTCCTCCGCGTGAAAAAGGCCTGGAGTGCAAAGGGTTAACCCATCCAGCCTTGAGGCTTTATGAGAGCTTATTAGAAGTACAATTCGAGTGATGCTATCACTATATCATATGGGCTATACTAGTTGGTTTGGTTGGTTGTTTTCAGATTATCTGGCGCCGTCAGCAACACGAGAGCTATAATGAGCCGAAACATTCGTCATTTGACAAGCCAACATACATTTACAAACACCCATGCCTTACACGGGACTTGAACCCGCAACCTGCTGACCAAACGGTATAGTGGTTAGCGTGCTAGCCTCTAGACCGCGAGATTGCGGGTTCGAGTCCCGTGTTGGCATGGGTGTTTGCAAATGTATGTTGGTTTGTCTAATGACGAATGTTTCGGCGAAATTATAGCCCTCGTGTTGCTGACGGCGCCAGATAATCTGGAAACAACCAACCAACCCGCAACCTCGCGATCTAGAAGCTAGCACGCTAACCACTATACCGTTTGATCGGCTGTGGGCTAGACTAGATTACTAAATTACTGTAAATGAATAAATTATTTGATACATCTCACGAGTCACATTCTGAGAAAATTGAGTTTTTATAATTAATAATTCTTTGAGTATACGGATAGGCTTAAAAAAAGAAACGCACGAAATAATATCACTTCACATGGTGCTGGAGATCTTAGAAGTTTTGTATTTTTATCAAAGAAACTCAATTAGACACTAGTAGTTTTTTTTTTTTTTTTAAATTTCTCAAAGTTAATTGCAGGTGTGACTGGGGGGGGGGGGAGATTTGGTTTGTATGAGGCTTCTCAAATAATTGATTCAAGTATTATACACACTTATGTGAACACATTTATACAATTATTCAATTGTTCGGGGAAAATTCGAAACCAATCAGAGTACTAGCCCGTATAGCCCATATCATCCCAGGGAGGTCCGTAGGAAGTCATTCAGAGTGTCGGGGATGACTGGGGACATCCTAGGGACCTCCCTGGGAGGATGTGTGCTTTATGGGTAATGAGCCTATTTACATAAAGGAACTTATTACTAAATAAGGGTGACACAAACTGTAGTCTTTTATCTCCCCTTAAACCTAATACAAAATTTTCTCAAACGGATTTTCAGCCGAAATATTCTCCTAAAAGTTCTAAAATTTTGTATTGATGTCAAAACAACAATAATAAAAACTAGCGATTTTCTTTAATTTGGAAACTTTGAATAGGCATTGAATTTGTATTAAAAATAACTGCTTTGCTGTTTCTACATGTGTAGTTAGTTTTGAAGCAATATTTTAGCAGACTTTACTTTTTGAATTAGGTCAATGAAATGTGGAAAAATTGACAAGCACCATTAACCCTTTGCACTCCAGGCCTTTTTCGCGCGGAGGAATCAGCAACTCGAGACATTTTAGGTTCGGCTGGTGTTTATGGATTTGCTTCATAGAAACTAAACACAGTCATTGGCCTTGCATCGAATTTCCGCATCACACCTAATGGTCCTCTCGTGGTTTGGCATCCAATCGTGTGGCGCCTGAGAGGCGCCACTGGAGTGCAAAGGGTTAAACAACTGAACTGTTTTGTTGCTTCTATATGAGAAACTAATTTTGAATGACTATTTCAGCCGATAAAATACTGAATGACGTATTGTATTTGGTCAAAGATTGGCGAACTCCATTGAACAAATCAAATTCAGACAACACTCTTCAAGAAAACTACAGAAGATCACTTCCACCAACGTTAAAATCGCTCCCCTATGTTCTTTCAATCCACACTAATATACAGTAACTGCTTGACTACATTATTATCCGTGGTAACATAGAAAAATTCACTCGACTGTGCGGTTCTCCGCGGATATTCCGCCACAATGCATACACTGCTTTATTATATTGGCCCCCCTCGAATCCCAATCCACGGGACAGCGCGTCAAAAGGCCTCAACCGACTGTCAGGTCACGTGACCCTGGAGGGGGGCAAACGCGCGCCTACTTCCAAGGGGGACAAGTGCCCCTTTGAACTCACCCCTGCTGGTGATTTACTTTCCGAGTAATCGGCTTTTAACGGCTGCGGAGATATTACAAGGTGGATAAGAGCTTTAGATGCCATGTCTTATCGCTTCGGGCGGGGTGCGAAGATGACCGAGCGATCCGATAAACTAATATTTAGGTTTGTTTGTTTTGTAGTAGTGTTTGACTTTGTTTAGCGCTTCGTGAAATAGGTGATTGAGATTTTTTGTAGAGAGGGGGTGGGGGGAGTAAGTGTCACTTGGGGAATATGACTCTGAATAAAGAGGGTAAGTGTTTAAATGCAGCGTCTTTATAAATTGAGGAAGAATTGGTATACGACTTGTGAATAAAGAAATATTCAGGTTTGTTTGGTACTTTAAGGGTTTGTATTTGACTTTGTTCAACGCTTTATGGAGTAGGAGATTGGGAATAGATTTTTTGGAGAGTAAATTGCAAGGTGAACCAGTGTAAAATAGAGCATATGAAACAGAGGAATAGCTGTATAATCGTAAAAAGCAGTTCAACGTATCAAATTTGAACAATCAAGATTTATTTCTTATAAATATATGTATACTGCACATTAATAACTTGGACTCTATCTTTTACTATTCCTTGCATTCGAATAAAAGTATTCATTTTAATACTTTAACCTCTAACTTTAATATTCCTTAAATTTATACAAAAGTATCCATAATAATGCATTTACTATAATTTTTAATATTCCTTGCATTTATTCAAAATTGTCCATATTAATACTCTTACTTCTAGTATTCCAATATCTATATTAAACATTTTTGTATTCCTTACATTTATACAAAAGTATCCTCATTAATACCTTAATATCTAACTACCAGTAGTCCTTACATAAAAAAAAATTAATACTTTGATCTCTAATTTTTAGTATTCTTTGCATTTAAACAAAAGTATCCATATCAATACCGTAGTCACTAACTATTAGTATTAAATTTATCCAGAAGTATCCGTATTACTAATACCTTAACCTTTAAATTTTAGTATTTTTTACATTCAAGCAAAAGTATCGATATTAATACCTGAACTTCTAATTTTTAGTATTTTTTTATACACGATTATCAAAATTACTTTAACCTCTAAAGTTTTGTATTCCTTACATTTTTTTTAAATATACAGCGAAAATTTACTTTTTCTTTACTCTTCTTCCACGAAGCCCCTTGAAAAGCACACACTTCCCAAAGTGAAAAAAGTCCCCTGATGATCAGTCAGCATTTCCATCCATCCAGCCCGTCATTAATAAAAAGCATCCATCCCAATGCGTTCAGTGAAAGAAAAGACTCCTTAGTAGCCCGAAGTAAGTCTAGCTACCTGTAGAAAGCTGAATGTTGCGTGCCCAACCCCCTTTGCCTTTGAGCCGCACCTGCCTGGCGCCACTGTCTGTATTCCCACCTTCTTGGGGTCCCCAGAATACAGCCTCTCACCTGTGGACTGCTTTCGAATCCGAAAGGACAATTAACAAGGTTTGCATCCAACTGTCTTAGCAAATCAATCAACCACTGCAAGAAAGACTTTGGATTGAAAGAATCGGGATGGACTCGGTGAGAAATAAGAAATTCATTTTGGGGAAACAGTTATTGAGGTTTTTAGTGAGTGAGTCTATATAGTTTGTTAAGTATTGATGTTTCGGAAATTGGGGTTTTAGTGAGTAAGTACTGATGCTGTGGAAATTGGGTTTCGGGAGTTCATGATAATGTGCTTTGCTGATTAATCTTTTCTGATTGTATTAATTTTATGATGAATTTAGTTAATTTTCACTTAATGAACTCAAATAATTTAAGGCAATATTATTAGCAATAATAAACAAATCGCACTTTATTTTAGGTTTTTAATTATTATTTTATGGTGTTTTAATTGTATAATTAGTGAAATTTAATTACTAATACAGAATACACACTTGATAATAATAGACGATGAGACTGAGAATTACATACGAATTGAGATGTAAAAGTGCTTTTGTGGACAATAGGACCGTAGTAACATAAATTATGTTATGATTGTGTTAATTTAACCAAATAGAACATTTATTTTTAAAAATTTGATCACAGATATTAGCAATATAAACAACTGAAACAACGTAAGAAAACATTTGTCAGTCAGTATTTCTCTATCTGCCCCACCGGGAAGGTCTATAAGTAGTTTTCTAACTGCCTTCATTTTTGTAATTAATTTTGGATTTTGCCATTTTTAGTCATTGTGTATTCATACATTATTAAAAAAACTTTTGAAAAATGCATATTTTCTTCACATATACTGAATTCGGCGAAAATAATCAACACACATGTAAAATATAGATATCTAACTACCAAAATATTGCAAGTGCATATGGATCATGTAACGCTTGCAATACTTAAGAAATCGAGCATTATTTTAAGTGTAGCTCGTATACTGCAAAGTATTGAACTACGGAGCAATATTGAAATTTATTTTTAAAAACTTAATTATTATTTTTATTTTTAAATTATTTTTTATTTTTAAATTAATTCTTATTTTTCAAATATTTTTTGTAAAAAATATAGCACTAAACGTTTTATTGAAAATAAATTAATTTTAAGGATAATTGTTAATAAAGCTGAGCTGAGATCGACATAAAATATTAAAACTCTACTTTATATTTTTATGTGAAGACTTTCTCAAACTAAAACCAATACATATCTAAATCAATTCATTAGATTTTAAGTTTGTATATTCTTCAATAAATTGAATCAATGTTTTTCTTTTTAAATTCTAGAAGGTATTGTAATTTAAAGTAAAACTCAAAAACTAGATAAATAATTATAATTGAATTTATTTTATTTGAGAAAACTGTAATGGCTTTACCATCCAATATTTACTGCTTATGGCTACAATCCTAAATTTTTCCAAATCGGATTCAAGCAAAGCAAGAGTGGACCGAATGTGGTTTTGTTAAGCAGACTGTCTGGATTGGATTAGTGGTGAGAGCATACACACAATAGAAGGGGACATTTGCAAAGGAGCAATCAAATGGATTTTGGTTCTTTTCTTCCTGCGGTTGAGCCTGAAGCCTGTTCCAAGCAACCCCTCAGACGAGAGCTTCCTTTGACGGCATCTTAACGGCGCCTTCAGTACTATGCCTGAAAGGCACTGCCATCTCCAACTCCATTTCAACTAACCATACATGGCTGCTACATTTGGCTTCACAGCGAACGAAAATCGCCATGAGATAATCCAAGAAGCAAATTCAAGTCAGCCAAAAAATAATTAGTAGGCTATCTTTAATTCAGGGGTGGATGTTCCGTATTTTAAACAATAGTTGAGTTAAACAATTTCTTGAATGATAGTAATTTGTAGCGATTAGGTTATTTTTTTTTTCCTATTCCGCTCTATGCCCTAGTCAATCCTAGACAGGATGAGTCAATTTACTGGATTACTGCAATTTAGTTATCCGAAAAAGGTTTAATTTTCAGCTACTGGCGCACCAGTAACAAACTGGCTTTTCATTTACTGGATGAGTAAATTTATAGGGACCTTATAACTATAAATGTGTCCTCAAAATACGGAATTGTAAATTAAGGAAATTTCCTTAAAATAAGGGGATAAAAAGCTTTGTATATATTTGACTGAATGCTTTGAATCGTTATTTAATTATATTGGTGATTTTTTGGCGCAAGGTTTACAGGACCTATATAGCACCAGGACATTTTTTCGATATATATGTGAAGGAAATGTCTTTTGGAATGTCTTTCAAGGGTAAACTGTCCAGCATTTGTGTCTCAAAGAAAACTAGAAAACCTTCCACAAGGCAACTGACGATTGTCTGTGTAATTGTCACGATTGTTGCCGTGTCTTCGCACTTTAAAAGAAAAACTGCAGAACGCCAGCTATTGTGGGGATCGATCGTGGAACCTCTTGCATGCTAGCCGCGCATTCTGCTTTCCGGCCGTGAGTGGAGAGTATGCTTTGAATAAGTATTACACTAACAACTCCCTGAATTTTAAACCGTACCAATTAGAAATTGGTATTTCTTAAATAGGTATTTGTATCAATCCAGAACCACATAAGGGTTCACCTTTTAAAAAGGTGACTGGGGGTATAAATTTTTATTTCTCAAAGCTTCCATGTCTCTTTTTTGAATTAAATCATTTATTTAATGTCTTAAAATAATATTTATCGATTACCGGATACTGGACAATGACTTGCTATACAGCTAGTTGCAGCATATTATCAAATATTGTGCGAAGTGCTCCGAACCTGCAATTAAATTTTGAGCATACAAAGTTGAATGCACATATGTGTTCCCAACACTTTATAATATTATTCAATAATGCATTTTCAGAGTATTTTATGCCCTCATTCTAATGCCATAGTATATCTGCATTAACTTAAATTCCAGAAAAACGAACTTTCTTAATTTTCGTTAACTTTCTTGACTGTCACATACTTTTTCGTAAATAGTTAATATCACATACCATTTCCGAAACTCTTTAATATATAGAAATTATCTACATTCTTATTTACATTTTTATCTAAATAAAAAATAGTAAAGGAACTCAGTTTTACTTAACTTAAACTCACTTGCAGAAGTTAGCAAATACGGTATACCAAACATTTCCTGTTTGCTGGCTCATCATCTCATATCAACCGTGTGACCATCGATTGGCTGCATAATGCTCGTTCAATACCTGGATGTCCCAATCAATGGTACGATGTTAACAGGAAGCTGGCAATCAATACTTGATAGTGGCCTTCTAATCAATTTCCCAGCTGGCATGCCAGCTCCTTGCAACGTATAAATCAGCTTTAAGTTTAAAGAGAAGTTAAGGTTGATCTATTATCAGGAAAAGTGTTCAACAACAACAGCAAAAAATACTGGATATTATTTGCTAGCTTGTCTTTTGTATTTATAGGATTATATCACTCTTACAGAAAACGAAAGCTGAAAAATTTCATGCTTCTTTCTCTTCTTCCTTCAAATTGTAAATTGAGTCATCTAGGTTAATTACCCAAATTTCTTACTAGGTTAAATTGAATATCTAGGTTAACCGTTAATATTAAGTTTAGTTCATCACGTATGTTTAAGAGAGAACGTTAGCCCCTGTCCTTGATCCATAGAGCTTCATTTATTGAACACAATATCTGCCAAATCATTGCTTTAAATCATATGATCTTTTTCACCAGGTATAACATCACTAATAAAAATATTTAAAGGAAAAATAACTCGTTTTTTTGTTTTTAAATTTTAGAAAAATATTTTTAAGCTGACTTATGAAACTACTTTAAATTATTATTAAAAAATACTTAGTTATTTTCCTTTACATTTGTTAATGATCTTTTATTACTAATATCATACCTAGTTAAAAAATGCATATGCTTGAAATATTGTGGTCAAACAAATCAAGCATTAGGTATATGGGGGCGTGTCGATCGGCAATATCTCCTCAAAGGACTTCTGGGTAAAAAAAACATTTAGACATACTTTTACAAATAAATGCAGAAAAGAAATGAACATGAAAATACGGTATGATATACAAGAATTTAACTTGTTATTATTCGTTTACTAAGATTTTTTTTTATAATATTATAGGCTCATATAATAAGGCATTTGGTAGTTTACCAACTACTAAATCAGCTTCAAATAAGCAAATTGTTTTATCCCATATCTTTTTTTGTTTTGTTTTTGTTTTTTCAATCCTTAGGTGTTAGCCCTTATCCACTAGCTTCATAAAAACCTTCTAAGAAAGCTTGATCTCTACCCGAGTTTGTGATTGCCAGCGAATCTCAAATGTTTAATTCATTCGCAACATCTGAGCCAGATGAACCGTAGAAGCAGTAAAGCATCAGGGCGGTTCGGGTTATGTAAATGCCCCGATTAATAAAAGACTCGCTGTATCTTATTACACGAAGCGCTGTCGAAAGTAGCTGCCACATTGTCTTATTGATTACTAGTGGTAAGACTAGAAAATATTACTTCCGCCCAACTAAACAAATCATATCCACATGTCAACCACGCGATTGCATCTTAACTTGAAGATTTCCATCGATTGTCAATATCGATGTTGATAAGTTTGAGATCGATGCACTAATACGATATCAAATAGCATCTGGTTCGTTTTCAAAATAGCGTCACGTCTCAGTGGATTTGAATAAAAGAACAGTCAAACAGGTATGGTTTGTTACTATTATGCTCAAATGTTTAGATTGCTGTGGTTTATTTTTCGTGTGCTTTGGTTTCATTGGTATGTTTATCAGTTGTTAGATTCCACAACATTTTCGAGTTGTGTTTGGCTGTACTTATTCAATATAATTTTTAGTGTTTTCTGTGTTTGGGATGTTCAGATTTCTTTGGAATTTGTTTAAAGTTTAGGATAAACAATTTAGAGGCTCAATTGCTGCTGTCTTGTTAGCAGAATGTAAATTTCTTTTTGTTTTAAGTTTTGCTCAATGCAGAGATCTTTCTATTTAATGGTAGTATTTTGCTTATTTAAATAGAAATAATGGTTTTCCAATTGATAAAAATGGACTCAATCTATTATTGTCTAATTTTTATCTATTTAATAAAACATTTCAGATTTCTATTTGTCTATCTCAATTATACAATGTTGTACAATCATCTAATTTAATAATATAACGGAAATAGAAAATTATTTATTGGAAGTATATTGCTGGATAATTGCTAAGGAACAGTTACATTTTTTGGAATAATTAAAAATAGACATAGATTGAAGAAATGAAACCAAGTACCTACGTAGTAGACACAGTGTGCATTTAGTACAAATTAAACAATTCAGTCGCAAATAGAAATGCAAAGTGTACAGTGGGGGCAAATGCAAAAGAATGGAATACCATTAGTGTGCAATTATACAGATGTATTTACATTAAAAATCACGCAGCTCATGAAGTTGACTTTTAGTGTGAGATATGATCTCCACTGTCATTAATGTATACTTGGCACTATATTTTCATACTTAAGATGAGTTTCTTGGTGAATTCTAGTGGCTAAATTGCTCATCCCACCTTTTGAACTGTTTGTAAGTGATGGAAAGTTCCCAATACATTAAATCTTTACACAATGCATATCGTAGAAGCGTCCCACACATGTTTGATGAAATTTGGATTAGAGGAGTGATCTGGATTACTTATAAGGGCGATATTCATTTTTTTTAATCATTTATCCAAGGCAAAATTTGGAATAAAATTTGTCATAAGTATCAATAAACACGATTTAGAAACCGATATTTCCCAACTGAAGACTTGTCTAGATCAAGTTAACATAATTACAGTGAAAAAGTCGAATTTAAATATCTTTTGCCCTCTTGGGGAGCTTATTAAATCAACTTAACATATTGCACCCAAAGACCAAACCTTTTTAACATCAGATACTGTTTCTTGAATATGATTTTTTCATTCTCATGAGTAACATTGGACGTCAGAGAATCACTAGAAAGATGGGAACACGATATTTCATGTTAAATGCCAATTTAAGATAATGCTTTGGTGTTAAACAGGTTTGGATCTTTAGGTTTAATATGTTGAATTTGTTTAATAAACTCCCCAAGATCGCAAGAGATAATTAAATTCCACTTTTTCACTGTAATTATGTTAACTTGATCTAGACAAGTCTTTAATTGTGAAATATCAGTTTCTAAATCGTGTTTATTTATACTTATGGCCAATTTTATTCCACTTTTGCCTTGGATAAACTATTAAAAAATAGGAATATCGCCCTTATAAGTAATCCAGATCACTCCTCTAATACAAAATTTCATCAAACATGTGTGGGACGCTTCTACAATAAGCATTGTGTAAAGATTTAATGTATTGGAAACTTTCCATCACTTGAAAACCATACAAAAGGTGGGACGAGCAATTTAGCCATTAGAATTCATTAAGAAACTCATGTTAAGTCGGAAAATATAGTGCCAAGTAAACACTAACGACAGGGGAGATCATATCTCACACTAAAAGTCAACTTCATGACCTGCGTGATTTTTAATGTAAATACATCTGTATAACTGCACACTTATGGTATTCCATTCTTTTGCATATGCCCCACTGTACACTTTGCATTTCAATTTGCTACTAAATTGTTTTACTTATATTAAATGCACACTGTCTCTACTACATATGTACTTAATTTCTTTTCTTCAATCAATGTCTATTATTAATCATTCCGAAAAATGTAACTCTTCCTTAGCAATTGTCAAGCAGTGTTAGTTAAAGATAGTCACTGATCTTATTTTATTTCTTCGGAAATTAGATTATTTTTCTATAGAATAAATTACCGTCACTTGTGTCAATTTTATTCGAATTTTTTACGGAGTGGTTAGAGCTATTCTTTTATACAAAACGCTTTTGGATTTGAATAATTAGGAACATAGGTATACATGTTAATTGTGCTAATAAGAATGCACTTTAAAACTACGTTTCTTCACATTTTAGTCTCAGCATGGTAGTTCTTGACTGAAGTTTATAAAAGTATATGGATCTAAATAAAGCTATGTATATCCGTTTTTACACTGTTAAAAAAAATTTCTACCATGCACCAAAATTTGGTTCCCATTTAGCTGCCAGCAACATTTGGTGCTTAGTTTCGCGATTTAATGGTGCTTACGGTCCGAGGTTGCACCATTAAATCGTGAAACTAAGCACCAAATGTTGGTGGCAGCTAAATGGGAACCAATTTTTGGTGCAAGGTGGAACAAAATTTTTAACAGTGTACCTAATTTTCAAGAACCAAGAAATTTATTCTGATTTCAGTCTAGTAAGTACGAATTGAATTAAAGGTGGTTCGAAAAACTATACTAAAATATTTTTATCAAAATGGACATTTAAGAGTACTTGAAATGCTAGTCTAACATCTTTAACATGCAATAATTCTCATATACTCGATACTCTGCCACGATACTTGTCCATTATGTTAAGGTTAAAAGTCTGCAATTTTCGGGAAAGTGTACTTATTGACATTTTAAAAAAGCTTTTAGGATTGTTTCATCTAATCAAACAGCTGAAGTCAAACAAGATGACTGAAGCCATCATATATTCGAGGAATAATTTCAATTATACAGCTCGTGAATATTAATATTTTACAAACCTATCTATTGATATTAGTAAGATTAATACGTTAACTGCCACGGAATTTTTCACGATTCCGTGGTACGACGATACGGCGCAAAACACGTTACTCCTGCCCGATTTCCCAAGAGAAACCAGCACTTAGTGTGGAAGATTGTTTTAAAAATTATCACAAAAAAATTCATTTTCTTGCATAAACTTTTTCTTTTTGAATAAAGTTTGTATTATTGTATTTTCTGTTCATTTAAGCCAAACAGGATTTTTTATTCCCTTTCCTGAGGCCATCTCTTCATATTTACACTGATGTGCTACAAGTTTCCTCGTAGCTGTACAAATATGGCAAGTAATAAAGGGACAAGATAACTTGTAGTAAGCGTCCTGGGCAACACGTTGACTGCAAACTACGAGATATCTCGTAGTTGGCAGTCAACGTGTTAAAATGCACACCTGTGAATTCCAGGAAAAGTTTAATTTTTAATCGTCGATATATATTGCATGACACCTTGGAATAAAAACTGCTTTTAAATTTGCTGTCTGTGTGTCTCTTGAGCGCAGTCATCATCACGCTTAATGGCTGTTTTTCTCGTTACCAGTCAGCATGCTAGTTGATGTTGCCAGTCATAAGATGCCAATGACTAGCACCATATAAATGCTTTATGCCGTAGCTACCTTTTCCTCTGGCATGACAATAACTGTCAGCTCCAGTAAACAAAACATTTTCATTTGCTGACGTGTCAACTACCATCATCCATGCTCTTTCGTGAACACCGACTGGACGGCTGACAGGCAGAATGTGTGTCTAACAATAAAGAGGTCTTGCGCTCAAGCCTTGCCTGCACTCTGTAGTTTCAATTTCCAAAACGAGCAGATACAGCGACAGTCGTGATAGTCTCGCGTCGGTTCGGTTGCCCAATTATCTGGTGAGAGTGTTCTTTTCATTATAATGCAAATGCAGGAGAGTTATTCTTTTAAAGATCTCCCGGAAGGCATTTCCTACTTGATACTGACACTACTGTCAGTAACAGGCTGGTAGCCAGGGGGAGGGATATGGGGATATATCCCTTCCTGAAATATTTCAGCAAAAACCAAAGGATTTTTTGTTGAAAATAGTAAATTCAATTAAAAAATTTTAAATTTTTTAACGCACATAGGAAACATACCTGTAATTAAATATATTTGGCATTAATAACAAAATTTATTATGACTTTTTGAATAATAATATCATATCCCCTCCCGAAAAAAATCCCTGGCTACGGCCTTGGTCAGTTGTCTAGGTTATGCTGCAACTATGTTATGGCGCAGTATACTTGTGTAGGTCAAGTACTAGAGAATTTCCAAATTACTATTCTCTAACTGTAACACCTGGATAACTCAAAAGCGGTTCTTGTTCAGCATACAGATGAAGTCAAATGGATTGACTCCAGACTGTCCCCATCTAATGCTTTGTAATAGTTTGCCCTTGGTTATTGACAGGCGCTAACTAGATTGGAGGAGAGTCATAGATCTCAATAGGGACTGTAAAAACCTTCATCGACTTTAAGTTAATAATTAAGTATGCACTATCCAAAAGTTACAGTTAGAAAGAGATTCAAAAAGAAAAGATTCAAAGAGAAAGAGTTCAGATTCAGTAGTGCCACCTATTGGACAAAAAACTATCATTATTTTAATTTTATTTTTTACAATGATATTTAGATTTGTTTTAAATTAGTGTTAAAATTAAATGCACTATTGTTTTTATGTCATATGCTTTAATAAAATATTTCGCCTGTTCTTGTTTGCTAGAAAATATTATGTATGTGGATGGAGCGGGGAAAGACTAAAAATCACTCTGAGCAAGGTACTATTGCTTAAAAAGAGAATATTATTCAATTCTATGAAATATCAATCCATTGCACATGTTTTTTACTATGAGACACATGGATAAGATTAACTTATTAAAGACGACATTGGAATCGATGAAAAGTCGTTGTTTTTCACTTTTAACTTGTTTATTTAGATTAGATCATTTAAAGTATATTTTGAATTTTTAAGATTTTTTGGAAAATTATTTTTATGGTTTTTAAAAAGCACTAAGTAGAACTACAATGACAATTTATTAGCAAAGGAAAAAAAAACTAAAATGTCGATTGGCAAATTTTCTTACCAATTGTCGTTTATGGGTTAAGATATATTTTCATAAGCAAGAAGTCCTTCGAGGTAAAACTGCATTGTATTTGCATCTTGAATGGGACCTTGTTTATTTAGATTAGATCATTTAAAGTATATTTTGAATTTTTAAGATTTTTTGGAGAATTATTTTTATGGTTTTTAAAAAGCACTAAGTAGAACTACAATGACAATTTATTAGCAAAGAAAAAAAAACTAAAATGTCGATTGGCAAATTTTCTTACCAATTGTCGTTTATGGGTTAAGATATATTTTCATAAGCAAGAAGTCCTTCGAGGTAAAACTGCATTGTATTTGCATCTTGAATGGGACCTTGTTTATTTAGATTAGATCATTTAAAGTATATTTTGAATTTTTAAGATTTTTTGGAGAATTATTTTTATGGTTTTTAAAAAGCACTAAGTAGAACTACAATGACAATTTATTAGCAAAGAAAAAAAAACTAAAATGTCGATTGGCAAATTTTCTTACCAATTGTCGTTTATGGGTTAAGATATATTTTCATAAGCAAGAAGTCCTTCGAGGTTAAACTGCATTGTATTTGCATCTTGAATGGGACTTTGTTTATTTAGATTAGATCATTTTAAAGTATATTTTGAATTTTTAAGATTTTTTGGAGAATTATTTTTATGGTTTTTAAAAAGCACTAAGTAGAACTACAATGACAATTTATTAGCAAAGAAAAAAAAAACTAAAATGTCGATTGGCAAATTTTCTTACCAATTGTCGTTTATGGGTTAAGATATATTTTCATAAGCAAAAAGTCCTTCGAGGTTAAACTGCATTGTATTTGCATCTTGAATGGGAAACAATACCAATGAGAACAAGTCCACGGACGGTTTATTCTATTAAAAGCGGCTAAACTCACGCCTGGCTAAGCGGCTGCAAAATCACCATCTTTCCCAAATACCTTTAGTGAGAAGAATTCGGTCTCATATAGCTCCACTTTTTCTTAGCCATACTATCCGGCACACCCTCCTTTCCCCCCGTTCATCAGCATCATCCATCAGCGGCGACTCCATCCATCCATCATGCATCCATTCATGCATGTATGCATGGAGGAGGCGGGAAGAGCAAGATGGTTGCCATGGCGACCACGTGACTCGCATCGCAATGGATGGCAGCGAGTGGGCGGAAAGGAGAGAGGGCGATCCATTAACTATACCACCACCGGATGAACCTGCTTGCCTCAAGTCACCAGAAGCGATCCAAATAGAATAAATGTTTCAACGGATTGATTGGGTCCCAACAAAAATAAGATTGTTTTACCATATCTCGGGACAACATTACTTGAGTTTACGCTGTAAGATTGATTCTTCCGTATGATGATATAGTTCCGGGAAAAGCACAACTTTTATTGCAATATTGTTAACCTGAGCACATAGTTTTGAATTAAACTTAAATATAAGTTGATAAAAAAAAAATAAGTGTACTTTTAAGCGTACATTTTAATTAATATTTTATAGACTGAGAGGCGACTGCAGTTTTTGGACTCCATCGAACATAATTCTGAATTTTTTTCATAGAAATTGGAGAAAAGTGAGTAGATTACGAATCCACTGGTCTGCCGTGGCAAAAATGGTTGAAACTGGTAAAAAATCAACTTTTAATAAGTTGAACTAAATCCAATTGCCAAATACGCCATAACTTGCCAAATAATGAGCATTTTTTTTTATTTGGTAACCCTCACGCCTTTAATTTTCAATTAAGAGGATTGCAGACGATTCGGATGTGTGGTTACGGTTACTTGCATCTTTCACAAATTAGCCGAATTGGCAATAAACATTACGTCACTGATGACGTAACTGATGTCGCCAATTTGGCTTATTTTTAAAAGATACAAGTTTTCCGAGCCAGAGATCAGAAATCGTTTGCCCTTTTTCTCATTGAAAATCAAAATGCAGTGGGTTGCCAGACGAAAAAGTTTCTCTTTTTGGCAAGTTATGTCATATTTGGCAATCGGATTTTAGTTCAACTCATTCCAAGTCGATTTTTGATCAGTTTCGGCCATTTTTGCCACGGCAGACCAGTGGATTCGTAATCTACTCACTTTTCTCCAATTTCTATAAAAAATTCAGAATGACGTTCGATGGGGTTCAAAAATTGCAGTTGCCTCTCGGACTATTACTTTTCTAACCACGAACACTATAAGAGTTTTAGTGAATCGACCCCACATCGTTCCACTCAACCAATCAGAGCGAAGTGAACCGGTTCACACATCGCTGTAGCGTATTCAATGAGCTCAAGTAAGCTTGTCTCAATGCATAGTATTTTACATGAGAGCTCAAACAGACCAATGACCATTATGTTCGTTCTTCTGAAGATTACTTAAGAGTTTGGGTCACCAGTTTTAAAGTGACAGCTTATTCGGATGGATTGATTAGATCCGATATTATTTGGATCCAGCAAAAAAAGTAATGGTTTTACTAGTGCTCGGTATTGTCTAGTCCAACAACAAAATGCTAATGTTTGTCAATATGTAATGTAGTGTTAAATGTTTGGGGTTCGATTGATCAGTGGTCCTTAAGGTGAACGTGGACCACTATGTAATGATGTAAATGTCACTGATAGCTATTTCTTGTCCACCATTTCTAGTCACTAGTTTGCTTTTGAAAATATTTTTTAGAGCATAAAGCTAAAATTGCTTCATTTTATTTATTAGAAGATATTATAGAAATCAAACATAACCCTAAAATAACCCAAATAAAATTTAAATTTTGTATTTTCTTCCTTGAAATCATACCATTAGACTTTTAGACTCATTGAGAAAGGTAATTTAAATTACCAGTGCACCTGAGCGTACTTTTTTATAATGAATCTACTGTATACTATCATGACTTCCATATTTAAAAAAAATATTCTGATTTTAATAACTTCGATTTTAAAACACATAAAAAATATACAATTTTAAATAAACTTTACATCATAAGCGGAGGTTTTAGCTTTTTAACTGGAATATCATTTATCAATTTTACTTTTGTAAAAAAGAAAGAAAAAGAGATCATCATAAAAAACAGTGGTACTATTTTCAAAATTCAGAATATCTGAAGATAGAAAGGGAATCAGATATTTGGAAATCAAAGTGGGAACACTACTATTCACTCGACAGACCAGATACATCTCTTTCAGCTCTGAACATAGCGAAACGACTTTTTCCAAATATTCATAGTTTGTTTTCAATATTACAGATACTTCCAATAGTTCCAATCACTACTACAACTGGATATTGGCAAAATTTTCAATCACTACTGCAACTACAGAAAGGACTTTCTTCATCCTGAAGAGTGCAAAAAAACTACTAGGAATTTCACCAAGGAAGAAAGACTAACAGGTTGGTTGTTTTCAGATTATATGGCGCCGTCAGCAACACGAGGGCTATAATGCACCGAAACATTCATCATTAGACAAGCCAACATACATTTACAAACAGCCATGCCTAAGAGGGGACTCGAACCCGCAACCTCGGAAAGACTAACAGGAATAGTGTTGTGAAACATATTTCGTGATCTTCTTGTTTGCCCGGAAAACTTTTCAAAAATATCACGGCGCATCCTGTTGTGAAAGGTATTCTGTATATGTTAATTGTGTTTACACTACAAATTATTCAGGGCATTCTTAAATTACCTGAAAAATTCCGAATTATTATGTAACTATCAACATTCTGTTCAACACACTTGATATATGCCCTAAAATATGAAAATAAATTTTAATAATTCTCATAAGTTATTAAAATATCAATATCTCTACATTAATTTAACCAAGACGGTAATCGAAATTATCATTTACCCATTAACGACGGTTCGGTTGGTAAGAAAATTGCTAATCGACATATTAGTTTTTTTCCTTGCTAATAAATTGCGATTGTGGTTAACATTAGTGATTTTTAAAAGTCATAAAAATAATTTTAAAAAAAATCTGAACAGTTAGTTCAAAGTATACTTCAAATTATCTAAAAAAACAAGGTACAGGATAAAAAATTATTGTTTTAAGGCGTCTTCTCACTTTAGGCCCCTCGAAAATAGGCTATTTTCGCGATTTTTTTTCAAGGATTTTTGCAAACAATTATGGGATAAAATGGATCCTATATAATAAACACATCTTTCAAGTACAGAAAAATTTATTTTTTTATTTTTTTGAACAATTATTATAATAAAACAGTAGCATCGAAAAACCCGTGTAGAAATGTAATGTTCGTGGCTTGTTGATGAAATTTCGGAAACTATCCTGCAGATTGTCATGAAATTTGAATAACATATTCTTCATAGTCATGGCTATAGCGTATATCATCAGATTTTTGATATTCGCGAAAATAACAAAATGGCGCACGTTTTTCGAAAAAGTAAAAAAAAAACGCGTTTTTTTGCAGTTTTTTGTAAAAAAAAAATACTTCAAATCAAAATTTCAAAAATCTGATGATATGCGCTATAGCCATAACTATGAAGAATATGTCATTCTTCAAATTTCATGACAATCGGCCGGATAGTTTCCGAAATTTCATCAACAGGCCACGAACATTACATTTCTACACGGGTTTTTCGATGCTACTGTTTTGTTCAAAAAAGTTCTTACACTTCAAAAAAATAAAAAAAAAAATTCTTGTACTTGAAAGATGTGTTTATTATATAGGATCCATTTTATCCCATAATTGTTTGCAAAAATCCTCGAAAAAAAAATCGCGAAAATAGCCTATTTTCGAGGTGCCTAAAGTGAGAAGACGCCTTAAATTATTTCAAAGTTGCCTTGAATGGGATAATATTTAAATAACTCCAACAATCGTCAATGGGGGTCTCATCTCCTTCATTGTGTCTTTAGTAATCGGTTTTCGAAATCGGTCCTGATTAGATTTTGGTCGGGTGTAAAAATCCCAGGAAGTTTGGACTTTCAATATACCGCGAACTCTGTGCTGAAGACAATGCCTTTGTCCATGAATGACGATCTTTGCGACGACCAGTTCTTTCAGTGTGTAGCGAGCTAATTAAAAGAAGTGCTGGAAGATTAAAATAAATAAATAGATAAAGTCGAAAAGGAGACAGTGGTGATGTCAGGAGGTGTCTTGACGGATCCTTTCATCTGTTGCTTTGTTCCCAAGGTCATTAGGGTCAGCACTTGGCGGACCACCCTCTCAAGGTTATACTGGGAAACATCCATTCTATAGTTTCCTTCTACTCAAGAAGGAGTCCTGAAATCAGAATAAATGGCAATTGAAAGAAATCCTTTACGCAAAAAGGGCTGATTATTTTGCGATCCGCACAGAAATAAGATAAGATTAATGGCGTTTTAATAGGACGTGAGTTGACCACATCTTGTCCCTGAAGCGGAACAAACATTCACAAACCGAGGTTTTTCGTAGTCCTCAAAAATGAGATTTCTTATTTGAACTTTCTGGTGTTCATTCTTCAAAGAAGTGATAAAAAAAAAGGTTTTCCACCTTGGCGATTGTAATAACGTCTGGTGTGTTTGCTTAAATAGGTCAAGTCGGAAGGGACAGTTTTGCTGCGAAGTAGAATGGCGACTTATACCAGCATTCCGTAACGTTGCCTGTAAATTTGAATACTTTAATTTTATGTATTTTTCATTACCTACACAGTGGAATCCTACCTGCAACTTCCCTTTCATTATGCCATATCATTATTTAATAGTTGTGACAGTCAATGTCACTAAAACGTCTTTTTTACAGGTATCAGACACTACATTGACCAACTGTATTTTTATATTATTGCATGAAGGTGTTTGCATAAACTTTTTGCTCCTACTCAGTAAAGTTTCGTTCAGATTAGTTTTAACCGGAAGTGCCCCAAATAGAGACCTGAAGTTATATTATAATTCATTAAACCTGCAGCCTCAAACAAGTGACGTGTATGTCAAATTGAAGTTCTTAATAAGATTAGAAAGATTACATAAAATTCAATTTGAAATTACAACTGGAAGTGCTTTAAAATTCAATCTGAATAGCTTTTCGATATTAGTACTATAGAGATTCATATTTTGGCTGCAAATAATAGAGTTATTGGATTTATAAGTTGGATATAAAGTGAAAATTTTCTTATGAAATGTGTGCTTAAAGTAGCCAACTTGGTGACATTTCCAATTTGGGGTAGAGGACACAAAAATTAAACACCTCCAATTTTAAAATGATTCTTCTGAATTTTTTTGGTTAGGCGTATTTTAGTTATTGTAGTTGAATAAACTACATTACATAAAAATAGCGCTTTTAATTTTTTGAAAAATTTGAATTTGTGTAAAATTTTGACTATTTTTTATTTTTGAAATAAGTCCAAAATGTATAGTTCAATTTTTAATTTTGTAGACTAAAGTACTCGTGAAGAATAATAAAAGAAATTGTCTTTTTATTTTCTTTTAACAACATTACAATTTTTTTTTTCAATATTTAACCAATTTTCTTAAAAAAAAAAAAAAAACTCGAATATTTTAAAATTAACATGTCAATAATTCAAAAAGACAAATTGAAGAAATATATTTAAATATTACCTGTAAAAATTTCATGCATTTATAATATACAGCTCTAAAGTAATATTAATTAAAACTTGAAAAGTCGTCGAAAATATCATTACCAACAAAAATGGATTTCAAATTTTGGAATAGCATGGTGTCGAAGCATCTCCTATGATGCTAATTACTCAATATTAAAAGTTGCAATTCCTATAAAGTAAACTTGTGATTTTAATCAACCCAGATCAATCTATATAATTTTTTTAAGCAATAAAACAAAGTGGGAAAATTTTGCGAAGTTAGTGTTCTATGCTCCTTAAAGGAGGAAAATTTTAGTCATTAAATTTCGCCAAAATGTACATGCTATTATCTGAGCCTGATGTAGTCAATAGCTTGCAGAGAAGCAGTATTTTAGCGACAGTTGCTTTTACAGTCTAAATAGTTTATTACGATGAACAAATTATTCTTTTACTGATAGTTATTTGTAAAATGCAAATAGAAAACTAGTTATTTATAAGATTAATTTTAGGGAACATGCACTAATGTCTTACGACCAATATTTTTTTTTATGATGAATGAGTTTTTTGTAAAACGCACGAATAATAAATAAATCATGTTTTAAAAAATACGATTGCCATATTATAAAAATCTAGATGTGTGGGGCATCGCTCGACTTTCAATTACACTATTAAACTGACTCTGGATTTGTGTTATTTACCATTTTTATATTTTAATAATTCATTTAAAAAAAATGGCCAGTTTGACGATATTTTTTGCGATAATTCTTATATGTATCTTAAGTAGAAAAAAAAAAAAAAAAAACTCCTACAAAATGGAGATTTTAGTGATATATTTATCGATAATTCTTAAATTATCCTTTCTTGTAAGTGAAACTAAGGAGGAGAGAAAAACGGGAATTTTGGAGGTGAGGATGTTTAGAACATCTTAAGAGGTATTACCACAGCAATTTTCATCAAAATCGCTAGAGCCGTCCTTTTAGCTATCATTGAAAAACATTATGTTTTCAATGGCAGCTACCTTATGTGAATGCGCTATTTTGACGAAAATCTTAACGGTAGGTCCTTGTGCCATCACCAACCCGCCCACCAAATTTGAACATCCTAGGTCAATTTGTTCGGGAGTTATGCTGTCCACAGACATACAGACAGACATTTTTTCTAGATAGCTTTTTGAAATCAGTAAGTTCCAAAACGTAAAGGAATGCAAATTTTTTTTTTTTTTTTTTGACCCAAGGCTATAGTTTTATTACCCTATGAAAATATATGGGTGATTGAAAGTAAAATAAGGTTGTAGTTTCATATGGCATCCTTTATTTCTATTTTTAAGAGGTTTCTTAGAATTTTGAATTGCAAAAGTTCTTACTTCTTCAATAACTCAAACTCGTGACTCGTCCTGTTGCTTGCATGCAGCATAATTTTTCAAATAATACATGGATTTAATATTTACCACTGGTGAGCTAATCCATTAATGATTCAGTTGAAATGCATTTCCCTTATTCAACGATCAATGGGTGAAATAACGGGAGGAAGAAAGCAGATCAAAAAGTTCTCCGCAACTGAAGCAACGAAACTCGTTTAACCGGACAATTGTTAATCAAATTCTCTCTTCTCAGAGTGATTTGACAGTGACGTAAGAAAGATATAAATTTTAAGGGAGTTATTTGTGTAGCTTTTTCTATGATTATCTTGACCTATCCAAATTACCAAGAACACAATTTTTCGCGTAATGAACGTGCTTACATACGGCTTTTTCCCATATAGCACATATCCTCACAAGGAGGTCTCTAGGAAGTCCCCAGTCATATCCAGGACTCCGAATGACTTCCTAGAGACCTCCCTGGGAGAATGTGTGCTATATGGGTAATTATCATGTAAGAGTGGCCTCCGAATGACTTCCTGGAGATCTCTCTGGGAGGATGTGTGCTATATGGGAAACTATCATGTAAGGGTGGCCTCCTGATGACTTCCTAGAGACCTCCCTGGGAGGATGTGTGCTATATGGGAAATTATCATGTAAGGGTGGCATAAATTTTGTTATTTCTCAAAACTAATTACTTTTGTCTTTTTTGGAATTAAATAATGTATTCATTATTTTAAAATTATGCACCCATCTAATATTTTACTACTATTGGAAACTCAGTAATATCGGGCTATATAGCTATTATCAAATATAATCCAACTAAGCAAGCTCTTTTATTAAAATCTATAAAGTTTATTTACAAGGACTTTCAGAAAGGACTCCATAACTTGCAAAGGACATAACAGCGAAACTGAGAAAAAGATTCAAATGGTGTATTGGAAAGATAGGTTAGGAATTTTAAATACACTGATTTTGCAAAATATATGGTTTACCAATGAAGCCTATTTTCACTTGTACGGATTAGTCAGTAAACAAAATGGATGAATATGGGGTACTAAAACCCGCCTCAGAAAGCACAAAACCACTGCATTCTGTAAAAATTACCATTTAGACAATTTTGCAAATCAGTGTATTTAAAATTCTATCCCTGTCTATTCAACATGTCTCATTTTTCTGAAAGACCCTGTACTAAACAACTTTGACACACTGATCTCTAACTGCAACTTCTGGATAGTGTATGCTTGCTTATTGACTTGAAGCCGTAGAAGGCTTAACAACCACCATTGTGATCTATACCAGCAACTTCTCTCCAAACTAGTTACAATGTGTAAGTAACCATGCATGGTAATGTATTTCATTACATTATAGGGGGAAGTATTCAATTGGCTTCGTCTGCTTGTAAAGCAGAAATCGCTTAGAAGCTATCCAAAAGTGGTAATTAGACATCAGTGCTTTAACATATATTCTACAGCCTGAACTACGATTCCTTCTAAATCATTAGAGAATTACTCATCAACTTGCGAACTATATATTTAGATATTAACTTTTAAAAGCTTTCTTTTTTTCTTTTGGTGACTAAAACTGAATAGACGAGCTCAAATTTTTAAACGTTTCTTACAGTTGGTCAAATAGTAAAAGTCACTGATCTGACTTACAGAATTAATATTTCCAGACAGATCAGTGACTTTTAGCTCGTTCACCGAGATCTTTTCCACTCCCATCCTAGTTGGAGACTTTTCTTTCATCGCCCTTCAGGCTTAATGCGTGCCCCTTGAAATAACATTTCGACGTATTTTTGCAAGCCATCATCCCGCCAAATATGGCCGGAAACAGTTCCACTTGGATGCCGATATCTTTTTTTCATTTTATTTCCCTCTAAGATATGAAACGTCTTGGTGCGTACCTCATGTAGCAAGAACACGCAACCCCCGCCGCACACATTACAAACAGAAGAGGTCAGAGGTTATCGACGCGGTCCGTGCGTGAAGTCTGATATGCACGCTTTCTGAGTTTCATTCGATTCTGATAGATTCGTACGTGATGCGGTCTGTGGGATTGCTTCAATGCTCAGGACTTGATGAGATGAAAGAAAAAGACTTGTTCGGGCATTGTTTACTACAACCGACACTGAGAAGGGAGACTCGCACGTAATCGGTGATTTGAGAAACTGCAGGAGTCACTTTTTGACAAATTTGGTTATTTGAGAAACCATCAAAGTAACTTTTTCAAAAAGTTGATTAGTTGGAGGAAAAAAAATGAAGTCATTTTTTGAAAAATTCGATTATTTGATAAACACCAAAAGAGTCAACTTTTGTAAAAATTAAATTTAATAATATGCAATAGACCATGGAAGTTCAAACTTAATTGTCTATTTGATAAACTCTCGAAGTGACTTTTTGACAAATCTGTCTATGATAAACACATGAAGCCAGTTTTTGTCAGAATTGAATTTAATAATATGCAATAGATCATGGGGACTCAAATTTAATTTATTTGAGAAACTTCCGAAGTCATGTTTTGTCAAATTCGATTTGTTAAGTAATCCCTGAAGTCACTTTTTCAATTCAGTTATTTGATAAACACCAGAAATAATCCATTATCAAAATGAAAATTAATAATATGCAATAGATCATCCACTCCAAGCGGTACACTAAAACTAAGTATTTAAATACGCAGGGTCCGATCAAGACGACGAAGGAAGAAAAGCTTGCATTTAAGCAGTCCCTCCTATTGTAATGTGTCAGACAGGCTCATGAAATTAGTAATTTACCCAACAAAATCCATTGAAATCTTACTTATAAAAGTAAACTAGATTTTACGAAGTATTGAGACGCGTTAAAAATATTACTGACAATTCTTCTTTATTTCATTTTTTTCGTATAATTAAGCATTTGTCAAGTTTAAATCAATACTTTAGTTTGCAAGAGGGTTACAACTAAAATTACTTTTCATAAAAAGTTAAATGTGTAAACAGAATGTGCAGTCTCAATGTAATTTAACATGCATAAGTTTAAAAACGTACTTACCGGAAAAGAACCGAAGAAAAAGGGGATTTGGGGGGCCTTAAAAATTGCCCGGGATTTACGGGTCTATTCATTAATCAGGCACTGTAAACACGGTTGGTTGTTTTCAGATTATATGGCGCCGTCAGCAACAAGAGGACTATAATGCTCCGAAACATTCGTCATTTGACAAGCCAACATACATTTACAAACATCCATGCCTTACACGGGATTCGAACCCGCAACCTCGCGGTCTAGAAGCTAGCACGCTAACCACTATACCGTCCTGCAAACACGAAGGAGACGTATAAGTGTTTAAAGTTAGATGTGTACGCTTTGAAATTCGCCCCTGGATGTATTTTTCTCGGTCCCATATTGCCAAATAGCAACGCATTTTCCTAAACGAAACACCATCCGAGATGTTGTTTTATAACTTGTTATATATTTAAAAGAAAAATTACACAACAAAATTTTTCATTTTTAATTCTAATTAAATAACAATTAACAATGCTAATCAGGAAGATATTTAACTATTTAAAGTTTTTGCAAGATTATCAATCAAACCAATTATTTGTTCACCAATAGTAATATTAATATCCTAATATTTTTTTAAAAATATATAACAACAAAAATTGCCATTTAAATTCTAATTAAATAAAAATTAAAAAATATTAAACAGGAAAAATTTAACTACTAAAAGTTTTTGCAAGATTATCAATCAAACCAATTATTTTTTCACCAATAGTAACATTTTTGTTGTTATATATTTAAAACTATATTGGGATGTTAATATTACTATTGGTGAACAAATAATTGGTTTGATTGATAATCTTGCAAAAACTTTTAATAGTTAAATATTTTCCCGCTTAACATTTCTAAATGTTATTTAATTAGAATTAAAAATGACAATTTTTTTTTATAAATTAAAAAAAAAATTGTATCAAACAACATCCAATATAGTTTTTATACGCGCATATAAAAAAACGAGTTATTGTATGAAAACCATCTCAATTGTTTCGAAAATCCACCTTTGTTCCGCTATGGCGAGCGAATTATCTGCTATCTGCAAAGCGAGGTTGGTTGCCTCTGAAAGAAAGCACCGGCATTAAAAATGGAGAAACGCCTCAAATAAACGGTTGTACGCATTATTCAGTGATTGTATTAACACGGGATTTATCATCCGCTCATAATACCACTAAACGCAGATATCGAACACTGGGTCAAACATCTTTATTATGATCTTTTGTTTGCTGAAAGATAACCGGCGAGGTTTAATTTCGCTTTCTATTTATTAACAATAAAGCCCATCGACGCTGTATATCCAACGCGTGTACGTGTGAAGCCTAACGTTTGTCGAATAAGAGTTGCTATCGAATGTAAAACCATGCCTCTCGATTAAGAACCGGTTATAATAGTGAAGATGATAGCTCTTGACATCTAAATCGGATAATACGTCTTGTAGTAATGAAGGCCTGCTTTATTTGCTCATAATCAGGGGATGTTATTGAATAGGTCACTCGAATAGTGTCTTAATACGCGGTGGAGATAACGCAATTTATATAATTTTGATAGACAAATTGTCGTTTTGTAAACTAGATTCGGATCTGGATGGGATGGCAAATGAGTTTCGGATCACGTGTTAAATAGTTTGAGTTGCGGAGGATGGCAATATGGTGTGGGTGCGCTGTTATACTAATTTCGTTATTATAATGCTATTATTCAATGCGCTATATATCGTAGCAGCCCTGTTAAAGTATTTCATATTATAAAATATTAACCTCATTTTGAGACAGGTCTAAATTTTCTGTATATGATGTGAACGTTGAGAAACTAAAAACTTAAAATGTTTTTATCGTATTTATGATCTTTATACTATAGTTAATTATTTATTTTAGATATGAATTTCAATTTTATTTTATTCACTTAAATCAATTTATTATTTAGATGTATAACTTAAGGTTGAACTTTGTTTTTAAATTTAATTGTTTCATAGAAACATGGATTTAAACACTGCACTCTAAATGTTAAAAAAAAAAAAAAAAAAAAAAAAAACTGCATATGAACATCGTTTTCACCAATGTGCTTGTTCCCCAGCACTTGTCTTTGAGTAAGAGTTAAGGCGTCAGGTTTAAGGACGTCATCAAAAAAAAAAAAAAAAAAAAACATGTATAGGTAAAAACTGAAAAATTTAAAATTTTTAAAGTTTTTTATCTAATTTTTTGAAACTGCATTTAAAAATCCATCCCCATTAACGTTAAATAGGCTTTAAGTGTAATACAAAAAGAGATATTACTTTAGTAAAGTGGTAATTTCAAAATACGTGGCCAGAGAAAAAATAACGATACCTTTGTAGTCAACATGGTAAAAATGATATCTCCATTAATTTTTTTTATACTTTGCAAATTACCATACCAGTTATAAAACGTAAAAATACAGAGGACATTTGAAAGTTTATTTAAGGCTAATAATTAGAAAACTTATCTAGTAAATTTTAATTTAAATGAAAACGTTCCAATTCTTTATTTTGAGCAGAGATCGTGGATAAGTACATTGAAAAGGTATAGCTCTTTACTATTCTTAACGTATTTACTTGGTCATAATTTTATCCAAAATATTTTTATGTTCCTAAGTAAAGATTTTTTTTTATTTAGTTTTCTTTTTTCAGTTTGCTCCTCCAAATATTCTCAAAATGCCGAAAAGTACATTTCTGATGGAATAGTAGTTATTGCCGACTGCGCTTCAATAAATTATCTGTTGGTGGCAATGAAAAGTCCATCTGGAGCTTTTGATAAAGTTAGGGCAGGTTTTTCATAACAAACATTTCTCGATTTATTTGCATTACAGATAAACGCGTTTTACTGAAGCGTTAATGCTCTGTACTAGTTCACAACAATATAAGTGTTTAAAGAAAATATTTCATGGTAATTTTTATACTTTTAACTTTTTTCTAGAATACTACTGAATAAAAAAAAATTAAATTGATTACTTCCGTCTGAAATTCAGGGTCAGTCAAAGCAAACCTTTTTGAGTTATTTTGGTTTTAACTGCTGTAACGGATGGCAGAGTGAATGGTAATGTAATGAGAAAAAAAAATTAATTTTGTTGTTGATTGTAGTTTATTTATACACATAATATTGGATTTGAAAGGAAAAAAATGGGATTTAATGACTTGGTTATATTTTATTTGATTCAAATTATGATGTTTTATAATTTTAAAATGTAGTACAATCTTAATTATACAATAGATTTAGATTTTTATGATAAGTTATTCAATGCAAATAAAAAGTTTTTAACACAGTTTGATTGAAATATAATTAATATATTCTATAAATATATCCGTATCTTATATCGTATTATTAAGCTGAAAAAAGTTGATATGTAATCACAATGACATATTATTCTACTTTAATGAAACTTTACTGTATTTTTATCTACACAAGTTTTCTGTCCTCAATACATCACCAGTTTTCCAGAAGATCTTACCTCACGTTTATTGTTAAAATGTTTTTTAAAATTTTCTTCCAAATTTGGTTCAACTTATCTTCCAACGCTTCTTCCGTATTTTGTTTTAAACTTTCATGATATTTCTTCCCAATATTTTGTTCCATTTTTACAGCTGCCAATTTTTCCGTTAGTTTCGAAATGCACTTCAAACTAAAATAAAAATGATATGAGACTCATTTTTACCTTCAATTACCCACTAGGGAGCTTCGCCCCCTGCTCGCTAACGCTCGCCAACCCCCAAACGCATCGCTGCGCTCGGATTGAGCGGCTTCGCCGCTCGAATTTGTGGTTAAAACATCTTGCTGCGCTCGAATAGGTTTGCAGCCATAAAAAATGTAACCACATTTTTATAAATTTAATGTAAGGCCTAATAGAGAAAACACCCAAATTGAAAGTTTCATAATAGAAAGTTAAATATACTATCCGCCAACATTCTGACTTAAAAGTTCATTAGCTATGCCCTTACATTGAAGTCCTAATATTTTTTATTTATTCTGATAAGTCGCCCCTTTAAAGAACGACGTCCAACGCGAGGCATTTTCTGGATAGAAATACTTCAAAATAATAATTACTCTAATACAAAAATGCTTCAGAAAAACAGAAAAAATCAAATTTGAAAAGAAGAGTTTAAAAAGAGCTTTAAAATTAGCAATGGGTTTGTTGTTTACATACGTAAGGGAGAACGATTTCCTACGCAAGGCATTTTCTGGATAGAAATACTTCAAAATAATAATTACTCAAATACAAAAATGCTTCAGAAAAACAGAAAAAATCAACTTTGAAACGAAGAGTTTAAAAAGAGCTTTAAAATTAGCAACGGGTTTGTTGTTTACATTCGTAAGAATAGCTTAACGGTTGGTTGGTTGAACCCCCGAGCAGCCGGTTTGTTGTTTACATACTTAAGGATGTTGCCAATCATATATTCAAAATCATTGAGGCTTTGTAGTAGCTTAATGATGAAAAATATTGAAATTTAACTAATTAATAAAGTGTTAATAAATTATTTTGGCACGTTTTGGCAAATCTACAGCTTATTTCCTTTAAAATGACACCTTGATCATTGAAATTGGTTGAGCAGTTTAGGCGGACGGACTAACCCCAAAAAACGCATTGCCTATTAAATATATAGATATGTTAGATTTATGGTAATGAAAGTATTGTTTTCGGTCAAATTTTTTGTCTCCGATTTTTTTTTTGTGCATTTTTTCTAGAGGTCAGAAATATCGATCAAAATAAATATCGATACTATATCGTTGCATAGAAAAAAATATCGATAAAATATCGATATATCGATACATGATTTTTTTAATTTGATTTTCAATTTTGCCAGAAACAAAGTTTTTCTGGACAAATTTCTACTTTTCATGATTGCTTTTTTGTAAGGTGACTACTTTTTCAACTGAAATGGATCTATTACAAAAAAAAAGTTATATTTTCGCTTAATTGGTGCAGTGATTTTAAGAAAAATTTATAAAGTTTTCAATAGCTTTGAAGCGCATGGAAAATATTGAATATTGGTGCCGTTTTCTGTCTCTCAGCCAAGTTCAAAATTATTTTTGAAGTTTTTGAAAAGGGAATAAATAAAATCGAAAAAACACATGGAACTACAAAACGATCATCAAAAAACTAAAAATGTTTTAAAATATCGATATATCGGTGACTTTTATCGATATTTTAATATCGATATTTTTTTAGAAATATCGATAAAAATATAGTCGTATCGATATATCGCCGACCTCTAAATTTTTCACGTTTTAGAACTTTCTGACTTCAGAAAGTAGTCTAGTAAAAATTTCTCTGTGTACGCGGTCAGCATACCTCCCGAACGAGTTGACCAACGATGTCCAAATTTGGTGTTCGGATTAGTGGTTATGGGATCTATCATTAGAGTTTTTGTTAATATTACGCACGCGCAAAACATGAAAACATTGCAAAATCACGTTTTTCAGCAAGTGCTAAAAATGACTAACGATTTTGATCAAAATCTCTATGGTAATGGTTCTTAAGGTGTTTTAAATATCCCCACCTCTGTAAAAGTGCTATAAAGGTGTGTAAAGTTGAAAAACGAATGTCTTGAACACATAATTTTCTTCACTTGAGTATCACTCATTAAAGCCAGTTTTTTTCCTCTCATCCGTTTCACTTATAAGAAAGGATAATGTAAATATTACCAAAAAGGATATCACCGAATTCGCCTTTTTGGGTGTTTTTTTCCCCACTAGTAAGAATTATCACCAAATTGTCCATTTTTCTCAAATGGATGAAAATATGAGAATGGTAAGAACACTATTCTACGTCAAATTTAAATGTAGTAACCAGTATTATAGTGTAATTGAAATTTATGAGATTTCCACACCCCTACTTTTATACAGCACGGTTCGGGTCGCCCACTTCGCAAACTTGAACTTCAATCAGACAATGAGGTCGAAACCTTAGAGAGCACCTCACTCTCTAACTCCGTCAAACCAACTCGTAAACCAAAGCCGTAGAACAACGCGATTCATACTTTGGTTAGAACGAATTTCGAAAACAAATGCAGGTATTATTAGTACCATTCATCCAAGACGGTTTACCAAACATCAATTTGTTATTCACCTACCTCACTTCCCCACGCTTAGACAAATAGACTATTAATATCGTCGACAAATAGACTGCTACAATATTTCTGAAATTAAGAGAAAGCAATCATTCCCATGAGCCAAGTCGTTCAGGGATTTTATTACTACAATAAGCTGTTTAACGTCAAGAATAGTAAACGAGTAAAAGAAAGAAAGAAGGGGGAAAAAAAACCAGAAAAAAACACCCTCCCTGATTTAGCAGGGGGATGTGGGGGGACTTATCAGATTGACAATATCCACTGTGTTAATCCTTGTGTAAGGCTCAAAATAGGCGGCAAAATCTTCAGTCCGCTTTCGAATACAAGACAGGAGTACAAATAGCCTAAGGCACAGCGTCAAAACGCCGCTTAAATTACGATGCTATAACTTAAGAGCTTAAAACGAAGCTTCACAACTTACCTGCGGTGACCCCCCCTGACCTTCGTATGTCATAGTAATTTAATGGTCACGTGCACATTTGGAGTTTCTTCTCTTTTTAATGAAGCCAGGACGGATCAAAGTCTCCATTATCTGGAAAAAAAGGACGGTTTCAAAGGAAGGGACCAACTTTCGAATCCAAAATAAGGACAACTTTCGAATCAAAAAGGTTGTAATTCAGACTTAGGTCAAAAAGTTTCAAACTACAGAATTTCCACGATTCTATATTTTAAAAATTATTTACGAAAATATCCTCTGACATTTGTTTGTCATAGAAATTTAATATCCACCTATGCATTTGGAGGTTTTTTTATTTTTATTTTTTTAATGAAGCCAGGACGGACCAAAGTCTCCCTTATCTGGAAATAAGTACGATTTTAAAGGAAGAGATAAGCTTTCGAATCCAAAAGGTTGTAACTCAGACTTTGGTCAAAAAGTTTCAAACTAGAGAATTTCCACGATTCTATATTTAAAAAATTATTTACGAAAATATCAACTGACATTTGTTTGTCATAGAAATTTAATGACCACTTATGCATTTTGATTTTTTTTTTTTTTAATGAAGCCAGGGCGGACCAAACCCTTATCTGGAAATAAGTACGATTTTAAAGGAAGGGATCAGCTTTGGAATCCAAAAGGCCAACTTTCGAATTGAAAAGGTTGCCCTCAAGTTTTAAAAGTTTTAAAGGGAAATGTTCAAACTAGAGAATTTCCATGATTCTATATTTCAAAAATTATTCAGGAAAATAACCCCTGGTCCTCTGATGTCAAAGTAATTTAATGGTCAAGAGTGCATTTGGAGTACCTTCTAATTTTAATAAGCTGGAACGGATTAAATCATTATCTAGGAGTAAAGATGGTTTAAAATTAAAGAACCAACTTTTGAATCTAATAAGGCTAATTCCGGATCCTTAAAGATTAATTACCGAATCGAAAAAGCTGCACATCAGATTTTAGTAGGAAAGATCGGAACTTAGAATTTCCACCATTCTATATTTTTAAATTGTATACTAAATGCCCCCCTGACATTTGAATGTCATAGTAATTTAATGATCACATGTGCATTTTCAGTTCGTTGGAGCCAGGACGGAACGAAGTCACCATTATCTGGAAATGATGGTTTCAAAGGAACGAAACAACTTTGGAATTTAAAAAAGCCAGACAAATGAAATCAAGAGGCTCAAACTAGAGAATTCCCCGATTCTATGTTTTGAAAATCATGAACCAGAAAATGATTTTTAATTATGAACTATAGGAAGGACCCCGTTCATAATTGATATATTTTTTAATAAATTTGTGAATAGTCTAGTAATGGAAAAGTCATTAGATACATTTAAATGCTAAGTACAACACAAGAGTCGAATATGTAAAAAAAAGTCAGTAACTCTCAAACTGCTTAGACACTGAACAATTTGAATAAACATTAATAAACTGATATTGCATACATATTTCAAACAAAATATTTAAAAACAATGATAATTTTTTATTTAAAAATTATTATTGTCTTTAAATAAAATTTCATTTTTTTTTAAATAAACAAAATTTTGAATTCTGGGATAATTTTTAGTAACACCTATTAAATTAAAAAGTAATAAGTGCATTCTAATATACACAGCAATTAGGTACGAAAAATTCGAGGTATGATTATTCACATTTAACTTTTTCTTTTATTATTCTGTAATGTTGTATGAAAAGAAACCTATTAAAGAAAGAATTCCATAAATGTCACACTAATGGTGCTTCTAACACAAATACAAATTTGAAGATCAACAGCAGGCTCAAGGTCCATCAGGGTTAATCGAGAAAAAAAAAAAAAAAAAAAAAAAAAACGAATATGCATACATAATGTAAAATACTGATTTTACAGAATGCTATAATAGAAAATACAGAATTTGCAGAATGCATGATAAAATTACCAAAATTGCAGATTACATAATAGACAAAGTATACATAATTTATTTTACAAAGTTAACATAAGTATACCACATACAATTAATAATACAAAAATTATAAAGTTTACAGAATCATACCGGAATAATACAAAGTTGACACAGCATTTGATAAAAAATTATACTGGAAAAATACAATACATAATTCAAAGTTTACAAAAATGACAAATTACACAGAATCCTACAAAGCATAATCCAAACTGACAAAGTTTATGGAGTCCAATCCCATGCAAAAATAAAATTTTAATACCCTTTTATATCAATATAATTTTTATCTTTACAAAGAAACTTCAAATTTATCTTTCAGGTAATTTCCTATTGTAATCATAAAGTTCTTTTGAAGTATTTTTAAATAAAGAAAAATTTAATAATTGTCTTAAATATTTGTTAAAATCTTCAACACTTACGGTAAAAAATTCGAAGGCAATCAGGAATATAGTAGACCAGCTTTAGGTTAGAGAAAATAAATTTGGTTAACCTAATAAAGTTAGACGAGATGAGATTTAGACGTATTTATTATTTAGCTTTTAAAAATAGATTCTATGTGACATATTTGTTTATATCTAAAGATTATTAACTGTAGTACCCTTTATATGATATGAATAAAAAGAACTTAGTAAAGTGCTATTAAAAACTCACACCTCAGGTCAAATATTCGGGAACTTGACCTATTTTTTTTCCTCTCTCAAAATATCTGAGACTATTCCATCAATTGAAAGTATTATCATATACTTTATTCCAATTTTTTTTAAAACAATAAAAAGTTAATAGAGGCATTTGAGCAATATTAGTTCCCTAGATACTAAAAGACATTTTAAAAGAATTATCGAGAATATGTAGAGCCATTGTGATCGAAACACTTGATATATGTAACTTGTTCGTCTCTGCTGATCATTAATTGTAAATGCGGACAATTATACAATTCAGACTAACATTTTAAGAATTTGTTATAGATAGACTTGTAACTAAATGATACGCGATTTTATCAAAATAATCTATTTTTAATGAAATTAAATTTTGTGCGTTAAATACTGCATATGGGAGTAAGTTCATTTCAAATACGCCTATATTGAGTATATTTTGTTGCCTATCAACGCCAAAATTGGTTATGGGAGTAAGTTCATTTCAAATACGCCTATATTGAGTATATTTTGTTGCCTATCAACGCCAAAATTGGTTATGGAAGTAAGTTCATTTCAAATACGCCTATATTGACTATATTTTGTTGCCTATCAACGCCAAAATTGGTTATACTTCGTTTTCGGTCACAGACTGACACAATTTTGTTATTCTGTGACCGTAAATAAAAATGACTATACTAATATGGAAATACGTTATACAATCCCTAAAATTATTTTTTAAATAAATAATCAACTTTTAAGAGTTAAATGGAAAATAATTATTTTCATTAAACTTAAGTCTCCTTTAATCACAAGTGTACACTTTAAAAATGCTTAATATAGTCTTGGGCACGCGGAATTGCCCACATCTAAAAATGCTCCTCAACAGAGAGAAACAAGTTCTTGATCAACATTTTCCGTCACAAATCTACAAGGTGAGACCGAAAAGTAAGGTGACTGATGTCATAATAATCACTGTATTATATATTTGCAGATAAATACATCACTGTCATTCAAAGTAATTCCCGCCGTCTACAATACACTTCTGACAACGTTCATACAAGTTCTTGAAACTTCTGAAAAAGTCCTCCGTTGAGACTGTCTTAAGTTCCTTGGTAACAGCAGCTTGAATGTCTGAGATGCTTGAAAATCGGTTTCCCTTCAGTGCCAATTTCAGTCGTGGAAAGAGGAAAAAATCTGCTGGCGCTAGATCAGGGGAATAAGGAGGGTGTAATACTAGACTGAAATTGGCACTGAAGAGAAACCGATTTTCAAGCATCTCAGACATTCAAGCTGCTGTTACCAAGGAACTTAAGACAGTCTCAAAGGAGGACTTTTTCAGAAGTTTCAAGAACCTGTATGAACGTTGTCAGAAGTGTATTGTAGACAGCGGGAACTACTTTGAAGGACAGTGATGTATTTATCTGCAAATATATAATACAGTGATTATTATGACATCAGTCACCTTACTTTTCGGTCTCACCTTGTATATAATAAAAATGCTTAAAATGTCAGTTGAGGACTCATGGAATTGCTCACATCACCTAAAATTTGTGTTTAGTAGAGATACTAGGGGCGTACTGGCCATAGGGTTGTCCGGTGCAATCACCGGGCCGGTCAGTGTCTGTAAAAAGGGGCGGTCCCATACAGTATTATTTTTTAAAAAGTTTTTTTAATTAAAATTTTTTTTAATGTAATTGGTTTCCTTTCTAAACGTTTTTTTAAAAAGCTTAATGCATTCAAACGCTAATCACTCCCACCAGATCTATTTACAATTAATGAATTATTAATTTAGTTTCAATTCATATTAAAAATTTATTTAAAATATAACATTACTTTAATTTTATAGATTACGTTGTATTTAAAATAGATGTACTAAGAATTATGTATTATTTAATAACTTTTAAGGTAAAATATTTCAATGGTTTATAAAAATCAAGTTCACTTAAAGAAAGTATAAATAGTAAAGACAGAAAAATTTGATCAATTTTAATAATTGAATTGGTTGAATAATCATTTTTAAAACAATTCAATTATTAAAATTGATGAATAAATAAAACTATTTCGTTATTTAAATTGATTATTAAATATAAATACTTAAATAATAAAATATATTAATTATTTAGAATATTTAATTATTAAAATATATTAATTAATAAATAGATAAATAATTAAAAATAATCATTAAAATAATTATTGGAATATATTATAATAAACAATAATTATTAAAATTTTATTAATGATTGTATTGAAAATTTGGGCCGGAGTAGATCAAAAATCCCTGGGCTGATTTTATGTCCCAGTACGCCCCTGAGAGATACCCTAAGTTGTATTCAGCAGTTTTGCTAACACAAATGTATCTAATAAAATTACTTAAAATGCTAGTCCGTGCCCGTGGAATTACTCGTTTTGAAGTAGGTCCATTGAAACATTGGATCTTTTAAAATTGATGAATAAATAAAACTATTTCGTTATTTAAATTGATTATTAAATATAAATACTTAAATAATAAAATATATTAATTATTTAGAATATTTAATTATAAAAATACATTAATTAATAAATAGATAAATAATTAAAAATAATCATTAAAATAATTATTGGAATATATTATAATAAACAATAATTATTAAAATTTTATTAATGATTGTATTGAAAATTTGGGCCGGAGTAGATTAAAAATCCCTGGGCCGATTTTATGTCCCAGTACGCCCCTGAGGGATACCCTAAGTTGTATTCAGCAGTTTCGCTAACACAAATGTATCTAATAAAATTACTTAAAATGCTAGTCCGTGCCCGTGGAATTACTCGTTTTGAAGTAGGTCCATTGAAACATTGGATCTTTTAAAATTGATGAATAAATAAAACTATTTCGTTATTTAAATTGATTATTAAATATAAATACTTAAATAATAAAATATATTAATTATTTAGAATATTTAATTATCAAAATACATTAATTAATAAGTAGATAAATAATTAAAAATAATCATTAAAATAATTATTGGAATATATTATAATAAACAATAATTATTAAAATTTTATTAATGATTGTATTGAAAATTTGGGCCGGAGTAGATTAAAAATCCCTGGGCCGATTTTATGTCCCAGTACGCCCCTGAGGGATACCCTAAGTTGTATTCAGCAGTTTCGCTAACACAAATGTATCTAATAAAAATACTTAAAATGTTAGTCCGTGCCCGTGGAATTACTCGTTTTGAAGTAGGTCCATTGAAACATTGGATCTTTTAAAATTGATGAATAAATAAAACTATTTCGTTATTTAAATTGATTATTAAATATAAATACTTAAATAATAAAATATATTAATTATTTAGAATATTTAATTATCAAAATACATTAATTAATAAGTAGATAAATAATTAAAAATAATCATTAAAATAATTATTGGAATATATTATAATAAACAATAATTATTAAAATTTTATTAATGATTGTATTGAAAATTTAGGCCGGAGTAGATTAAAAATCCATGGGCCGATTTTATGTCTTAGTACGCCCCTGAGGGATACCCTAAGTTGTATTCAGCAGTTTCGCTAACACAAATGTATCTAATAAAAATACTTAAAATGTTAGTCCGTGCCCGTGGAATTACTCGTTTTGAAGTAGGTCCATTGAAACATTGGATCTTTTCTGCAAGAAATAGGCCAATTGAGAAGGAAGAACTAATGAACGAAAGTTGGAGAAACAGAATCACGTTTTTAACTAAAGTTACGACTCTGTTGAGACATAGATGAGAACTTTTATTGGATGTTTTTCATAATATTCTTCCGATTTTAATTGTCTTGGAATCGGAGAGCTTGAGTCGGGGAGGAAGAAAAAAAGAATCGTTAATTGAATGCAGACAAAATGTTCCTTATATTAATAAGGACGTTAAGTGTGGTATAAGTTGATTTATTCTTTGATACAACTCGTGAAGCTAAACCAAATTTATCAATAGTATATAAATCAGCTCAATAAAAATCATAAAATAAGGGAAATGAAGAAACAAGTCGGAAAAGTACAAAGCCTTGTTATCCACATTATTGGAGCAAAAATACTTTTTTTAGTTACAAGAATAGGACGCGTATTTTTACTAGTAGAAATAGCAAAAAGACTTTTTAAGTTTGATCAACTTTCTTGTAAAATTACAAAAAACACTTGTTTTGTACAGAACTTACACTTCAATTTTCATTCTAATGTAGCAGAACAGAACATTGTAAAAAATTAGACTATTTGTATCGATTCAAATGTTAACATTGTTTTAAACAAAACTCGGATATTTTCTCACTGTAAATAGTCTAAATATCAAAGCGGTTGGGTGCTGTATGTCAAATCATTCAGAGCATTATCCATATTCGAAAACACAAATATGTCCAAAACCTGCATTATAATAACATCATATAATTAAAAAATTATTTTAGGAATTTTATTTTTGTTTTTGTAATTTAGTTGTTTGGGGAATAACGGGTATTTAACCAATATGAAGCAAAAATACAGTCCTAGGAAATTTGAGTCCGATTTATCATTCTGCTACGTATCGCTTTACGTATTATGTGGCTACCTATTTAAAATGACTGAAAAAGTCAAATCATTCAGAGCATTATCCTCATTCGAAAATACAAGTAAAAAAACCAGAATTATAATAACATCATGCAATTACAAAATTATTTTAAGGATTTTTTTCTGTTTTTGAATTTTAGTTGTTTTTGGGGTTTGGTGAATAAAGGGTATTTAACCAATATGAAGCAAAAATTCAGTCCACGGAAATTTGTGTCCAATTTACCATTCTGCTACGTATCGTTCTCAATGTTATTTTTTCACGCCTGTGTAATCGACGTAACGATTAGATACGATTCAATGATAATGGTCTACGTTTTATGACAGGACAGGAAAAATTGTTGTTAGATTTTTTTTAGTTCTCTTCGTATAATTGATTTTTTCCTCATATGTGAGGGAAGATTTATAAAAGAGTTGAAGATGAAGCTGAGAAAATTTGTTTGGGGTTTCTTTTCCGCCGTTATTTGAGCAAATAACTGGATGGAATTTTTTTCGTTACTTAATGCGAGTAGCATTATCATTTTTTCCTAAAGTAGATCAAAAATAAATCGGGTCATTTTGGTACTTATCGGTACAGAAGCATTATGCCAAAATACCTACTATGCTCATTTATAAATGTTGATATTTCTGGAACACATAAAAATAGCATCCGCTATAAAACTATTACATGCTTTGACAAAATGAATCTATACTTTAAGATTGCCTTCAAACAGATTCTAGCCGACCAAACGGTATAGTGGTTAGCGTGCTAGCTTCTAGACCGCGAGGTTGCGGGTTCGAGTCCCGTGTTTGGCATGGGTGTTTGTAAATGTATGTTGGCTTGTCTAATGACGAAAGTTTCGGCGCATTATAGCCCTTGTGTTGCTGACGGCGCCAGATAATCTGAAAACAACCAACCAATCAAACAGATTCTAAGCCTATCTGTGCCGACCAAACGGTATAGTGGTTAGCGTGCTAGCTTCTAGACCGCGAGGTTGCGGGTTCGAGTCCCGTGTTGGCATGGGTGTTTGTAAATGTATGTTGGCTTGTCTAATGACGAATGTTTCGGCGCATTATAGCCCTCGTGTTGCTGACGGCGCCAGATAATCTGAAAACAACCAACTAAGCCTATCTGTTGGCTGTGGGGTTAGCGTTCTGGCCTCGCATCCCAAAGGTGAACGGTTCGAATTCTGGGTTAGTCATGGATGTTCGTTGTGGTTCGGAATCCACGTTAAGCTGTAGGACCCGGCCTGATTAGCTGTTATTCTGCATAAAAATGGGTCGTTGAGCGTGCAAACCAATCAACCAAAGAGATTCTAAATACAGGGTGGTCGTACAGAAACTTTGCCTATGTATCGGCAGTTCCGTTCAACAGATTGAAATGAGATTTCAGGTATAGTTATTCAGAGGTATAAGCTCGAGATTCTGTGAATAGCAACAAAATGACGCTTACGTTATTTGCTATGACGTTCTTACGGTCATATGGCCAGAATTTTCTATCTCCACAAACTTCATCGGTTACCTACTCTGTTAGTTTTCAAGTTCCGAAGACATTTTTGTTTTGTTTAGAAGGACTTTAGCGGGACGCTGTATCGGGAAAGCGGGACAATTTGGTGGGACATTCGGTCAGCGGGGCAGCGATGTAAAAGGCGAGACTGTCCTGCCAAAATCGTGACGTCTGGTCACATCAGGTTTAAGGTGGTCCGGCACCTCATAAAAGCCCATGTTAAATTCTACAAGTTTAGGTACACTTTTCTCAAGAACCAACTGTCCGATATGTATGAAATTTTTGACACATATTATTTAAATATTTAATAATACTTTAAATCGAGTTTTTTTTTTTTTTTAATAGAAATAACTATGGCTTTTTTAAAAAGTGTCCAAAATAGTTAAAATATTTTCAACTTAAAATAATTCTATTAAAAAATATATATATATTTTTCTTATTCCTTCTGTTAAAATACTTAGGTTGGTTGTTTTCAGATTATCTGGCTCCGTCAGCAACACGAGGGCTATAATGCGCCGAAACATTCGTCACTAGACAAGCCAACATACGTATACAAACACCCATGCCTTACACGGGACTCGAACCTGCAAACTCGCGGTCTAGAAGCTAGCACGTTAACCACTATAACGTTTGATCGGCAAAAAATACTCAGGTACCTTAAACGTTTACCTTAAAAATAATCAGAATTTTACCTTTAGAAGTTTTGGAGAAAAATGTACCTAAAGGTGAAGAAAATGCATTTTGAGAAAATGTGATTTAAAGTTACGTCAGTAGACGGGTAAGTGAGTAGTGCGTTTACTTAAATTTTTTTATTAAAAATGCTTCCAAATAAGATATTGTAAAAAATAAGGTATCACTTTGAAGAGAAGAATTTAAATTTTACTAAACAATAATAAACTCAAAATTGTTATTTTGAAAAATTTTTAGGTGCCGGACCCCTGAAGTTCTAACGGTAGAGTACTTAAAATACTGTTAAGCAATTTCTATCCGGGGGGCTGATTTCCCAAACCGTTTATATTGTAGGTTCTAACATAAAAATAACATGGAGCCCTTTGAATGTGGGATGAGCAAAGGGAGAGTTTTGCTATTGTAGTTGAACTTTGGACTCTTTTGTGTGCGCCCCAAAAGCCCGCATTTCGCGTCTGCGGTTCTACACAAAGGACGTTTCCATCAAGCACCGAAGCTTACAAAATAGCAACATACCCCACTTCACCCGCCCTAGCTCCGATTTCTAAGACGCTATTCAATGTGTCTTGTACACTATTCAAACATTGGGGGGCGAGTATCAGATTTCAGAAAGAGTCTATTGGTTTCTACTGAAAGGCCATTTACAAATAGTGCCCCTGCAAATACAAAACTAAATCAGTCTTTGGAAGGTCCTTGGATTGGATATTTATTTATTCAGACATCAGTGGCGATCCAGGGGGTTTAGCTCAAGTGGCACTTTTTATTGAAGACGATGGGGTTGGATTTAAACCCAAAGTGAATGATAAGTGTAATACTGAGAGGAGTGGTGATTTGTTACTCAATAATAAGACTTCACCTGCTCCAACAGTTTTCGAGTTTGATGTTTTATTTGATGGAAGCATTTCAAGGGTTGTTCGAGTACCGGATCAATTACATGGGGCGAGTTTACAAGCTACTAGCCGGCTAGTTTACAGTAAACTAGTTCCGTGTCATCCAATCACTAGCAGGGCTAGCGGCAAAGTGATTGGGTGACACGTAGTTAGTTTACTATCAACTAGTGAATTAGCTGGCTAGTAGCTAGTAAACTCGCTCCGTGTAATTGACCCTTAAGTTATTGATATAAATACAATTTTGTTGTAGCAAAAATATTTACGGCATGATTTGAATATTAACAGAAATTCTAAAAATACGACTACGTATTCATTTAGTGCTTTTCAATTTCGTCTCAAAATAGACCGAGTTGTGTTTTGTTCAAATCAGTTGTTTGCCTAATCTTTTCTTGTGGATTAATCATGATTGCCTGTTATTTATTTAACTTAGATTCTGTGTTTTAATATAGTCATTATCTAATAATTTACACACAAAATAACATGGTGCAGGATTGTATGACAAGCAATAGCAAACGCAACTTATTAAGCAGATAAAAACTCAGTCATTAACATTAAAATACGAGAAAATTTCTAACCACTATACCGTTTGGTCGGCTCGTTGTGGTTAGGAATCCACGTTAAGCTGTAGGTCCCGGCCTGATTAGCCGTCATTGTGCAAAAAAATAGGTCGTTGAGCGTACAAACCAACCAACCAAATATTTTGATATTGTTTTCCGTTTAATGAAACTCGCTTTTCTTAATTAGATTCTCAATTCCTTCTCAACTTAGTTACCTCATCAAAAATTAAAATACCAAATACTAATCTATTAAAATTATTTTTCTACAGTATCTTATTTCTAAAAGAGTATACTTTAGATTTGACTATCTTAACTTTACCTGGTGTCAGAATCAGAAGAAAAAAAAGTTTTAAAGTTCGCATTTCGAGGGCATTCCTAATTAATGTGGACCGCGAGGTTACGGGTTCGAGTCCCGTGTAGGCATGGGTGTTTGTAAATGTATGTTGGCTTGTCAAATGATGAATGTTTCGGCGCATTATAGCCCTCGTGTTGCTGACGGCGCCAGATAATCTGAATACAACCAACCAACCAACCTAATTAATGTCTTGTTAAAGTCCGACTTACGATGCATCGGCGCAGTATGGCTTTACTAAGCTCTTGCGTCAGAAAATTATACCAACCAGCCAAACCTGATTAGTGTCAAACAAAAGGTTTGCCACCAAATCCATCAAGTGAGTTTCCTATGATTCAGGGCTTGTGATTCACAGAAAAGAGGGGACACTAGGACTCAGGAAATCCCACTTCAGGCTGGCAATTTCTACTTACTTCCCTATCCTGCCTTTCCCATGCTTGTCCCTCAAAAGTCCATTGTTGGATTCAAGTGCTCCCCTGCGTTCACACGAAACAATCCTTATCGGAAAAGCGCCTAAAGGGGACCCAAAAAGGGGGGGGGGGGGACGTTAAACCGCAAACTTACCCTAGGGGGAGTCGACGTGGATGATTGAAAAATTGCGACGTAATGAATCCTAATAGAGCTACCTGATGCGATATCTCTGTGATTACTGTAAAGTGATATCATGGGGTAATTCAAAGCGATTGGTAACGAAGCAAGACAGCTACCACGAGCGGCCCCCTGCTAACTCGATGTCCCTGTTTTGTGATGTTGCGACGCTACACGTCACTTTTTTTGTGTGTGAAGTGCCGATGTGTGGAAGCTGTCTAGCTGATTCTACAGGTGATTTTAGCTTTCCTTTTATTCCGCTATTCACTCAAAGTTGAAAGTGAACAATGGATGTATTACATTTGAAGTTGGGACTGCAGCTACTTTCTTACGGTGCACCGCAAGCATATTTTTTGTTGTTGGTTGGGAATATTTGTTGATGTTTTTATAACGTGTCATTTAAATTTTTAATTTCCATTTTAGTATCAGTTAAATGTTTCATTTCCATGTCCGTATCGGTTAAAAAGTATTCAGATATTTGGCAAAAAACCCCAACTATATTGTATTATATTTGATCTATTTCATTTTTAAATGTTTAGATTTTTACAAAACTTTCAAAGTATGAAAATAAATATGTAATTTAGTAGTTGCTGTATAATGCAAATAAATTGGTGTATAAAGGCCATTAGATGAAATTAAAATTTATGTTCATGATTATAATTGTTTTAATACCTTTTAATTTTCAACTTTGGTGAAATAATTACTTTTATTGTTCCAGAAATAAACAAAAATGGGATTGAAAAATTACCAACCTAAGAAAAGTTAAATGTGTTAGCATTATACTTTTATTTTCTTTAAAGTGGAAATGCTTGGGCATGAAACGAAAAATTATTTAAAAAATACTGGTGGATTTCACTGGACGGAATTTAGTTGGTTGGTTGGTTGTATTCAGATTATCTGGCGCCGTCAGCAACACGAGGGCTATAATGCGCCGAAACTTTCGTCATTAGACAAGCCAACATACATTTACAAACACCCATGCCTAACACGGGACTCGAACCCGCAACCTCGCGGTCTAGAAGCCAGCACGCTAACCACTACACCGTTTGGTCGGCGGAATTTAGTTGAATTTGGAATGGCTTAACAAATAACCTCCTTTTCGCCAACTTGAATTTGCTCGAACCCTATGGTTTAAGTTTAGTTTGTGCCGTCTGGGAGAATCCAACGTAGCGCTCACCTGGTTGGTTGGTTGTATTCAGATTATCTGGCGCCGTCAGCAACACGAGGGCTATAATGCGCCGAAACATTCGTCATTAGACAAGCCAACATACATTTACAAACACCCATGCCTAACACGGGACTCGAACCCGCAACCTCGCGGTCTAGAGGCTAGCACGCTAACCACTATACCATTTGGTCGGCGCGCTCACCTGGATTTGATTCATTTTAATGATTTATGCAAATTTTCCAAAATAGGAGTTTTCATTGGCCCTTCTAAGTGAGAACGGGCATGTAAAAAAAAAATATTTGTCTACGCAGTTGATCTTTAGAGAAATAAAATTGTTGTCATGGTTTTTAACTTTCGTCCTGCTTCTTTTAAATTCATAAGGCGTTATTTTAAGTGTTTGATCTCTGCACGAACCAAATAGCATTCGCACATTTCAATCTGTTAAATTTATTTTTATGAGCTCAAATTGCTCGAGTATGATACGATGCGTATTGCTCAAGAAAGTACGATTCAAACTGCTCGTTTCCTCCTACTTGGCATTCAGTTACAGTTTTTGCAATAGGCCTCATTATCCTTGTATAGAAGTTGTAGATACGCTGTTATACAATGGGAGTAGTAGAAATATTTTTTGATAACAATCAGGAGAAAGTATTTACTGGACAGTAATCGCATGTCATAAACTTCACCACACTTTTCATTACCAATTCTATTAGTGTTAAATCTCCAGTTAGCACTTCACTTTTGTATCCTTACCATGCAACCTTGATTGTTCTTTAGGAGTAGGTTTGAGTTATTGGAGAATGATTTCAAACAGTTTGTACACAATACAATGTTGTATTCAGCGGTATTATCTAATCTTGTTAGTGCTCTCTTAACCTTTCAATGGGAGAAATATGTCGACCACTGAGTTTGAGCACAATGTGTTCGAGGGTACACATTCAAAAATTCAACAAACAATTAAAAACATCACCACTTTTGTTTCTCTTACCAAGTAACCTTTAATGTTCTTTCGGATAGTTTGATTTACTCACCCTTGGTAAGGTGCGCGACCTTTTGTCTTCGAATGTGTTCGAGGGTACACATTCAAAAATTCAACAAACAAATTAAAAACATCACCACTTTTGTTTCTCTTACCAAGTAACCTTTAATGTTCTTTCGGATAGTTTGATTTACTCACCCTTGGTAAGGTGCGCGACCTTTTGTCTTCGAATGTGTTCGAGGGTACACATTCAAAAATTCAACAAACAAATTAAAAACATCACCACTTTTGTTTCTCTTACCAAGTAACCTTTAATGTTCTTTCGGATAGTTTGATTTACTCACCCTTGGTAAGGTGTGCGACCTTTTGTCTTTGAATGTGTTCGAGGGTACACATTCAAAAATTGCCGACCAAACGGTATAGTGGTTAGCGTGCTGGCTTCTAGACCGCGAGGTTGCGGGTTCGAGTCCCGTGTAGGCATGGGTGTTTGTAAATGTATGTTGGTTTGTTAAACGACGAAATGTTTCGGCGCATTATAGCCCTCGTGTTGCTGACGGCGCCAGATAATCTGAATACAACCAACCAACCACATTCAAAAATTCAACAAACAATTAAAAACATCACCACTTTTGTTTCTTTTACCAAGTAACCTTTAATGTTCTTTCGGATAGTTTGATTTACTCACCCTTGGTAAGGTGCGCGACCTTTTGTCTTGCGGTCAGTCGCGTGGGAGACAAATGTCCCCCAAATTCAAATTTTCGTGCATACAATTAAATTCGTAACCGAATATCAAAGTAAGAGGTATTTTAATTAAAAAAACACATTATTGAACAGAATAAAGTAAAAATTAAAAAATATTTAAAAAAATAACTTGGAAAAAAACTGTAAGATGTTTGATTATGGGCTGTCATCTGTTGAGAAATTAATTTTGAGGGGGGACATTTGTCAACCACTCACCTAACCCAGGGTTAAAGAATAATTGCAAACAGTTTAACTAAACAATATTCAGTTTGAGTGCAATGTGCTTGATGGAGTTACATTAAAAAAAAAAAAAAACTTAGTAAACACGTACTTTAGTTCATGAACTGCCAAGTGATGAGCTCCATTATAAATACAAAAGTTTATGCCGAAAAAAAACAAAAAAAAAAACCCCTACTTGTATTTGTCATACAATTAATCGACGTGTTGAAGCGACAAAATTGCCGTGCTGTGCCTGTCAGATTAAATGAGCCCAACGGAAAGTTTAAAAAAAAAAAAAAAAAAAAAATGTTTCTTCAACCCAGTGTTGCTAGTCGTAATATATTGTTTTCCCCACACCTATATTTCGACATAGTGCCTTTCTTAGTACTTTTTAACCCTTTGCACTCCAGGCCTTTTTCGCGCGGAGAAATCAGCAACTCGAGACATTTTAGGTTCGGCTGGTGTTTATGGATTTGCTTCATAGAAACTAAACACAGTCATTGGCCTTGCATCGAAATTCCGCATCACACCTAATGGTCCTCTCGTGGTTTGGCATCCAATCGTGAGGCGCCACTGGAGTGCAAAGGGTTAAAGTGTGGGACATCTTAGTTTTGAAGTACTATTAATATTTCAATAGGTAAAGATATGATAAAATATATTAAGTCCAAAATGCCCCTGGCCGACCAAACGGTATAGTGGTTAGCGTGCTGGCTTCTAGACCACGAGGTTGCGGGTTCGAGTCCCGTGTTGGCATGGATGTTTGTAAATGTATGTTGGTTTGTTAAATGACGAAATGTTTCGGCGCATTATAGCCCTCGTGTTGCTGACGGCGCCAGATAATCTGAATACAACCAACCAAAATGCCCCTGTGAAAAACTGCCTACCTAAGAATTTTAAGTCCGAGATCTGGCAACTTTGCTTCACTCATTTATATCTAATGGTAAATAATTAGGTAATCTATTTTGGAGTTATTTAACTAAAAGATTACTTTTAACTTCTTTTGAAGTGTTGTGTACAAGGGATATTTATTTGCTAGGAAAACAAATCCTGTTAAAAAGTACACTTTTTACTTTCTTGAAAAATCGACATATTATATTGGGATAAAAACACAAATCCTGATTGATAATTGTGCACAATTCATACTAGTAGTCAACGTAGTCAATCATTAATTTTTTCTTGTCAAATGATTCTGATCTTTTAGCATTATATTTATCGTGTGATTATTTATTTGCTAATAGTATATTATACCAATAATATACTACTACTATATTATACCAATAATTTGCTATATTATCGTAGATTTTTCATCAGAAATGCGAGTAAGCTTTAACAAAAGTATTAAACGTCAGAAGACTCTCTCTCCCTTTAATGCAAAACGCCGACCAAACGGTACAGTGGTTAACTTGCTAGCTTCAAGACCGCGAGGTTGCGCGTTCGAGTCCCATGTTAGGCATGGGTGTTTGTAAATGTATGTTGGCTTGTCTAATGACGAATGTTTCGGCGCATTATAGCCCTCGTGTTGCTGACGGCGTCAGATAATCTGAAAACAACCAACCCTTTAATGCAAACGCCCACCTGATGGCTGTCTTCTCAACGCTCTGTTCTCGCATGCCAAAAGTGCCGTATTCGAAACAAGGGTTGTGGTTCGGAATCTACTTTTAGCTATAGGTCCAAGATTGATTAGCAGTTATTGTGTATTAAAAAAGTTCGTTGAGCGTACAAACCAACCAATCTTCTCTATGTGATATAGGACCTAATTGTATTGACATTTAAAAAAAAAAAAAAAACTTTTCTAGTATAATACAATATAATTTCAAATCTTAAAACGTTGTGTATAATTCCCATTTCTTTTCGAACAAAAATTCTCGGAAAGTCCGAATCGAAATTGCTAAGATAACACTGGTGATCAATCATGGATAGCTACCCATTTTAAGTACTTTCATAGCCGGCTAATGACAGTGACCATCCTTTAACTTTCTTTGTGAAATTTTCTTTTTCTGCCATGCGACTGAATCCCATAAATTCTCCAAACTCCAGCATCCCACGGTCATTGACTTTCCTCGATTTTGCCTTTTCCTTCTTAAGACCCTCCTCCACCTGATTTGTTCCTCTCCCAATGCATTTTAACTGCAGTGTTTCCTTCCTACCCCTCTCTGGTGATAGAGAAGAATTATGGGCAGGTCAGCATAGCCATGTCGCCATGGTCCGTTGCTTTTCTCCCACACTTTGAGGAGTCACACCCAGAAGTACTCGGAGAAAAGAGAACGAACGTACTTGGAGAAAGACTGTGGCAAACAATCAAGTCACGCCGGAGGGAAAAGTTGCTTCAAACTTCACCAAGAAGTTCAAAGCGAGGAATTGTTACAAGAGGGAAGTTTAAATACCATGTGTTACATTTTGACCATTTTTAACCCAATCAGGCCCAAGTATATTTAGATGCAGGTCAAGTTGGTTGTATTCAGATTATCTGGCGCCGTCAGCAACAAGAGGGCTATAATGCGCCGAAACATTCGTCATTAGACAAGCCAACATACATTTACAAACACCCATCCTTACACGGGACTCGAACCCGCAACCTCGTGGTCTAGAAGCTAGCGCGCTAACCACTATACCGTTTGGTCGGCAGATGCAGGTAAAGATTCATCTCCCTCCATAGAACTCAGGCGCGTAGCCAAGGAGGTATAAGGAGATATCCTCATGAGACCCACAACTGTTTGAAACATGATTTAACCCTTTGCACTCCAGTGGCGCCTCTCAGGCGCCATACGTTTGGATGCCAAACCACGAGAGGACCATTAGGTGTGATGCGGAAATTCAATGCAAGGCCAATGACTGTGTTTAGTTTCTATGAAGCAAATCCATAAACACCAGCCGAACCTAAAATGTCTCGAGTTGCTGATTCCTCCGCGCGAAAAAGGCCTGGAGTGCAAAGGGTTAAAGCTAATTTTTATGTATATTATTCTTTTGGGTCTATGTAACCTACTTTTGAAGTTCAGAACTGATCCATGCACTTTAAGTACACTTAACCCTTTGCACTCCAAAGGTGACTCTCACTCACCACATGCTTTGATGCCGTAACTCGAGAGGACCACTAGGTTTGATGCGGAAATTCGATGCAAGGCCAATGACTGTTTAGTTTCTTTGAAGCGGATCTGTAACCGAGAACCAACCAAAATTGGCGGGAAATGCCTCGAGTTGCTGGTCCCTCCGCTCGAAAAAGGCCTGGAGTGCAAAGGGTTAAGTGTATGTGCATTTTAGTGCACAGGTGAAATTTAATCATGAAAGGCTGCAAAACAATTTCGTGAGAACGTGATACATAAAAATACTTTACAGTTAGTGCAAAAAAAAAAAAAAAAAAATTGACGCTGAACATCCAGACATCCGACAACGTGGGGATAAGAATTAGTGTCCATAGCTGGCATGTGCTTCGCACCAACTTTTCGTGACGTCTCTACTGGCAGAGGAACTGTTTTTTGCCGTTTCTTTACAGGCTCTACTTCGTCGCAGTAGGTGGAACTATCATCAGCTGCATCTTCAGAGTTCAAAAAGTATGCAAAGAAATATTATGCACCCAAAATCCAACGTGAATTTAAATGTACGAGGAGTTTCAGGCGGATATATTCCCTCCCGAAATTTTTCTGATTGCTATTAAGTCACAAAAATCATGGAAATACTTTTGTTTAAAATGGTTGGTTGTATTCAGATTATCTGGCGCCGTCAGCAACACGAGGGCTATAATGCGCCGAAACATTCGTCATTAGACAAGCCAACATACATTTACAAACACCCATGCCAACACGGGACTCGAACCCGCAACCTCGCGGTCTAGAAGCTAGCACGCTAACCACTATACCGTTTGGTCGGCTTTGACTATTAGGAAGATATTAAGGTCAGCAATGCTTAACCTCGTTGTAAAAACATGTCCCAGTTAAACCAATCGATCTTATCATTTCGCCTAAAATATGTTTTAGTAGAATTTAAATGTGCTTGTTAATTCTAAATTTGCTAATTTTAATGAGAAGGGGGGGGGGTGGATATATGAACTAGCTAAGTGAAATCATTTAAATTGCTCAGATGTTTTCTGAGGTATGCAATCTTTTTTCCAACTGATATGTAAATGATTCTCATAGTAGACATCACTCATTTACCAAATATTTTCCAAATTTTCATTTATAGTTCTGCAATTTTTTTTGCGACATTACAAACAGGAAACTCCCAAGAGTTCCACGCTAGGTTGCGGGTTCGAGTCCTGTGTTAGGCATGGGTGTTTGTATATGTATGTTGGCTTGTCTAATGACGAATTGACGAATGTTTCGGTGCATTATAGCCCTCGTGTTGCTGACGGAGCCAGATAATCTGAATACAACCAACCAACTAAGCGTAGCCGTGAACACTATTTTCTCACTATTCACAGAATTTCGATCTCATATCTCTGAATAACTATACCTAAAATCTCATCTCGATATGTTGAACGGAACGTTCTCTAGAGGTCCATATATCGGCAAAGTTTCTTTATGAAGATCCTGTTTTCAAAGAATTATTATGAATTCCAAATAACTTGACCTTTGTCCTTCAACACCTCAAAAACAGGATTTTAATTTTTTTTTCAAATTATGTGTTATTCTATAAACCGATTCTCTACATCCCATTTGTAAATTTCATATTAAAATTGTGATGATATATTATTTCCAAGATGTATTTTTTAATAACAACTGCTTTTTTCCTCAATAAATATAACAAATCAGCAAATATTCTTTAAACTCTGAATGTGCCGTGTTGAATTTTTGTTATTGTAATGTCATTTTTAAATCCTTTCTTTTAACTTCGATTTTGCAGGTTTGTTGTATCAAATAAAATCCGAATCAAACACTTTTTTCATTGATACAAAAATTAACTATTTACTACAATTAGGAAGAAAACTGTTTTTCTTTCAATTTTCAAGAAATGACGCAATGTGGCAGTTATAATAATAATAATAATCATTTCGTAGAGGATTAATTACAAAAGTTCAATGATATTCATATACAATACTGGGTTTTTCTTTTACCTGTGAATGAGAAGGGGAAGGGGGGGGGGGGTAATTGAATTTAATTGAATTAAATTTCAATAATTTGTCAGGGGATTAGATTGGGATCTGTATGGAATTACCATGGTCTCAGCGGCCAATGTGCAACTTTATAAAGTTGCCTATCGAAATCAAATAATCGAACCAAATAAAATCCGTTGGTTGTTTTCAGATTATCTGGCACCGTCAGCAACACGAGGGCTATAATGCGCCGAAACATTCGTCATTAGACAAGCCAACATACATTTACAAACACCCATGCCAACACGGGACTCGAACCCGCAACCTCGCAGTCTAGAAGCTAGCACGCTAACCACTATACCGTTTGGTCGGCTAATCTCAAAATGTATCACTAGCCATAAATATCTGTTTCCAACGAATTTAATTTTGTAAAATACATCGCTTTTTACACATTAAGCATATGATCATTCACCTTCTAAGTCAAATACCTTTTTCCCCACCGACAATTTTATGTGACGAAGAAAATATTTCTGATTTTCTTTCCTTTCACTTCATGAGTTCTGCGGCCGACCAAACGGTATAGTGGTTAGCGTGCTAGCTTCTAGACCGTGAGGTTGCGGGTTCGAGTCCCGTGTTGGGCATGGGTGTTTGTAAATGTATGTTGGCTTGTCTAATGACGAATGTTTCGGCGCATTATAGCCCTCGTGTTTGCTGACGGCGCCAGGTAATCTGAATACAACCAACCAACTAAGCGTAGCCGTGAACACTATTTTCTCACTATTCACAGAATTTCGATCTCATATCTCTGAATAACTATACCTAAAATCTCATCTCGATATGTTGAACGGAACGTTCTCTAGAGGTCCATATATCGGCAAAGTTTCTTTATGAAGATCCTGTTTTCAAAGAATTATTATGAATTCCAAATAACTTGACCTTTGTCCTTCAACACCTCAAAAACAGGATTTTAATTTTTTTTTCAAATTATGTGTTATTCTATAAACCGATTCTCTACATCCCATTTGTAAATTTCATATTAAAATTGTGATGATATATTATTTCCAAGATGTATTTTTTAATAACAACTGCTTTTTTCCTCAATAAATATAACAAATCAGCAAATATTCTTTAAACTCTGAATGTGCCGTGTTGAATTTTTGTTATTGTAATGTCATTTTTAAATCCTTTCTTTTAACTTCGATTTTGCAGGTTTGTTGTATCAAATAAAATCCGAATCAAACACTTTTTTCATTGATACAAAAATTAACTATTTACTACAATTAGGAAGAAAACTGTTTTTCTTTCAATTTTCAAGAAATGACGCAATGTGGCAGTTATAATAATAATAATAATCATTTCGTAGAGGATTAATTACAAAAGTTCAATGATATTCATATACAATACTGGGTTTTTCTTTTACCTGTGAATGAGAAGGGGAAGGGGGGTAATTGAATTTAATTGAATTAAATTTCAATAATTTGTCAGGGGATTAGATTGGGATCTGTATGGAATTACCATGGTCTCAGCGGCCAATGTGCAACTTTATAAAGTTGCCTATCGAAATCAAATAATCGAACCAAATAAAATCCGTTGGTTGTTTTCAGATTATCTGGCACCGTCAGCAACACGAGGGCTATAATGCGCCGAAACATTCGTCATTAGACAAGCCAACATACATTTACAAACACCCATGCCAACACGGGACTCGAACCCGCAACCTCGCAGTCTAGAAGCTAGCACGCTAACCACTATACCGTTTGGTCGGCTAATCTCAAAATGTATCACTAGCCATAAATATCTGTTTCCAACGAATTTAATTTTGTAAAATACATCGCTTTTTACACATTAAGCATATGATCATTCACCTTCTAAGTCAAATACCTTTTTCCCCACCGACAATTTTATGTGACGAAGAAAATATTTCTGATTTTCTTTCCTTTCACTTCATGAGTTCTGCGGCCGACCAAACGGTATAGTGGTTAGCGTGCTAGCTTCTAGACCGTGAGGTTGCGGGTTCGAGTCCCGTGTTGGGCATGGGTGTTTGTAAATGTATGTTGGCTTGTCTAATGACGAATGTTTCGGCGCATTATAGCCCTCGTGTTTGCTGACGGCGCCAGGTAATCTGAATACAACCAACCAATCATGAGTTCTGCCTCTTACCCTAAGGCATCAGTAAAAAAAGTATCTGGTGACTTTACGAGAACTTAGAAGTAGATTCATGGCAGGCTTTTCCAGGTGCAAATTGTAATTCTAAATGTAAAAAAAGTATCTGGCGACTTTACGAAAACATAGAAATAGATTCATGGCAGGCTTTACCAGGTGCAGATTGTAATTCTAAATGTAAAAAAAGTATCTGGCGACTTTACGAAAACATAGAAATAGATTCATGGCAGGCTTTACCAGGTGCAGATTGTAATTCTAAATGTAAAAAAAGTATCTGGCGACTTTACGAAAACATAGAAATAGATTCATGGCAGGCTTTTCCAGGTGCAGATTGTAATTCTAAATGTAAAAAAAAAGTATCTGGCGACTTTATGAGAACATAGAAATAGATTCATTGCTGGCTTTTCCAGCTGCAGATTGTAATTTTTAATGCGTTTGAAAGCTGTTATTTTCAGGAAGTAAATTTGACCCTTTTCGAGTTGCAAACATAAACACAAACAGAATTTTCCAAAACACTTCTTTTATAGTTAGGTGTTATTACATCTACTTTCTCCGAGTTAACAGATTATACAAAAACTTTTCTTTCTCCCCAAAAAGCGCGGATTTACTCTGTTGGGGGTACAATCTACGGAAAGGTATTCAACTGCTTAGAAAATTGTTTGGAGAAATTCCTCATAAACACTTTTGCCTTAAAAGCCGCCCAGTGAGTACACCGCCAACCTATAAATTTGCCTACTGAACTAGACTTTTGAAGGCGCCACCACAATTTATCGCATTGCGGGGCATCTCAAGTTGTATTGTCTCCTCGAAAAATCTGACCTCATGTTTATTTGCGTAGAAGAAAAGAAACCCGCTTGCACGCAAATGCGAGCACAAGAAGGAGGCAACCGACTTGGTGCATTGGGAAGCATTGTTTCTCAGCAAGGAGCAAGGAACTATTGTTCGAGTATGTCAGCTTTTGTAGAAAATACTCTTGTCACATAAAACAAGGAGTAAAGATTATTTATAATTCGGTATATTTTTTGTCGAAAATTCTGTTAAAAAACAAAAGACGATTGTCCTATAACGTGTGACATTTGTATGGGTATTAAAAATTGAGGGAAGCTGGCTATTCTGAGAAAAGCTAAAGTCGTCGTCTTTCCCCCCGATTGTTTTGTAATATTAAGCTTAGAGATAACTTACCTGCAGTTAGTGTGCAGTAGGGGGTAGCATTTTTATGGGTGGCTTCAGCTATTCGCAAATAGCTTCCGTTCTATTAAGTTTCAGCTATAAAAATCATTTGATGTAAGCGAGGAACGTTTATCAGTGTTTACAGATTTTGTAAGGTTATTTTCAAATCGTTAAAAAAAGAGATATGCAATCAAAGCTTACGAATTTTTTTTATGGTTTAAGTTTTTATTTTATAATTTATCCGAGAGAACCATTTAAAATCCTTTAAAAAACGGTGTAGTGGTTAGCGTGCTAGCTTCTAGACCGCGAGGTTGCGGGTTCGAGTCCCGTGTTAGGCATGGGTGTTTGTAAATGTATGTTGGCTTGTCTAATGACGAAAGTTTCGGCGCATTATAGCCCTCGTGTTGCTGACGGCGCCAGATAATCTGAAAACAACCAACCAAAATCCTTTAAATTAACTTCAATTTTGTGTGTGTCAAAATCTGCGGAATGTTAACCCTTTGCACTCCAGTGGCGCCTCTCAGGCGCCACACGATTGGATGCCAAACCACGAGAGGACCATTAGGTGTGATGCGGAAATTCGATGCAAGGCCAATGACTGTGTTTAGTTTCTATGAAGCAAATCCATAAACACCAGCCGAACCTAAAATGTCTCGAGTTGCTGATTCCTCCGCTCGAAAAAGGCCTGGAGTGCAAAGGGTTAATTAACTCACTTGCTGGCATCTAATCGAATTGAAACTTGGCAAATAGACGCGTTATCGATGACAATGCATTCTATCAAGTTTTGGGTCGGTTACTAAATGGCCGTTTTCCTACACACTTCTATTGTCGTATATCGCATCGGGAAACAAGGCCATTTTCAAGCATGCAAAATTAGATGATATTTAATGTCAGTCATTAAATATCACCAAAATTTGTAAGCCTTCCCATGTTAAGAATGGTTTTCTCAAGAGTATTCTATAAAATTTTGGGGACAAAAAGAATTAGTTAGTCAATGGCACGGAATGAATTTTTCTTCATAGTGGTCGAACACTGTGAAAACTCAATTTGAGTTCTTGAATAAAGTTTACATTATGGCTGTGTTTACCACTCTGGCATGCTAAACGTGCCGGGTTTGAATCCTGGGTTAGAAGTGAATGTTCGTTTTTAGCAATTGCTGAAAAACATGATTTTGTCTTGATTTCAACCTTATGCGCATGCGCGATTTTGACGAAACCATTTAATAGTAAGTCTCATGGTCACCACTAACTCGCACACAAAATTTAAACATCGTAGGCCAATTTGTTCAGGAGTCTGTGTGTCTGTATGCAAATGGTTTTGCTGACCATGTACATACAGACACACAGATAGACATTTTTTCTAGACCACTTTTTCGAAATCAGGGTGTTCCAAAACATGGAGGAATGCAAAAAAAAAAAAAAAAAATTTTGATCGAATGCAATACTTTCACTATCATATATGGGTTATATATGGAATTTTTTCATTTACCCATACAAACAAATGGGTAAATGAAAATAACAATGGAATATAATGCAAAAGACACAACCATATCTGTGTCCGGAGGTATAGGACACCATGTTAATTTTTTTTATTAAATTGACTTAACACCATGTCGGTTGGTTGGTTGTATTCAGATTATCTGGCACCGTCAGCAACACGAGGGCTATAATGCGCCGAAACATTCGTCATTAGACAAGCCAACATACATTTACTAACACCCATGCCTAACACGGGACTCGAAATCGCAAACTCGCGGTCCAGAAGCTAACACGCTAACCACTATACCGTTTGGTCGGCCTTAACACCATGTCCTTAATGGGGATTTTTCGATCTCTACAATCGTATAGGGCACTATGTCCTATACGATATGAATATCGCAAAGTTATGGAAAATTGTCTCTCTTGAACAAATACAAAAATGTGACATGATGGTATCCTTTACCTCCAGGGTACAAATATATATTTTATCAACCTAGACTCGACTGATTTTTGAAGGGTTAAAAAAAAAAAAAACCTCTAGACCTGGAAAAGAACCATTTTAAATGACATCCGCCAGGACCTTTAAGTTCCAGCTGTGTAAATAATTCCAGCCTTTTTCTTTCTTTTTTTTTTCTAATTTGTGCAGAGCTGTTGTTATTTTGAATACTCTCCAGTAATATTTTCGTTTTTTATTTGAGCTTTTACTGCGTAACTTGCCGTGTAATTTGAAAAATTTGACTCGGTTACGAAGCATCGTCTCAGGTTCCCATTCAGTTCATATAGCGTAATAACAACCTACTTTTCTGTGCAATACATACTTATAATAAAAGGGTTAAGATACGCTTTGTTATGATCAGAAAACATTTGGTATATCCTATTTAAAATTAACTGAACGTTACTTGGGATCAAATGGCCGTAGCCTGGTGCTGCCAGGTACAACCCAGTTGGTTCAGTTACTCTCTTGCAGTAAAAAATGTTTTTCACCTTCATTCTCGATTTCACCAGCTTAACCACAAAACATCAGAATGAAGTTGTGTTCCCAATAATCTGGATTATTAAAGATACTAATAAAAAATCAGGTTCAAATTAGCTCAGTAGATCTCTAGTTACGATAATACCCCTTTTAGAGGTACAAAGGGGAATGTGAGTGGTTTTTCAAAATCTTATCAAACCAATGACTTTCCTTTAGTTTCGAAGATTAAGAGCGTAAAAATGTCTATCAATATTGGAATAAAATTTTAGATTTCTTTAAAAAGCACGCACCCAAAAACACTCACCTTGATATTAGCAAGCTTTGTATAAACGATCGATTTAACTGAATTCGCTGTCGATCGTTAAGGGGATTTCAATGAAATATGATGTTGTCTGTGAATAATATTGCCTTAGGTATAAGTTTAGTAACTGCATTAATTTTGCAACGTCTTTTTTAGTAGACTGGTAAAATGTAGATATACATTGTTTTTGTATTGAAATCATTGAGTTCAAAGGCAGTATTTATTTCGAACAGTAAGGAGCAAAATTAAAAAATTCCATAGAAATGTCAAAAGCATACTTTCTTAAAAATGCAGAAGCGATGTTTATACTTAACAGCATAAGTGAAGTAAGCATTTTGTGGTATTGTACTCAAACTTTGTTGAACACTTCGCAGACTAAAAATCTCTTATTAAATTTTGTAGCATATCCAAAAACAATAGATGATTAACGATATTTGAATGCAAAAATAAAGCTTTTTTGCCATTAACTTATCAATATTGGGTTCATAACTTTTTTTCTGCTTCAGAAGTGCCACTTTCTGGACAAAAAGTGAAAAACTGTTAGTTTAAGTTTTAATTAGAAAAAAAAAACTAAAAGTCATTTAATTAGTGTTAACATTAAATGTACTCCATCTTGCCAGAATAAGTTTCAAATTTTTTATGCGCATTTGTGTGCCATGAGAGGTATCATTAGGTATATGGTCACAAAAGACTAAAGATTCTCTTAAATAGGTAGACACTTATCAGATTGTTGAATTGAAATGTTCCGGAAAACCATCCACCTTCCACGTGGAGTTGTAAGCGCGGAAGGAACTAGTAACCGGTTGTCACATGTTACTCACACGGTCCAATTCCAAATTTTCCGTCCAATTTGACGAATAGATTGCTCTGATTGCTCTTCTCCACTGCCAGGATATTTTGTTATGTCTCTGCGACTTGCTTTGCCTACAAAACAGATTTGCGGATAATGACTCTACGTCCATAACATAACATAGTAACGTAACGGTGGAAGAAAAAAAATGAAGACAAAAGAGGAAAATGAAAATTCTTGGAATGCCTTGGAGCTATTTCCCAGGAGTTTACCGAATTTTCTTAGGTGCACTTCCATACGCTGATCTTCGTTTAGTTCTTTCTAGATTTTGTATACAGAAAATGGCGTGAGAAAATCAGTTCTTCCTTTGTTTCCTACGTTTCTGGAGGGAGTATGCCAACACAGTTTATTTTAGTCGTTCAACCATAGCTAGTTTCCTCGTGAAATGGACTTGCATGTGTCCTTATGCATATAAGAGAAGGGTTAGTAAAATGAATTATGGATTGGGTAAAAAACATTTCGAAGAAGAGATATGAAGAGATAATTTACAGTGGCAAGCATAAAACTTGAAAATTCTCTTTAATTCTTCAAGGAATGTCTGGAAAAGTTCTAGCATAAAAGTAACAAACTGAATACACCTTTGAACTAGGGGTGTGGAACATCGCACAACTTTCAATTACCCTATAATACTGACGTGGATTTGTGTCATTTACCGTTTGTATATTTTCATCATACATTGAGAAGAAATGGCCAGTTTGGAGATATTTTTGGTGATAATTCTTGTATGGGTCTTAAAAAAAATACTCCGCCAAAATGGCGATTTTGGGGATATACTTTTCGTTAATCCTTATATTATCCTTTTTTATAAGCGAAAATGGGAGGAGAAGAAAAAACGATCGTTGATGAGGTATGCTCAAGGAAAGAGAACTCTGTGTTGAAGGCATTCGTTTTTCAACTTTTTAGGTCAATAAAGCATTTTTACGAGAATTTCGGAGGTGGGGTTGTTTAGAAGACCTTCAGAGGCATTAGCATAGCGATTTTTATCAAAATCGTTGGAGCCGTTTTTTAGTAATCATTGAAAATCCTGATTTTTTCAATGGCAGCTACCTTATGCAAGTGCGCGATTTTGACGAAACCTTAATGGTAGGTCCTTGGGCCATCACTAACCTAACCTGCTCACCAAATTTGAACATCGCAGGTCAATTTGTTCGGGAGTTATGCTGACCACAGACACACATACAGACAGACATTTTTCTAGATCACTTTTTTGAACTCAGGGTGTTCCAAAACGTGGAAAAATACAAAAAAAAAAAAAAAAAAAAAATCTTTTTTTTTTTTTTTTTTTTAACAAATGCTATACTTTCATTACCCTATGTGTAATACATATGGGTAATTGAAAGTGAAAAAGAACGCAATTGTTACTTTCAATTACCCATATGTATTATACATAGAGTAATAAAAGTATAGCATTCGTTCCAAAAAAAAAAAAAAAAAAAAAAAATCGATTTTTTTTGCATTTCTCCACGTTTTGGAACACCCTGATTTTAAAAAGTGATCTAGAAAAATGTCTGTCTGTATGTGTGTCTGTGGTCAGCATTACTCCCGAACAAATTGACCTGCGATGTTCAAATTTGGTGAGCAGGTTGGTGATGGCCTAAGGACCTACCATTAAGGTTTCGCCAAAATCGCGCAAGCGCATAAGGTAGCTTCCATTGAAAACGTAATGTTTTTCAATGATTGCTGAAAAACGGCTCCAAAGATTTTGATAAAAATCACTGTGCTAATGCCTCTTAAGGTGTTCTAAACATCCCCACCTCTGAAATTCCCTTTAAAAATGCTTTAATGGCGTAAAAAGTTGAAAAACGAATGCCTTCAACACAGAGTTCTCTTTCCTTGAGCATACCTCATCAACGATCGTTTTTTCTTCTCTCCTCAGTTTCACTTATAATAAAAGATTATGTAAGGATTATCGAAAAGTACATCGCCAAAATCACAATTTTATTGATTTTTTTTTTAAAGAACCATACGAGAATTATCGCAAAAAATAATATCGCCATACTGGCCTGTAATTGAAAGTTGTGCGACGTTCCACACCCCTAGTTTTTTAAGGACTTGCGTATGTCTTTTTGTTATATAAGTTTAGGGTTAGTTATGGGTTGAATAGAAACATTTTGAAGCGACCTTAAGATGTAATGTACAGCGACAAGCATAATGCTTGATAATTACTTACAATTGAAAAAATATCCGGAAAAGTTCTTGTATAAAAGTAACAATCCGATTTTAAATTTTTACATTCTCGTTCGCTTATTTAACAGCTGAACGGTTTTAGTGTTTTAGACATTTTAATAGTTTCTCATCTTACCCCAGGTGGTTATTGGTCTTCCACTTCCTGAGATACTTTATTGTCGTATGTAAATCATCGAAAAAACGGTTTATTTTCAGAAATTTGTTTCAAATAAAAATTGATCTTGCGTATGCTATTCCACAAACACACACACACACACACACACACACACACACACACACACACACACACACACACACACACACACACACACACACACACACACACACACACACACACACACACACACACACACACACACACACACACACACACACACACACACACACACACACATATATAAAGCAGCATAACTAAGCATTTTAAACTATATAAAGTTTTTATTATGATTTATGACGCAATATAGTTTGAAAAGTTTTTTAAAGGGCTCTTATTAGATTTTTGAGAAAAGTTTTTTTAAATCACTCAAAATAAAAAACTAACAACATAGAGATGTACAATGAACAAATGAAGATTCAAACTATTTGTGTAAAACTTGGGCGTTTTTTCTTTTAAATTTTTACTTAAAACACACACTCAATTAGAGATGCAATTAATTAAGGAATATTTCCATTGAAAATTCGTTAACATATTCTACTCCATACAAATGGAAAAGATAATTAACTTAAGCATTATTCAACGGATTGCATTATTCCCCATTGCACACAACTCTGGTACAAATCCCAATGAAAAATTATAGTTCATTTTCACATAAATACAAGCAGAAGCATCCTGGTGGGAGATAGCACAAGAGCTTACACTTCTCTAAGAAATAGTGCCTAAAAATAATGGAAGATCTAAATAATTACGTTTAACTATAAAAAACACTCTTTTTGTTTAAATTAAAATTTCCCACTTAAGATATTTATTTAAAAGTTCATCCAATCAAAATAATATACAATATAAAAGCAACTCTAAATACAAAATGACAGCAAATGCAATTTAACAAAGTGCTTGTTCATTTTCACATAAATACAAGCAGAAGATCTGGTGGGAGATAGCACAAAAGACCACACTTCTTTAAGAAATAATGCTTAAAATAATAGATCTAATTAATTATCTTCAACTATAAAAAAGAACTCTTTTTGTTTAAATAAAAATTTCCCACTTAAGATATTTATTTCAAAGTTCATTCAAACAAAATAATATACAATGCAAATCTAAGTAAAGAAATGATTGCAAATGCACCATTTTCACATAAATTCAAGCAGAAGCATACTGGTGGGAAATAGCACAAGAGCTTACACTTTTCTAAGAAATAGTTCCTAAAAATAATAGAAGATCTAAATAATTACGTTTAACTATAAAAAACACTCTTTTTGTTTAAATTAAAATTTCCCACTTAAGATATTTATTTAAAAGTTTATTCAATCAAAATAATATACAATATAAAACAAAATCTAAATACAAAATGGGAGCAAATGCAATTAAACAATGTCCTTGTTCATTTTCACATAAATACAAGCAGAAGCATCCTGGTGGGAGATATCACAAGAGCCCACACCTCTCAAAGAAAGAATGTCTAAAATAATAAAAGATCTAATTAATTATGTTTAACTACAAAAAAAAGCACTCTTTTGTTTAAATTAAAACTTCCTACATAAGATATTTATTTAAAAGTTCATTCAATCAAAATAATATACAATATAAAAGCAAATCTAAATAAAAAATTATAGCAAATGCAATTGCACCATTTTCACATAAATTCAAGCAGAAGCATACTGGTGGGATATAGCACAAGAGCTTACACTTTTCTAAGAAATAGTGCCTAAAATCATAGAAGATCTAATTAATTATGTTTAAGAAAAAAAAACACTCTTTTTGTTTAAAATTTCCCACTTACGATATTTATTTAAATAATATACAATATAAAACAAAATCTAAATACAAAATGGGAGCAAATGCAATTAAACAAAGTCCTTGTTCATTTTCACATAAATACAAGCAGAAGCATCCTGGTGGGGGATATCACAAGAGCCCACACTTCTCAAAGAAAGAATGTCTAAAATAATAGAAGATCTAATTAATTATGTTTAACTGTAAAAAAAGCACTCTTTTTGTTTAAATTAAAATTTACCACTTAAGGTATTTATTTAAAAGTTCATTCAATCAAAATAATATACAATATAAAAGCAAATCTAAATAAAAAATGATAGCAAATGCAATTGCACCATTTTCACATAAATTCAAACAGAAGCATACTGCTGGGAGATAGCACAAGAGCTTACACTTTTCTAAGAAATAGTTCCTAAAAATAATAGAAGATCTAAATAATTACGTTTAACTATAAAAAACACTCTTTTTGTTTAAATTAAAATTTCCCACTTAAGATATTCATTTAAAAGTTTATTCAATCAAAATAATATACAATATAAAACCAAATCTAAATACAAAATGGGAGCAAATGCAATTAAACAAAGTCCTTATTCATTTTAACATAAATAAAAGTAGTAGCATCCTGGTGGGAGATATCACAAGAGCCTACACTTCTCTAAGAAAGAATGTCTAAAATAATAGAAGATCTAATTAATTATGTTTAACAATAAAAAAAAGCACTCTTTTTGTTTAAATTAAAATTTCCCACTTAAGATATTTATTTAAAAGTTCATTCAATCAAAATTATATACAATATAAAACTAAATCTAAAAAGAAGAGGAGCAGAGAATAATAGAATTTTGATGCTGAAAATTCTCACAAAGCTATAAACAAGCTAAGACACAAAATAATAGAAAGTTCAATTGTACAATGGCTGGCAAGTTATTTTCAATCACATCTTTTCCACCTTTCCCAACTCCCCTTACTAACTCAATTTTACCTCTACTGATTAATTATCCCCCCCCCCCTCAAAACTCTCTCGTGTCACCCACAAATGATAAAGCTTGATATAGTCCTCAATGGCCGACTCTTTCCATGGCAGATTGCATTCTTCACCTCCGAAATAATTGCCTGTGTCACACAGCGGCCTATACAAATCCCTGATACAGTTCTCAAAACCTTAATGAAGAGAAGACACAATTAAAGAAGATCCGCAGAAGCAAATGGAAACGACCCGGGGCGACGGACCAAAAAACTCCAAGTTCTTCTTTGTGTCCTTTGTTCGTTTAGTGTGTCCCTCGATCCACAACCACCACGCGAGAGCTCCATTCAGTGACAGCCGAAACAATGGGATATTTGAAATAGTGGCATATTTCTTTCTGCCACAAGTCAAAAAGGTAGATCCCCCCCCCCCCTCTTTATTTTAGACTAGATGTCGGGAAAATATGACCTCGGGTTGATGGACTTAGGGTTCTACGAGGGACCTGCATGAACAAAAAGTGACCTTTTGCTGTTTACCTACCTGCGAAGATTCGCGCTTTTTCTGTCAGTTCTGATTTCTTTGAAAGCTCCTGGACTAATGCATGACTTGATTGTATTAAGTTAGAATGCTGGGAGTAGAAGCGAAGGTGAAGAAATGCGATTTTTAGTTGGTGCAATCAGTGGGATGTTTTAAGCTGATTTTTTTTATTTTGGGTTATTTAGTGGTTTTTTCAAATCCTGTTGGAGGTTCAGGGTAGTTTGGTGTGCAATTTAATTTAATTTAAAGCATCAAACATTTTAGAAAAATGTCACGTTATAATGGGAACAGTTTTATAAATTTTATATCGTTGAAATATGAAAGAATAACGGTTTTTGTTGGCTGGCTATCCAAAGGATAGTTAAAAATATCACTTGTTTCTATTTGTTTTACAATAAGGTATTCGAGCAAAATGAAACTTAATTGTTTAATTTGTTGAAACATGGTACGATTCAATACTAGGAGGAAAAAAGTATGTTTCAATTATTTTTAAATTACAAAGTGTATTTTATGTGTTTATTCATTTAAAGATTATCAAAATTAATGCAAATATTTAGTTTTATTTTTCTTGTAAGAGTCAATATTAGATAATAATGATTTTTTCAATCAATGTACATTGTACTTTCATTGAAAAGTCATTAGTAGAAAAATTAGACATAACTGATTTAAGTAATATTTTTTTTGTAGTTACTAAGATAAAGTTTTTTTTTCTATTGTTTGTGAAACATTTTTGGATAAAAGAATAGCCTATTGTTACATATCCGTGCATTTTATTTACTGTAATAAAAATTTCTAATTTTCAAAACTTTATTAGATACTTTTTTAGCATTCAGGCACTTGTCGCCTCTTTTTCCTAAGAAGCTTGTTGAAAATACCACAAGCCCAATAATACAAAACATTGAATTTCTTTTTCTGCTTAAGTGAAGTTTCGTGAAACATGGGGAAGTGTGTTAATATTTTGCGTGATAATAAAATAAAGTTACTCTGATAACAAGATAGTAAAATCTAAATTGCAGCAATAAACTGAGTAATTTAAGTACGGGCTTTTTTTTCTCCTTTTTTTTGTTAAAGTTTTTAGATCTTTACTAAATACAGAGATGTATAATTAGCTAATTTGTTATTTTTTAAGAAGGGAAGCATAGCCTGCAACGAAACACATTTTTATAATGTTATGTTTGTTACTTTCAATTATCCGTATGTTTACATAGGGCAATGAAAGTATATCATTCGGTAAAAAAAAACGATTTTTTTTTTGTATTTTTCCTCGTTTTGGAACATCCTGATTTCAAAAAAGTGGTCGAGAAAAATGTAATGTATGTATAAATATCGCCGTGTGTATGTGTGTACGTGGTCAGCATAATTGACGAACAAATTGACCCATGATGTTTAAATTTGATAACGATTTTGATTAAAATCTCAGTGTTAATGCTTCTTAAGGTGGTCTATTTGTCCCCATCTCCGAAAAAACCCCGTAAAAATGCGATAAAAAAGTAAAAAGTTGAAAAACGAGTGACTTTAACACAGAACTTTTTGCTCTTGAGCATCGCCCATCAACGATTGATTATTTTTCTGTTTCATGCACAAGTAAGGACAATGTAATGTCTATCGAATTACAGAGATTTTTCCCCATGTAAAAATTATTTGCCAAAAATATCGCCAAACTAGTCATTTTTATTTAAATGAGTGAATTTATAGAAACGGTAAATAACTCCATATCAAATTTAAATATCAGCGGCCAATATTATGGTGTAATTGAAAGTTGTGCGATGTTCCACAACCTTAGTTTTTTAATCTATTCAGTTGAGTATTGCAATTCTTCTCTACAAATCTCATGGACAAATTGAAGTCGTTACCATTGACTTCAAAGTTATACTTTTGTATAGTGAGCAGTTCAATATTTTCGGGAATATGTTTCATTGCAACCCATCTAAGGGGGAAAATGAAAGGGGAATATAATTGAAAAGTAGGCATGAGATTTTAATACATGGTCAATAACAATTTGCAGTCAACAATCGAATCCTTATCCAAACTTCCTTACATGTGTTTGAACTCTACGGTGCTGCAAATTTCTTATGCATGCATTATTCATACAGAAAAACTTAACTCTTCAAGAATAGAGTAACAAGAAGACTTTATTACAAAAAGTAAGCACAGTGATTACTGCAATAACTAGGCATTAGATTTTACAACATTCACTTATGTACAATTAATATCGTGAAGTAAGCGAGAGGCAATCAGGGACTCTATTCACCTCTGCTGGATGAATACGGGGTTAGCATACAAGAGGACTCTCGATCGAGCTCTGTCGGAGCTCTGCCTTTTCTTTTCAAACTTAGTAGATACAGCGGTGACTGAAAATGTCGTTTCGGTTGTCAGGCTATCTGGAGAATTTTTCTGGCTTTCTTCCCATTTAAGGTATACATATACAATTGAGATGATTTTCTTTAATTTTTAGGTTATAATTTAAAATTTTTTGACAGTATATCAGAATTAAAAATACAGTAAAACCCCGATTATCCGAGCCCCGGTTATCCGAGTTTCCGCTTTAACCGAGCCAGATAATATTTCTTTTACCCCTGATATTTTCCTTTGTCAAAACTAGTACCGAAAAAAATTGGTACTTGATCTCTCAAACACTCAAGAAAACAAAATGTTTACATTCCTTTTCATTGTATGTCACTGCTCCTCCTATCGCGTCGCTCAAGGTCTTAAGAGAACTCTTTAAGCATTTCTATATATTATTAATTGCATGTGGTTTACCTATAGTATAACATTTGTACTTGTTAAAATATACATTTAAACCAATACGATTTATTTAATTTTTAATTTTCGCTGTAACCGAGTTTTTCGGTTATCCGAGTTGGTCTTGGTCCACATTAATTCGGATAATCAGGACTCTACTGTAATGCATTTTATATATAAACAATTTTTAATCAGCTAATTGCAATTAAAGTGACTAATTAGGACATTATTCGAACATACATAAATAAACTTGTAATTAACTTCGAGGTATTATTTTTATTGCAAATAAGAAATATCATATTGACGCATGTTCCTATGGAGAATTTTGAATTTAGCTTCAATATTTATTTAATTATAAGTTTTTAAATAAATTTTTTTAAAAAATACTTGGTTTTTAACAAAAAAATAAGATTAAAATATGCATAAAAAATGTGTTTATAACAATATATATTAGATTCTCCATAAAAAACCCATTCACAAGTATTGCATACAAAACAAAATTAGAATTTTGTAAATCGGACCATTTATTATGAAGTTATGACCGTTGGCGTCATGTCATATAACACCAAAATGTCATTCTTCAGAAAACGAGTTTAAAGTTTACTACATTAATGAACTTGATACAAAACAGGATCACAAAACCTACTGTAATTTAAAAAGTAATTTGAGTCTCAGAAAGAAAATGATATCATTTTAATGGCAATGAATTCGGGAATATTTAAAAAAAAAACAAAAAAAAACACGCAGACTTGAGTCAAATTTTGCAATTCCTAATGTATATGTATACCTTAAGATACAAGTGTGGGATGGTTTCAACATTGAAAGACCTCCCGGAAGGTATTCCACTCTTCTCATATAACTTCACCAAACTATGTACCGATGCAGACTCCCCTGTTGATCTTACTTCAGGACCCATCCCCACATGCAACCATACAAAACATAGGTGTCAACTTTTCAAAAAATAGGGGGGGGGGGGGGGCGAGTTTTGACGGAAGATGAAATTTTTCGAAAAATTATCGAAATCTATTAATTTTTCGAAAATCTAGGTATGACACAACTTCTCACATAATACCAACAATAAGCAGTTATTATAATTTATTTGGAGAATGGAGAGAAAAAAAGGAGATAGGGTTACAAAAATCAGGGTAGGCAGCCCCCCAGAATTTAAAAGTGGGGAGGCCAGCCCCCCCTGCCCCCCCGTTCTTTACGCATATGATACAAAATATATCATTCTAACAAGAAATAAGATTTTTAAGAATAAGTGATGCATGCTACTTAGAGTATTAATATAATGAAACTAAATTTTATAAATGAAAATAAATTTACGAGTACTCACCATTTAATGAAATCTTTAATCACTTAAAAGCACCAGTCAACATCCAAAGGCGAAGTAATCAAAAACACAATAACGGCCCATCAATAAATAAGCTGTGTTGCATCATTCCAGACATAGAGAAACAATTTGTATTCTTCGTTTAAATATTATTGTTTAATAACGCGATATACAATATGCTATCAAATCCATTGCCACTAATGCTCATTTATTAAAGCATCTCAAGTATCCTATCAAACAATGTAATTAAGTAGCGAAATAATAAGAGTTTTCGTAATTAAAGTCGCTTCTCTTTTAGAACAATATGTTGGCTAATGTATCGAAATTGTAGTCTGGAATATCGCAATCAATTTCTCATTAAAATATCATCTTTCCTACTGGGAGTACGCTGCTACAGACAAAGCTTTATTCCGTTTTTATAACCCTAATAACTACTTCCAGTTATTAAATAACAACTGGAGGGTACGTCTCCCTTTTTATAAGATTTCCAAGGATTTGGTTTCCCGGATTCGACTAAGTGATCGGGAATCGGAATCACTGGATCAGTTTTCATTCTTTTTTGCCCGGAAGGCGCCAAGTCCCGGAAAAGTGGCCGGATTTCGAGAGCATTGGTAAATGGTAGGGGCTCCTACGCATTATCCAGAAAAGAAATGTCCGGAACACACGTGCCCGGAGGCTGTTTCGGTAAATGGGCCGGATTTGCTTGCTCTCTAGTATCTTTTCTTGTGTTTAAGAGAGAATAGGAACAAATTGCCGTATATATTCGGTTTCAACGTTAATGTTCGTCAGCAGGGAAGTCGCTCTGTTTCAATATCTGATAGTTAAGATGTAACCCGAGAATATTTATATTTATCTCTTATTGCGGGTTTCTGAAATAAATATGGCGATTTTATTTCTAGGGGAGAATAATTGAAATTGTACCGAAAGCGATGTATATTCTTTTGACGTATATTATCTTTTTGATTGAAACGCCTTTGGTTCTAAGTGTTTCATATAAACTCTAAATTCATTGATCCATCTCATTCATAAGTAATCATTCACAAATCTTTCATAATTGGATAATGTTAAGTTATATAACAAACACAAAATAATAAATTAAAATGATTTGTTTGTTTTAATTTTTTTTATTTATTTTTACTTTAAATAATTTTAAATTGTACATTTTCAACTTATTTTGTGGTTAATGATATTAAAAATTGTAATTTTCTAAATCAATGCAACATGACCATTACCAACATATGCATTAAAACATTTTCTTTATGTTTTTTTTTTTTAATTTCCTTGAGAAATGCTTTCTCGTTAAGTAATTTTAAACTGTAAATTTTTTACTTAGTTGATTTTCAAAATTGTAATTTTCTAAACTAGTGCGACAGTTATTTCTAAAATTTAATATAAATTCAAGTCACTGCAAAAAACATAGTAAAATAAAAAAAATAAAAATTATTTTGGAAATATTTATTCAACAACTAATAGTTAGACTCGCAAAATTTGTTTTTAATGTTTTATCGTATATGAATTTCACTTTGACGATATATTAAGTATTTTAATAACTCATTTAAAATGTCAGAATAAGAACTTTCGTAGAATAACCCTGAATTAATCTTATTTTTTAATAGTAATTATACAACGTATCTTGAAATTCTTAATAACAGCACCAGCCGATTACCCTTGTAATTTCAATTCTTGTGCCTTTCAAAATCATCTTGTATATTATTTCAGGACAGCGTTTTTTAAGACTTTTCTCTTTATATTAAAACTTAAATTGATAAATGGTATACAAATTTAAAGGCTAAGACTTTTCTTCTGACAAATGGTTTATTTTACAATTGCACATTACTCTATGAGAGGGGACTCTATATAAACATTATTTTGGTTCTTTAAGGAGACTGTTAAGTCAAAATTAAAAATTCTTCAATTTTTGTCCAAAATTTATTAAATTTTTTGTTCAGTTCAATAGCAATTAGATAAAACATAACCCAAAATTTCAAAAATTTATATTGATTTTTTTTTCAAGAAATTAAATTTTTGTTGAAAAATTTTGCCTTTTTTCCGTAATTTTAAAAACGCTCTTTGCGATTCAATTTTTTTGCAATTTGTCTCAATTTTTTTGTACAAGCTAATCGAATATATATTGACATAATTGTGCATGGATTTTGAATTTGACTCATTGGTTAATTATTTAAAAGTAAAACTTTGGTACAATAGTGAAAAAATTTAAACTTTTTAAATAGAAGCATTACGAAAATTGCTGTAAAACAATAAAAAAATACCAGATTCCAAAATCCATGCACAATTGTGTTCAAAATAGTATAGTAAACAATATCTCCAAATTTAAAAGAAATACATCAACTTTTGAATCGCAAGGAACAAATCGAATACCCTAAAAATCTCAAAATACACATGAGGAGAAAAATGCAATTTAAGAAAATGAAAAACAGACAATTTCTTATCTGCGCGCTTACAAAAACTCAAATAATATTCTTAATTCTTCTCGAATCAGCAAAAGTAAGGTATGTACTGAAAGCTAGAATTTCAGGCTATATTTTTCCACTAAAATATAAAAATTGAAAATTTTGAAATTTTTGCCTTAACCGTCCCCTTTAGAGGATATTTAATACTTCGGTATTTTATGAGAGGAACTCTATGTAGGGTATGCTTTGATATCACTCAAAAATGACCCCTTCTACTTACGTTATGCTATAAACTACAATTATGAAATGCATTACTGTTTTAAAGATGTGGTTCGTTTTAAACAATTTGATAAATCGAACTTAAATGTTAAAGTCCCATCGGATACTCTATGAATAGGCGCCAAGTTTTCATTATTACTACAGGGGCGAAACTCGATGGGCGGGTGGGGGGGGGGGGGGCGGGCGGGCGTGGTTTGGCCCAACATTTCTGGACAACTCTATTTCTACCTACTGAATATGTGTTGGCATGGATGTTTGTAAATGTATGTTGGTTTGTTAAATGACGAAATGTTTCGGCGCATTATAGCCCTCGTGTTGCTGACGGCGCCAGATAATCTGAATACAGCCAACCTACTGAATATATTGAACTTGCTTCTATGCCCCGCAATAAATTTTACTCCAAACTGCTTGATTTATGTAGCGCCAGATAATCTGAATACAGCCAACCTACTGAATATATTGAACTTGCTTCTATGCCCCGCAATAAATTTTACTCCAAACTGCTTGATTTATGTAGCAAAGTTATTTGTATAAAATTAGTTCAGAAACATTTTATGGAAAAGTTAGAGCACTAACTAGTTAATTCATCATTATAAAAAATAATTTATTTCAATATCATAATTATTTTAAAATATATACTTTTATGATATTGCATTAAGTTGAAGAAGACGAATTTTAATAGTTTTAGAAAATAATGTAAAAAGAATCTGTACCAGCAATCACACTATTACAAAATTACTTATTTTCAAATTCATACAATACTTTATGGATAGTGTCAGTGTGCTTACAGATAATAAATATTGAGTTTCCTTTATATTTTTATTTGATTTTTTACCTTTTTACTCAATGTTTTATATTGAAAAAACACATTTTTACAGATTTTTGAAGCGGGGGAGGAATGATACCTTTGCCTCCGTGTAGTTGGCACCTATGACTATATGATGGAAGTATAGAATACGGTTTACCACCAGACTGTCCAGAAAATACGAGCCGTGCAGTGCCAAGTTCTGCTTTCCAAATCAAGTTTCATTATATTCAAGTTTCATACTACAGTTACGATTGAAATTTATAACTTGGCATCCCTTTGCGGTCCCAAAATGAGACTAATATATTTGTGTAGAAAATTGATGTAAGAATAATATATATTTTTTTGAAAAAAATAAAAATACCCTTTTTTGAGATATTCAAGGTCAAAGGTCAAACTGTTTGACCTTAAAATCAAAATTAAAAAAATACACGTAAATGATACATCATTAGAAAGATCAAATCTTTTTCTTTCTTTTGACACCAAAAACAATATTTTATGATAATTAGGGAAAAAATTATACCCAAATTGCAATTGAATACAATATCAGATGAACTTAAAAAAAAGTAATTGAAAAAATGAAATTCGATTTTGCAAAAAAAAAAAAATTACCTATCCAAATTAGAACGATTTACAATTATTTCATAATAATAACAACCATAAAAAATCTAATTGTAGTCATGTTTCGTTATTTTTCCAAATAGAAAGAAGGTTTTTTATAGTTGTTACATTAAATGATAAACATAAGCGTCAATATCATACTGCATTGCGAATAAGAACAAACGTTAGAAGTATGCGAAAGCAAAAATGTAAAATTAAATATTTATTTTGTTCAGTTATTTTTGTACTTTTATTATTCCTTTCCAACGTTGGGTTTTGTTCAAATTGTTTACTTTAAAGTTTCCTGAAAATGGTGTTTTTTTTTTCAGAACACTTTTTGCAAGTTCTAGTATTGAGTTTACTTTGAATTAATGTCTATTGTATAAATATTTTAACTGTTTTCTGGTTTATAACAATCTTTTTTATTTTTAACGTTTTATTTTACGTACGTATTTTTTAAATTATAATGAAACATGTCATGTTTAAATCTCAAAATTACCTGTTAAAACCAGAAGTATATATATATTTTTTTGGGGGGAGGGGAGGGGGAATACACGTCACAAAAACTATTGTTAAAATATATATAATTTCTACATATATTGACAATCTATTCTTGCATGCATTTAATATACTGAATATGATTACGAAATACCAGCCGACATTAAAATATAAGATTAAGGTACTTTATCTTAAAATTCCGTTAAAGAAGGCAAAGAATAATGTTGAAAAAATTGACGATTAAGAAAAAATATATATAGTGGAAAGTACAATGTCTTTAAAAATTTAGCTTCACTCCTGCTCTGAAAGCAGATGAAGCCAATTCAATTGCCGCCATTCATATCCCCAACTAATGCTGTGTAATAGGCCTTTGGTAACTAACAGAAGTTAACTAGTTTGAGATAGTGTTGTTAATATAGATCTCTATAGTGCTTGTTAAGCCTTCTTTAGTTTCAAATCACTAATAAAGCATGAGTTATCGATAAGTCACAGTTAAAGATCTGTGATAATAACTTTAAAAGGAAAATTTTGCAGGCAAAAAATGCTTTAATTCCGTGACTAACTTCTATGAAGCCAAAGAACAAAAATGGCTTGTTTCCTGTATTCCTACTTACACTAAAATTACAATATAAAAATTTCTACTCTAAATTATTTTTTTTTGACTTTAAAAAAAGTAATAATATATAAAAAACGTTCGTTAAAGCAATTAATTGGTTATCACATATTGAGCAATTAAATCTGAAGAAAAATACTAAGACCCAATTTCAGTAAATACCTGGGTATATACCCAGAATATTGACTCACAAAAACAAATATACACAAGTATTTACATCACTGATCAATTTTAAATCTTGCACATTAACACTCGGATAATATTTATTTTTGAGTATTTATTAAAAATATTTAGCAGACAACATTTTTCCCCTACCTACCTAACCTGATATTTTTTGCCCATATTACAGGAAACAAACCTTTTATTTTTCTGGCCTAATCAGTGTAAACCTATAAAATAGCATACGCCCCATCATTGTTTCAAGAAGAAGCTATTTTAACTCTTCCTTCTATTTCAGTGTACAACCCTCATTATGCTACTCATTAACAAAAACTTATACTTTGTCAGTGGATTAAATGATTCCTCACACAAATTACTCCATTTCTATTTAAAATATTTCTTTCAGTATTATTAGATCTATATCTTTATTGCCATAAAGCGAAACGAACTTGTAGAAAAAGTGATTTGCAATAATTTCATGATAGAAATATCAGTGTTTTGTGTTCTGTAAATTCAAAACTCTTGTTAATATTTTTCTTTAAGTGAAATAGTCAGTCATAGTAAAAGAGAAATGATATCTTTTAAAAATAGAATAGTTGCATACATTAAAAAATAAGGCTATTATGGTAAATTAACACTGACATAATTACAATATAAAATATTCAATATTTTCTTTGCACTAAGTGTAGCATAGACTGTATCACACGTATAAAGTATTTTCATTATACTCTATTATTCGTAATTTTATAACACAAATAGACATTGACGTCTCCCGAAAGGTTCAAAAGAGTATATTTGTACTTTTCTTCCCCTTCTGCATTTGAAAAATGAAAATAAATTTGACTAAAGAGGTAAAATTGACGGGAAAAAAAGCAGTATATAATGGGTTTAAAATTATTCATTTGAAAAAAAAATTAATACCAGTAATTAATTAATATTCCAATAAGAAATTCAGTTATTCAATTCTAACTTTAATTAGTACTTTAAGCCGTCTTGTACCCCATTGTATGTGATCTGCACCCCCCCCCCTTCTCCCACTACAAGCAATGCTACCGAATTCCATGCAAACATTTATGTACTTCTGCATTCTTAAAATACCAAAATCTGTTTGAACTGTTTGAGGTTGTAAGCGCGATCCACCCAAATAAATTGTGCATAACTTTAAAATAGCACCAGAATGAATATTATTTTACTGTTAGTCAAAATTGATGAAATAATAGCCTGTAGAGGTAATGTATGTAGTATAATATGTATGAGTAATATATGTATGAAAAAGAGCTATTTATATTATATTTACAATTCTGGTAAGTACTCTGTAGTACATAATTCTGTAAAATATGCAATTAAAAT